>CM076985.1:2776340-3156340 GCA_039105355.1 Benthosema pterotum | reverse complement strand
TAGAATTTTTTGAGCAAAATCTGAGATGGTGATGTGGGGGAGTTCCTGAAATTTAGGTGAGTTGGCGCGGAATGACCCAGATGTAACTCTTGAGAATGCAAAAATGAAACCAAATGGACCCTTGCGGGTCCATTTGGTTTCATTTTTACACTCTCAAGAGTTAAAATTCATCATCTGAATTAGCCTACACAAGTCTACACAACTAGAGAATGTAGAAAATTAATGGTCATTTTGATCTGTATGTTTTGCCTGTTTTGTCTTCCGAATCCAGCCTGGTATTGTGGACAAAAGCAAAAAAAAAAAAAAAAAAAATGCTGAATAAATGGTGGGACCTGGTATGAAAAAGGTTGAAAACCCCTGCTCTACAGTGACGTAACGCCCACTATGCATGAATACTCACGGATTCGACTGAAAGCCACAGGGAGGATGAGGATGGATCCAGCGATGGCACAGAGTAGACCAGCCACCATCAGTTTGTACATCTTGGGTTGAGACCACCTGTCACCGCTCCCCAATTTGGACTTTTCTATGGGCTGTCAAGGGCAGAAAGTTGTCCATGTATCCATGTATGATGGTAAACGGTGCATTCACACACACACACACACACACGCACGCACGCACGCACGCGCGCACACACACACACACACACACACACACACACACACACACACACACACACACACACACACACACACACACACACACACACACACAATACACCAATAACCATGCAAGGACCCAACCTGTGCATCAAGTGCAATTTAGTGTCTTGCTCAAGGACACTTCGACACTAACTTGATCTGAAGGTTCAAACTGGCAACATTGCGTTTGTGGCCGTCCCATGATGATGATGTCATGTGCATAGATTCTATTGCAAAACACTATGGGCTCCATTTTCGTTAAATGCTAAAACCCTTATCCTAAATCCCCTATTTAGTTTTTTGAAGTGGTGCAAAGCACTTCCCTTAGACGGTTTACAAGCTGCCGTGTGTCCGTCCGTCCGTCCGTGCCTGCCTGCCTGCCTGCCTGGAGTCAGGCGGCATGTTGCCACGTCCAGAGAAACAAGCACAATGGGACGTTCAGGCGGCATGTTGCCACGTCCAGAGAAACAAGCACAATGGGACGTTCCCATTCAGACTCCATGCAGGCAGGGACAGACACAGGCACAGACACAGGCACGGCGCAGCACTTCATTTCACACGGGTGTGATTTTTACTATTTTTAAAAACTATTTGGAATATTTCAACATGTCAATCTATTAACACGTTTGTGAGCTTGTAGACTGGCCATTTGAAATACTGAAAAATGTTTTTTAAATAGTTTAAAAAGGCAAAGAAGTTAAGGGATAAGGGGTATAGCGGTAACGAAAATGGAGCCCTATGTATTTGTTTTTTGTTACAGTATTTATGAGACTGACATGACAGTACAGTACAGTACAGTTGCGTAGAATTTAGAACCACGAGATGGTTGCAGGACTAAAATGTTAAATGACTTCTGTTGATGCTCCATTCCCCAAAAAACAAACACAAGATAAAAAACAAAAAGCCTGGTGTGAGAATGTAAAAATGAAACCAAATGGACCCTTGCGGGTCCATTTGGTTTCATTTTTACACTCTCAAGAGTTAAAATATTCATCATCTGAATTAGCCCAAGTCTACACAACTAGAAGATGGACAAAAACAAAAGAAATCTTTAGTTTTGGGGTCTGTGGGGCTAAAATGTCATCAAATGGTGGTCCGTGGCTCAAATGCTGAATAAATGGTGGTCCCTGGTATCAAAAAGGTTGAAAACCCCTGCTTTGACAGATAGAACAGCATAAAACTCACTTTGTCACTCAAACTGATGGTGTTAAACAAAACTAAAATGCATAAAAAAAAAAAAAAAAAAAAAAAAAACAGAGCTACCCAATAAGCTATCAGTCACATATTCAAAATGGCAGCAGCAACATACAGTATGAACGTGTCAATCCCATTCATTCAAGTTAGAGACACGCACAGAGGCTGGCTGCAGTAAATGCATTGTATACATTATAACCGAGAATGTTGACAGGTCAGCATGAGTCTGATATTGTTACTATCGAATTACACATTAGTATTGTTACTATTATTATTATAAAAAAACGGTACCGTTACACCACTGGAGCCTGCTGGGCCTTGCCTTGACTCTTCTGCACCATGTTCAGGGAATGCACTGACACAAGGAACACACAGACGAGAGAGAGAGAGAGAGAGAGAGAGAGAGAGAGAGAGAGAGAGAGAGAGAGAGAGAGAGAGAGAGAGAGAGAGAGAGAGAGAGAGAGAGAGAGAGAGAGAGAGAGAGAGAGAGAGAGAGAGAGAGAGATCCCTAGCTTGTCCAACAAAGCTTTGGTTGTTACAGACAAAAGAGTCTGTCATAGTCATAGGTAGGAGACATTCAAGTCATTATGACGAGAATACACTCTCATACACAGTATTGTTTGCTGTATGTATTCACTGTTGTGCTTTTCTTATGTTATAAGTTGTAAGGCTAACTTCTTTGTGTTGGTCAAGTGGCTCTGGTGAACTCACATGACTTCATTTAATGTCAGTTTGATGCAGTATAGCACCAACAGGCTTTATCCGTGCAAAGTAAGGATGGGTTTCTCATTCGCATTAACACCAAAATATGATTTTGTATTATTATCCGTGTGAATGAGTAATTTGTGACACCTTGCGAGACTTCTTTCTTTAGAAGAACAATACTTGTCCATATACAAACCAGGGTTTTTATAGTTAACTAAAACTAACAATTTTTTTTTTTTTATCAATATGTATGACTTAGAGACATTTAATATAGACTTTTTAATGGCAGTTTTAAGCACCATACGGTATGACACCATACCAAACAAAGTACAAAAAAAGTATGGTATGAAATCAACTGAAACTAAAACCAAACTAAAATTAAAACCTTCTACAAAAATAAAAAAACTAGCAAATGCGCCCTGAAAACTAATTAAAGCTAACATTTTTTTAAAAGAAAGAGTAAAAACAACTAAAACTAAACTAAAATGAAAAATCCATAACTACAATAACCCTGATACGAACATCATATTTAAAATACTATAGCCTACATTTGTGACCGATTCTAACTGAGGTTGAGTCATTGGGGCGAGAATAACTGTTCAGGAGAGGAGAAAAACTGTTTTTTATTTCATTTTGATGCAAATTGACTCTTGCCAGACTCTTCACATACTAGAGCATGTCTGAAATAAATATCAGGCCAGTGCTACTTGGCAGTGATAACTGAATACAACAACTTAACACATACCTGGGCATTATGCGGCCCGGGGGCCAAATGTGGCCCTTTGGCTGACTCTGACCCCCCCGTGAAAGGGTACTGTGGTTTTCAACCAGTGCTCCGGGGACCACCAGTGGTCCTTGAGAGAGTTTCAGTTAAATATGGAAACTTGATTAACCAGATGTAACTCTTTGAGAGTGTGAAAATGAAACCAAATGGACCCTTGCGGGTCCATTTGGTTTCATGTTTACACTCTCAAGAGTTAAAATATTCATCATCTGAATTAGCCAGAGAATGTAAAAGAATGGTCATTTTGATCTAAAACAATTGCCCACACCTGACTTAATACAACAGCAATAACATCACAGGAACAACCGATTAGAAAATGCACTTTATTGCAAACTGTGTAATATTAACATCAAATATGCACGTACACACACACACACAACACACACACACACACACACACACACACACACACACACACACACACACACACACACACACACACACACACACACACACACACACACACACACACACACACACACGCAACAATAAATTACAGTCGTTCTAAGGTAAACATTGAAGCCTGACTAATGTCAACCCTTTGGACTATCTGACAATGATTGTGAAAGTCGAGAGTCCCAGCCCATCAATGATTGGCAATGATTGATTGATTTGATTGATTGATTTGATTGATTGAATGATTGAATGATTGATTATAATTCCTGACAGTGAATCACAAGGTTCTTGCATGTTACTCTGTCTCTTTGTGCAGTAATAACGTGTTACAAAGTTATAAATACCCGTATTGTCCCTAATATAAGAAGGTTATGAGACGGCCCACACTTTCCAAGACTCATTGTTTTTACACTCACTGTGTAAAAACAACGTTGGATGTTAAATAGTATCGTCCCCAAATATAAGACGACTTATTTCCATTGTAAAAAAAAACACTGTCTTATCCCTCATGAAAAAACACTATTGAATCACTACTCATTCAATAGTGTGCTTACTATTGCGATTGAGTAGTGATTTTGTAGTGATTTGTGTAGTATTTGGGTAGAGAAATGTCCCAATTCACTACTTAATCACTACTTATATTACTACATAATTCAAATCACTACCTGGCTGCTAATTAATTGCTTCAGCCTCACTATGGCTTTTTGGAAAGAACTATACAATCACTATACATTTATTGTTGAATTACTACACAATGCTTACATATTTACTGCTGTATCTCCTTACAGTCCCTATAGAAAATATTTATGTAGTTTTTATTTTTCACTACTGAATCCCTAGTGATTCAGTAGTGAAAACACACTACAATAGTGTTTTTTCATGAGGGATATTCAGGCCAATAGGGTATGTATGAAGACAGTGAAGCGTTTCAATTTAGAACATACAGTAAAACTCATGCATTAACGTTCATGGCGGTAAAACAAAATATGAAACGGATTAGAAAGCGGTTAAACAGTGGGTCACACCGGATATGTAATTGCCAGTATTATTTAAAACTAATACCACTATATGTACAGTATGGTCAAACATTTGCATTAATCACAACTCAAAGACACTCTGCAAGCTCCCCCAAAAACACTGTGCACCAGTCCATGTTTCTTTAAAGGGGAACTCCACCAATTTTCAACATTCTAATACAGTGGTTTTCAACCTTTTTGACAACAGGGTCCACCATCTATTCAGAATTTGAGCCACAGACCACCATTTGAGGACATTTTAGCCTCACACACCCCAAGAACTAAAGATTGGGGACTAAAGAACTAAAGACTTGGGCTAATTCAGGTGATGAATATTTTAACTCATGAGAGTGTAAAAATGAAACCAAATGGACCCGCCAGGGTCCATTTGGTTTCATTTTTACATTCTCATGAGTTACATCTGGTTAACCAACTTAGCTGGGGACCACCCGGAACCCTCTCAAGGACCACTGGTGGTCCCCGGACCACCTGTTGAAAACCACTGTTCTAATATGTCATTAGTATACCCTTGAGGTGCTGGGTGAACATGATGAAAAAGTTCCCCCATTCTGTGTTCCCTAAGAAATGGAGGTCTGAAGAAAACCACTAACATGGTGAAACAAAGATGTATTTTCACCATGTTAATGGATTTCTTTAGACGCTTCTTTAGCGTACAAATGGAACCAAATGAACTGACGGGGGGTTCATTTGGTTCCATTTGTACTCTTTGGAAATGGGTGGAATTCCATTTTAATCCATCTTAGTGTTGCCGCTGTCGTCCGTATCCTAAAAGAAGACATTCTTGGGCCTTTTGCCGTCTCCGTCTTCTAGCTTGACTTCCTCTTTGCGAAGGCACACATGTAAAAGACAGCTGCAACACACAGAAGCACAGTATCGTTCACGATCATTGATACATGCTATAGGTAGGTAAAAAGCGATCAAAAAGCGTGATCATTGTCATGCTGACATAATAAGTATTGCATCTACCTATCATGTGCATACAGCACTTCTAAAATGCCAGGGGGAAGGGTGAGTGGCCCCCTCCCTATACCTTTGTTGCGGCAGATGGAAAAAGGTTGCGACCAATGATCAACTAACAATGTCAACATCAACGGGCAACATGATGAATTCCACCCATTGGAGTGTACAAATGTGAACCAAATGGGTTCCATTTGCACACTCTCAGAAAAAAAAGGTCCTAAAAGAACCAATTGGCGGAGGGTGTGAACAGCCCAGGATCACATTAGGAATTCGCACCGGGTGAAAAATTGGTTAAAAGGATCCCTGCCTAATAAGACAAATATGCCTTAAAACACTATACTTGCCTTCTATAACTAAAGCATGCACCTTCAATACTTTTATTTCTTTTGTAAATAGAGAATCTTTCACTCAATAGGAGGTGCTCCTGTCGCTGGATGATGATGTCACATGAGCATGTGCATTCATCATCATTCATCATCATCCTGCGACAGGAGCAGTTCCTGTTGAGTGAAATATTTTCTGTTTATGAAAGAAATAAGATGCAATTGGTGTTTTTATTTGTTTATTTTAGTTATATAGGTGAAGTATAATGTTTTAAGTGATGTTTTTCTTATTAGACAGGGGTCCTTTTAACAAAATCGTGGGTAAAAAATGGTTAACGGTTCAGATCATCGTGTCAGGAATAAAGCAGGGTATACCTGGGTTTTATTTTCTCCATCCTTACCTGCAAGCGTTGTGGCGAGCACAGCGAACCAGCCCAGAAAGCACACTACAGGGAAGTAATATCCAATGTCATAGATGGAATACAGGGCCATGGCCACCCCACCAAACACACCTGAGAAAGACCACAGATCAGGTATTACAATACTATTATTTAGGGCAGGGGTCGGCAACCCAAGATGTTGAAAGAGCCATTTTGGACCCAAAATTAAATTCAAAATCTGTCTGGAGCCGCATTTTATTATTATTTTTTTTCCTGAGAGTGTGCAAATGTGAACCAAATGGACCCTGGCGGGTCCATTTGGTTCCATTTGCACACTCTCAGAAAAAAAGGTCCTCAAAGAAAAATATCATTAACATGGTGAAACACAAAAAATAAAGTAGTTTTTCAGAACTCCATTTCTAGTCCGCACAACATCTCTAAGGTATATTAATTACATAGTAAACTGAGTAAACCTTTGAAAATGGGTGGTTCAGATTGAAAGCTCCACCTCTGATAACTGCTGAGCTTTTTTTTGACATGGCCAAGTGCTACTTTAACTGGCAACTATCAGACAGCGCAACGTGTTTTTGGGTGTCTGTAGCCTGGTCTAGCCCTCAATGATTTTGGCCTTGGGGGGCGGGGGTGTCGTGGGATCTCCACGGCGGAAGTGCTGCGCTCTGATTTGATCTCACTAACGTGTCGTCATCTCCGGCCCCGCCCACGCCCGTCCACTGCTGTTCTACGTCACATCATTTAGAGCGACGCCCACCCGGAAGGTTGACACCCCCTCAAGGCCACTTTCCAACGCGCGTTAGTCCAGGCTTTCCGTTTTCGTGCAAGGCGGACGAAAATGAAAGCCTGGGTGTCGAGGTTAGGGTGTCTGAAATGTTTATATTATTTTGGTGTGGATCACCCCAGTGTGTGTATGTAATAATGCTACAGTCACTGAGCCACTAGGGCTGTGTTATAGAGCCGCATGCGGCTCCTGAGCCGCAGGTTGCTGACCCCTGATTTAGGCTTTACAGACAGGGAGCCTGAAGTGAAAAGCACGCATTATCGAGGTGATTCCACCGTGCCACTCAGTGCTGACAAAAAGAATCGTGTAGCGAGGGGGGGAAAAAAAAGCTCACAGGATTGAAGTCTAAAATAACTCGCAGGCATGTCCACAAGACGAGCATGCGCACAACAAACAACATTGGACACTGTTTTTTTTTTTTTTTTTTTTTAAGACATCTCATTGGTGTATATGAATGATATAGTAACATGTAGACATGGAAATGGTTCCCCTTAAAAATAATGTCCAACAGTATAATAATAATGTCCAACAGTAGAATATTCGTAAAATGATAGGTAATATGTCAACTGCTGTCTAAATTACATAATATGGGTCCATTTTGTTCCTAACTATCCACAATAGCTGGACTTTGCATGAATTTTCTCACGGCATGGCTCACCATTGCATACTCCATCGAGCGTAACGCTCAGTGTAACTGCGTGGGCTGATCGGAACTCAAACGAGTATGTGTTCATTAATTTGTTAATTCGTACATTTGTTCATTCATTCATAGTGGAACACTACATAGCTGTCATGTCAAGTATAGATTCATGTCAAATAATGCATTACAGCGCAAATGTCACCTCTCTCGCTCTCCCGTGCATCACTACTAACGTGGGTCTACTGTGTTAAAGGTGGATTTTGGGGTGTTTTTGGTGTTCCCATGTGTGTTTTCTATCCACACAAATGATCTAATTTGAACATTTAGTCTGTCATATCATAGAGGAGCTTTAATGGAAATTGCTCTCAGGAACAACCTGTTTGATTTTGGTCTCATAAACAAGTCAATGTGGTGCCATGTCATTATTCCAACCTCCCATTGTTGCGACCTCCCGTTGTTCCGAAACTACGAAAAAACCCTACCCTTCTCCAACCGTAACCCTAAGAGCCTAAACCCCCCGACCCTCAACCACCTCACAGACCGTGAGGTCTGTGAGGTGGTTGGTGAGGTGGTCATTCTCACCATAACCGCAAGCAGGTTGCAGCTGATAGAGGATTTCCAGCGCATGTTCGGACTAATGGGAGTTCTGATCTGTGGGACTTCGGTACTTAGATCAGTCCCCGTCAATGCACCCTGCTTTGTATACCTGTAGTTCCTCCTCTCCTTTACCCTTCAGTGCCAAATTTGTATTTCCACTCTGCTTACAACGTCCACCATTGTTGATTTTCCAAGCTGGCATGGAAGCCTGGTTTTATCTAGCATCAGTATTCTAATGACACTACTATAAAATATCAGTGCCGACCCCCTCCTCTGGACATTGTGACTGTTGAACAATGGAGTTATTCATTTGTGTCAATAAAATAAAACCCAAAAGCATGATACTGCACATTACTGCACGTGTTTGAACCTTCAGTTTGTCTTTATTTGGCTTATAGTTGTCTTGGCTCACGTTTAAGTCAAAGTCAAAGTCAAAGTCGCATGATTTGTCACTACGTTACCGCAGCGAAATTTGACCTCCGCTTTTAACCCATCACTTGGAGTGGTGAGCTCCAAGGAGCGGTGAGCTGCGGCTTGCCGCTTGGGAATCATTAGCTGATTTTGACCCCCAATCCATCCCTATAATGTTTAGCAATCCCCTTTGCAATCCCTGCAAATCCTGCTGAAATGCACGTGACAGTCGCAGGCCTATACTGCAGGCCAGGGGTTTTCAACCTTTTTCATCCCAGGGCCCACCATTTATTCAGGATTTGAGCCACGGACCACCATTTGAGGACATTTTAGCCCCACGGACGCCGAATATAAAGATTTATTTTGCTTTTGTGCGCAATTCCAGGCTGGATTTGGGGAAACAAAACAAGCAAAACATACATTCCAAAGTGGCTAATTCAGATGATGAATATTTTAACTCTTGAGAGCGTAAAAATGAAACCAAATGGACCCGCCAGGGTCCATTTGGTTTCATTTTTACGCTCTCAAGAGTTACATCTGGTTAACCAACTTAGCTGAGGACCACCTGGAACCCTCTCAGGGACCACTGGTGGTCCCCGGACCACCTGTTGAAAACCCCTGCTGTAGGCTATTGTGTCATAATTATTACGTGTGTGTGTGTGGATAAAATGTCCAGCGTCGGAAGATAAAACTCCCGTGGGAGGAGAATCAGAGGGAAAATCAGACTCACAGCACGTCACGCAGCACTGGTACAACAACGCTCCACTCACCCCAGACACATCCCTCTTGTTTCGACTAAGGCGGCCGGTCACCTTATCACCTAAAGCTGGAGTATAGGCCTATGAATGGGCCGCACGCACGCACACATGAACGTGTGTGTGTGTGTGTGTGTGTGTGTGTGTGTGTGTGTGTGTGTGTGTGTGTGTGTGTGTGTGTGTGTGTGTGTGTGCGTGAGTGTGCGTGCGTGCGTGCGTGCGTGCGTGCGTGTGTGTGTGTGTGTGTGTGTGTGTGTGTATCAACTTAATGTACAGCTTTATAAATAATCATAATCATTTACAACGTCATTTAGATAAATAAATAAAAAGAATAATAATCTAGGGGTGGGTTTGAACATAGGATGCTGGCATGTCTACGTTTTGGAATGTACCTCTATATTAGAGGTTTTCTACCCATTAACAATGGGTGGAATTCTAAAACGTGTGTGGGAAAATGTAGCACTTGTTACTTGAAACAAATAGTGCAGCTTCACTACAAGCTATTCACTGAACAAATGTAGTAAGCTACACACTCCTTGTTACTTGAAACAAGTACAGTAGTGTAGCTTCACTACAAGCTATTCCCAGAACAAATGTAGTAAGCTACTCTACAAGCGCCGGGAAAATGGATTAAGCTATGTAGCTTAGCTACTTGTAACAAGTTACTGCCCATCACTGGATTACACACACTCAACGGGAGTTTGAAACCCTGACCAATGAACGAAAAAAAAAAAAAAAAAAACTCCCATACCTATTGGGACAATGACGACAACAATGTGCAAACAAAGCAGCAAGATTTGTGAACTATTATGACAAACAAACGAATATTAATTGGCCCATAGAACCCAAACACCCAAGGACTACGGTAGTGTACTATCTAGACCTGCCCATGTAAACAGAGATTGAATCTGACTTTTTTTTCCTGCATAAATTTTTAAGGAAAAATGTCACCATTTGTCTCCCCAAAAATGACGCCACTCGTTAAAAGAATAGGGGAAAAAGAAAAAAATAAAGCTTTATGGCTTGTTATAACATCTATAAAACAATTCAATGTGACGTAACTGTTTACAAAATTCTGTAGGCCTACCCCCTCCAACTGTACTTTACCCGTTTCCAACTGTATTCATTGAATACAGTTGAAATGGGTGAACACTTGCTTAGGCAACGTGAATATTTGTTTTCTCGTGTGTGTGTGTGTGTGTGTGTGTGTGTGTGTGTGTGCGTGTGCGTGTGCGTGTGCGTGTGCGTGTGTGTGTGTGTGTGTGTTTCCGTGCGTGCATGCGCGTGTGTAAAACTCACTGGAACCAAAGAACAAAATGGCCGCCGTCAACAGATTGATCCCCTTACAGTCCTGACAGCAGGACACTCCCATGACGAGACCCAACAGGTTGACGCCAGTCAACAACGGCATGATGAACGCACCGTCGTGTTCCATTGTTGCTGATGGAGGAGAGGGACAGGGAGAATCGTCAGTGATTGATTATTAGCAGTGTTGTAGTGGGGCTTTTAGAAGGGGAATTCCACCCATTTTTTTTTCTGAGAGTGTACAAATGTGAACACATCTTGATGATGTCATCAAGATGTATTTCACCATGCTAATGATTTTTTTAAGACCTCCATTTCTAGGAAGTACAGAATGAGGGGAGCTTTTTTTTTTTTTACCATGTCCACAGTCTAAGGTATATTAATGACATAGTAAAATATTGAAAATGAGTGGAATTCCCTTTAAGACACATGCATGCGCATTTGCGCATGCAAAAAGGTTGCTTACAATGCCTGTCCATGAAAGTAAATGACAAGACAAAAAACATAGGCCTACTTTTGCCCCAAAAATATTTTAGATGTGAGAAGTGGAGGGACGCCGTCCCCCCGCGTCCCCCCTCCACTACACCCCTGTATATAAAATATTTTAGATGTGAGAAGTGGAGGGACGCCGTCCCCCGCGTCCCCCCTCCACTACACCCCTGTATATAAAATATTTTAGATGTGAGAAGTGGAGGGACGCCGTCCCCCCGCGTCCCCCTGACACTACACCCCTGTATATAAAATATTTTAGATGTGAGAAGTGGAGGGACGCCATCCCCCTGCGTCCCCCCTCCACTACACCCCTGTATATAAAATATTTTAGATGTGAGAAGTGGAGGGACGCCGTCCCCCCGCGTCCCCCTGACACTACACCCCTGTATATAAAATATTTTAGATGTGAGAAGTGGAGGGACACTGTCCCCCCGCGTCCCCCTCCACTACACCCCTGATTATTAGACCAGTGGTTTTCAAACTTTTTGATACCAGGGCCCAGTATTTATTCTGGAGCCACGGACAACCATTTAAGGCCATGAAGAATTATTTTCCTTTCGTGCACAATTCCAAGCTGGATTTGGGAAACAAAACAGTCAAACATAGTAACATGACCATTAATCTTCTATAGTCTATACTTGTGAAAACTGACTTAATTCACATGATGAATATAAATCTTGAGAGTGTAAAATGAAACCAAATGTACCCTTGCAGGCCCTTTTGGTCCATTGCGATGAAGCCGCCCCTATACCATTTTCATTTAGTTCTGTGACCCACAAGATTTATATCTTGTGCAGGACTTATACTAGGCAAGTAAGGATCTACGATAACATCAGTTGCAACAGACACGCAGCATGCATAAAGCTAAAGGTCTGACTCAGAGAGTTTTCTCTTTTCAATGATGAAATGCTGTTGGTTTAGTGGTACGGCAGTAGTAGTGTTTCAAATCATTTTAAATATACTGTAAGCACTTTCATTTGAAATATCTTTCAAATTTTGGTTGTTTTGCATGCATCATGTTTGGTGAGGCAGTCAGGGCATGCCCCCCCCTCATGCCAATGCCTAGATAAGGCCCTGAAACTATGTTGTGTACATGAAAGTGCATACTACTTACGGACTTGACTGAAAGCCACAGGGAGAATCAGGATTGCTCCGGCAATGGCACAGAGTAGACCAGCCACCACCAATTTGTACATCTTGGGAACTACAGATGATAGAGGGTGGATTCACAGATATGAACAGCATAGAGTCAATCGGAAATGAATCAACAACTAATCTACTTGTAGTGTTGATAATATACAGAATATGACATGTGTATGAAGCTCTTACCTCGGAACACTAAAACAGTTGTTGTCATAACTTACGTATGTTGTTTAAAAGATGTATTGTATTTTAAACAACATACTATAGAGCTGTGCAGTCCCACCCCCTCTAACCCCTAACCCTGTTCCAGAAATGAGATGATGAGATGAGATTCAATTTATTGTCAATGTACAGTATGAATACAGTACAACGAAAAGTATTTTTGCATATCATCAAGGCAAACAAGACAGTACCGGGTATTTACGTAGCAATAGTAAGAATGAGTAAGCAAGTAAGTAATATATTAAAGGAATAAATAGAAAGATAAGAAATTGCACAAGCCCTGTTGCACAAAGCCCGAACAAAGTGCTAGACTAGAATCAGTCCATGACACAATCACGCACTGAGCACAAGTCCACTCAAAGTTGCTGTTGTGAATAGTCACAGATTCTCCATTAATTTTTTTCAATTTTCAAAAAAATATTCATATAATGACGATTACGTTGCGGACAAAGCCAACTCGGGTCGTGTCAAATACTTTGACTGAAGATGAAAAACAAAACAAAAAGTGTTGTACCTGCCATGTTCTACTTCTTGCCTATTAGATATTGCATGATAATATTTTGTTGTCATGATTTTCATATTTTTATTAACCATTTTAAAAAAGACTATGAGGAAAATGAATGAGGATTCCGTTTCCGGAACAAGGGGGACGTCATGAAAAGGGCGGGACTGCCCAGCTCTATACAGAGCTAGCCAATAAGACACACTTAATATATATAAACAATGGTCTCACCTGAGCCAATATGAACATTGTACAAAGGCAAAGCAACCAATGGGGAATGGCCAGAAATTCTGCTGATCCATTCTCACCAGTGTTGATTTTGTCGACTAAACTATGTTGAAATAAATGTTTCTTCACTGAGTTGAACTAAATGGAAACAAATTGAAAACAAACCTATGCTAAATACAACTACAACTAAGAATATCAACTATTTCGTCGATCATTTTAACGTCAAAGACCTAGGGACTAATAGATGAGAGGAAGTCGTGTTACGCTTTGTGGCATGCTAAAAAAATGGCCGATCCACAAGCTCACAACACGTTGCAGTGCGACACGTTCTGACCCTGTAGGTCGGTGATTTTCTTCTTGACCTTGTAGGTCATTGTGGTGGCGTCAAAGTCCGGCAAAAAAATGTTAGTCGACTATGTGACTAAGACTAACTGAAACCTGTTCAAGTATAGTAACTATGAGGCAAACTAAAATCAAAATGTGCTGTCAAAATCAACAATGACTGACATTATGGAGGGAGTATGTTTTTGCACATCCTTCGCCGGTCTGTCCGTCTGTCTGTCTGTCAATGCCAAACTTTGCCGCAATGTTCCCACGATAACCCGTTATAAGCGCAAACTTATGCAAAACATTAATCGTCCAAATTTCATCATCCATACATTACAGAAATTGTGTGTCTCTGCAGTCATATGGTCAATGCGGACCTGTCTGCTTCTGTACCCCTGTATTCTGTTTCGTCCCCCTCCAAAATGTTGCCGCAATACACGCGAAAGCCGTAAAATGCACATTTCTCCACCATAGAGTTGTCACTGTACCGTAAAACAGGACTGGAGTCAGCTGCGCGGACCTCGGCTTGTTTTCTTCAGCAGACGCCGCACTCAACGCTTCTGACGTCCAAGGAAGACAAGGAAGAAAGGGGTGCGAGATAAAAGACACACACACAGAGCGAGAGAGAGACAGAGAAAGAGAGACAGAGAGAGAGAGGTTTCCCTCGCTCATAAAACAATGCTTCGGTTGTTGCAAACAACAGAAGAGGCAGTCAGTCAGTCAGACACAGACATGCCATTATGACTGGAATACCCAGCCTGACGTTGATACTGGGAGAGCAGCGATCCTGGAGTCCCCAGTCGGTGTCACCGTGTCAGCTATACGCGTAGTTCAGCCTAAGGCTGATTATAAACAGAGTTCTGACAACTCTGTACTTGTACGTTGTACTTCATGTGGCTCTTTTACATGGAAGCACATAGTAAAAGCGGTCCTGAACTTCGACAGTTATCCGGTTGCACACATGCCTACATTTGCTTTTATTTGCACCGATCGAGTTGACAAGAAAGTATCTAGCGCAAACTCCAGTTTGTCCCAGTTCAGGCTGCGTGAGCAGGGCTCAAGTGCTCAGTTTTCCGCCCCCCTCAATGTCGTCTTACTCTAGTCTACGACATTGAGGGTGGCAGAAAACAGCACAGTCACGTGATTCATGTTCTCGCGTGAGGCCGAAAGTCTCCGAAGCATTCCAGTTTAGGCCTTTGTCACTCGCTTTGCCCCATGAAGTGAACAGAGTTGTCATAAACGTCAGATCAGCCATGTGATCTGGCGAGTCATCCATGTCTGTCAAATCAGGTTTCCCGGAGAGATAAAAAATGTATTTTTTTTTTTACATTTAACATTTTTAACATTTTACTGTCATTGATGTACCTTCGAGGTGTTGGGTGGACATGATAAAAAAGTCCCCCCATTCTGTGTTCCCAAGAAATGGAGGTCTGAAGAAAACCCACGAACATGGTGAAACATCTTGATGACATCATCAAGATGTATTTTCACCATGGATAATGGATTTCTTTAGATGCTTCTGTTTTATGAGAGCGTACAAATGGAACCAAATGAACCCGTTAGGGTTCATTTGGTTGCATTTGTACACTCTCAGAAAACACACACACGCACGCACGCACGCACGCACGCACGCACGCACGCACGCACGCACGCACGCACACACACACACACACACACACAACACACACACACACACACACACACACACACACACACACACACACACAATCAACTATATTAATAGGTCTACTGTATGAAAGTTTGAAACTATAGTAACAACGATGAAATATAATATGAAGTTGTGTAATGTACAGGCATTCAACAAAATAACTCAAGTCATGCTTGTGTTTTCGTTGCAACAATCTAGTATGCCAGACCTATGTTGAGTCAATAAAAAGTTCACATTGCAGTGGAGACTTTCTGTGTTTTATTATAGTTTATAGTCGCTGAGATCCTATAGGTATGCATGTCTGCAAATCTTTGTGTAATAATAACTTTATTGTATATCCTTCTTAACCCATTTAGGCCTAACATAAGTTTTCTGAAAAGACTCAAAATATAGACATAGCAACATTATCATTACTGTACATACTGTACAGAATCCAAATATGGATTCCCGGCCTGAAAGGGGTAAAGGTGAACTCCACCCATTTTCCACGTTTATGTATGTCATTAATATACCTTAGTGATGTTGTGTGGACATGATATTCTGTATTTCCTAAAAATGGAGGTCTGAAAAAAATCATTAGCATGGTGAAATACATCTGGTCATCAGATGTATTTCACCATGTCAATGATTTTTCTTTCAGACCCATTTGATTCAGACAAATGTGAATCAAATGGACCCTAGCGGGTCCATTTGGTTCAATTTGTACCCTCTCAGGAAAATTCCGAAAATGGGTGGAATTCCCCTAAGGTAACAGAGGCAACTTTTTAGGCCAAAAATCAAAATCGATATATAGCTATATTGTTTGCCTTTTTCCCCTATACCTTGCTTCTACTCTGATGCTACAACAGCAGTCTCCAGCAGATTCATAATAAGCCAATAGAGTGGAGGTGAGGTGGAGTTAGACTGTTTGTAAACAAATCTGTTTACAAACAGTGTTTGTACGGACGGAAGTCGCCTATATTCCCTTTAAAGAGGGGGTGCTGTGTTTTTTTTTTTTTCCAATTTTGTACATGTTTAAGAGGTGATGGTACTTCATTAGAACCCTTGGTCTGTTTTTTATGTGTAATGATGTCTTCCCTTTGTATTTAGGGTTTCTTCCTGGAGGCTAAAACCTTTCCAGTCAAATGTGCCAATGGCAAAGGCTGTAATGTAGTGACATCACACCTCAGCTCCTCCCCTAACTCCTCCTCCTTTACCATACAACTAAAGCTGTGGGCGTGGCTTCAGTTCAGCTGGATCTCCACCCATCACCACCCACCAGGCAAACCAGGCATACTTAATGAGCTGGTGGGGGAGTCCACATAAAAACATCATTTTAACAAATACTTTACACCTTTATGAGAAAATTCTTTCTCTTCATATAACAATAATACCTGGTGATCATGATTTAAGTTGGAAAAAAATCATGGCACTCCATCTTTAAATGAACCACTTCAACCACAATACCCTTTTGTCATGGTGGGAACTTCGCTGAAAATAGCATATCTACAATCTCACATTGTAGTACAGTACTGCAAAACTAAAGTTGTGAGCTTGAATCCATGGTCTGTGGTGATAAAACAAATGGTACAAACAAAACCAATAAACGGAAAACTCAAAACAATGAGACATGCAAGCTACGGTAGCTGCATCATTGTCAATACACTGTAGGCTATATGCAGTATACCATATAAAAAATACAGTACCAGTATGTATGCTATGATTAACATTCTAATGTATGCTTTGAAATATCCTTGAGATTGCGGCCACAGGCGAGACTTCTAAAAGCCAAGTGCCAGTCGAAGTCTTCCTGGATCCGTCTCTCCGTTTCAGTGGAGTTCAGCTGAATGTCGTGTTTATCCTAAGAGAACTAGAGTCTGGTGTGGTTGTCCGGTGTGGTTGCCTCCATCATGGACACGTCTTTATCCTTTTGTAGGCATTCATGTAGAGGATAGCTGCGAGCGAGACACAGCAACACCACCCAAAAAACAAGACAATGATGGGTTATTCTCAGGGGCGGATGTAACATATCCCATTTGGGGGGGGGGGGGATGACAGAAGAAAATGGTATGGGGGCCGCACCCATGCCATTTTTGGTTACAGACAATTAAGTATCAATAGTAGCATCAGTTGTTGTTGTTGAAGTTGCAACAGACACGCAGCATGCATAAAGCTAAAGGTCTGACTCAGAGAGTTTTCTGTTTTCAATGATGAAATGCTGTTGGTTTAGTGGTGACACAGCTGTAGTTAGAGTTAAAATATTCATCATCTGAATTAGCACCACTTAATCAAGAAGGTTACACTGTTTTGTTGGCAAAAAACAGCCTGGAATTGTGGACAAAACCAAAAGAATCATTTAATTTTCTTTCTTTGGTGTGAAAATTTAATCAAATGGTGGTCCGTGGCTCAAATGCTGAATAAACGGTGATCCCTGTTGTCGAAAAGGTTGAAAACCCCTGCCATAGAGGAATGCTATTGGCGGAGAGGTTTGTCTATCACATGTTATGCTTATAGCTGTGATTGGACCACATCAGTTTGGGGGAGGGGCTTACTGAAAGCTCTATTGCACACATGTCAAACTCAAGGCCCGGGGGCCAAATCAGGCCCGTGAATGAATTATCTATGAATTATCAACTAATTGTTTTACTTCCTCAACTCAGTCTCATTTACTTTCTCAATTAAAAAATCCCTGAAAGCAGCACTTGGTGTGGATCATAGAAGAAAAAAAAATCCCTGAAAAATAGCAGGTGTTCACGTCTCATAGCGCGCCACAGAGTGGCGCGCTATCTTGCCATTAAAAGACATAGATTTTTGAAGGGAAATTACTTTTTTGCTGCAGGGACGTCATCGTAAACCGGTGTTGAAACACAGACCGGTATCTCCGGCCCTCAACTTGTACCAATTTTTCTATTTTGGCCCACTCTGTATTTGGGTTTGACACCCCTGCTAGTCTATTGCTTCAGACGTGTCATTGGATAGGATTTCTCCATCCTTCCCTACCTGATAGCGAGGTGATGAGCACAGACGTCCAGCCCAGCCCACAGATCAAAGTGATGTTGTGTCCGACGTCCTTGACGTTGTAAATGAGCATGGCCACCACGCCGAAGAATGCTGAGACAGGGGCCAGAGAAGATACACCGTTATTAGTGTGTATTTGTCTGAGTGTGTGTGTGTGTGTGTGTGTGTGTGTGTGTGTGTGTGTGTGTGTGTGTGTGTGTGTGTGTGTGTGTGTGTGTGTGTGTGTGTGTGTGTGTCTAAAGCAGGGGTTTTCAACAGGTGGTCCGGAGGCCACCAGTGGTCCTTGAGAGGGTTCCAGGTGGTCTCCAGGCTAAATGATGGAAAGTTGGTTAACCAGATGTAACTCTTGAGAGTGTAAAAATATTTGTCAACTGAATTAGCAGCACTTAATTAAGACATTTACACCGTTTTGTTTGCAAAATCCAGCCTGGAATTGTGGACAAAACCAAAATAAATCTTTAATTTTACGTCTTTGGTGGTACCTGAGATGAAAAAGGTTGAAAACCAATGGTCTAAAGCATACTTGAACGCGCCCTATAATGGTCACTATTTGGACCACCAAGGTTCCATTTGCACAAATTCCTCACACGGTTCTGCCGCTTGTGAACCAAGTTTCTAAATGAATACATTTAACGCCACAGCAGCGTGCATAGTGCATACCTGCCTTCCCCTGTGCCAAACTCGAAGAGTAAGTCAAGTAAGGCCGTGATGTCATGAGGCCCATATAGGTCAGGAGCCTATATCCTGTTTCTGTAGCGTGAGGCAGCTTGATGTACAAGTACACCCCCTGGACATGATGCTAGTATGTAGCAGGGACTTTCCAACCCTTGATGCTGAGTGCCAAGTAGGGAGGCATTGGGTCCCATTTTTTGAGTCTTTGGTATGACCCGGCCGGGAATCGAACCCTGACCTCCCAAAACTCAGGGCAGACACTGTAACCACAAGGCCAAACTCGAATAACACAGAAATTAATTGATTTCCATTGGTTTCATCCATCTTTTGGATGGATGAAATGAAATGCTGTCGTATCGTCGAATAGTGGGTCCCTTCGTGGTCACCATTATTTCGTATCTTCATTGTAGTCTATAGGAGTACTTTTGACCGTGTGTGAGAAGTGAAGTAGAGTCCAGGCATGTCCTCTTTTGCAGTCATTTTATTTAAGGACATTCAGCTTAGTTACACCAAATCATGTTCAGAGCAGGCATCCTATCTCTCTACCCTACTCTCTCCAACTGCCAAGAGTGACTGACCCCAGTTGCCTGAGAGCCAGCACCTGTAGAACAGCCCCTGAAGACAGCCCCTGAAGAACAGCCCCCCTCTGCACCTTTGCAGAGGCCTTTATCATTGACTTAACCATTGTGTCTACCTACGTGCACACTGACCAGTGCATGTTGTATGTGCACACTTAATTACCCCTGTGTCTCCGAGCACAAATTAACTAAGGAGGTTTATTACCCCAAACCTAGAAATCTTTGATGACCTAGATGACCCAGTGGCATTCCTGTTAACTCACTGAGTTGTTTACCCTGTGGCACAGGCCACTGCAGAAACACGCTTATCTCTGAACAGATCTCAATGTTCTCACACAGAAAGTCATTACTTGTGCACAAATACAACAGCATCATACAAAATGTGAATATTCTATCATAATGTGACATGATGTGGGTTCCTCATATACCACAATGCCTTGCATTTCATTGGCGGACGTCAAACGTCGTTGACCCGCTGTCAAACAACGTCAACTCGTCGTTTGACGACGAGTTGACGTTGTTTGACGACGTCAATGAAATGCAACAAACACTTGGTGTTTGTTGCATTTCACAAAATGAGCGAGGCCATTTTGAAAAAAAGAAAGACACCAGAAACACGCCATGCCATGTGTGTGTGTGTGTGTGTGTGTGTGTGTGTGTGTGTGTGTGTGTGCGTGCGTGCGTGCGTGCGCGTGCGTGTGTGTGCGTGTGCGTGCAGACTCACTGGCAGCGCAGGCCAGAATCCCTGCTGCCAGCAGATTCAATCCCTTGCAGGCATGGCAGCAGGACAGTCCAAAGACGATGGTGAGAACGCTCATCCCGATCGCAAACACTATGAAGGTTGTGTTGCTGTCTGGTGGGAGGAGGCAGGCAGACAGACAGGCAGGCAGGCAGGCAGACAGACAGACAGACAGACAGACAGACAGACAGACAGGCAGGCAGGCAGACAGACAGACAGACAGACAGACAGACAGACAGACAGACAGACAGACAGACAGACCACCCACCGACAGACAGACAGACAGACAGACAGACAGACAGACAGACAGACAGACAGACAGACAGACAGACAGACAGACAGACAGACAGACAGACAGACCACCCACCGACAGACAGACAGACAGACAGACAGACAGACAGACAGACAGACAGACAGACAGACCACCCACCGACAGACAGACAGACAGACAGGCAGGCAGGCAGGCAGAGAGACAGGCAGGCAGGCAGGCAGGCAGGCAGGCAGGCAGGCAGGCAGGCAGGCAGGCAGGCAGGCAGGCAGGCAGGCAGGCAGACATGGAAGAAACCATAAGTGATGATAAACTAATTGTAGAACGTATAGCACAGTGGTTTTCAACCATTTTGATACCAGGGCCCACTATTTATTCAGCATTTAAGCCACAGACTACCATTTGAGGACAATTTAAGCCCCACAGACCCCCAAACTAAATATTTCTTTTGCTTTAGCCCATAATTTCAGGCTGGATTTTGGAAACAAAGTAGTGAAACATAGAGATAAAATGACCATTCATCTTCTACATTGTCTAGTTGATAGAGTAGACTTGGGCTAATTGGCATGATGAATATTTGACCTCTTGAGAGTGTAAACATGAAACCAAACGGATTTCATTTTTACACTGTGAAAGAGTTGCATCCGGTTAACCAACTTTCCACCTGGAACCCTCTCAAGGACCACTGGTGGTCCCCAGACCACTGGTTGAAAACCACTGGTATAGCACATTTACAACAGCCGAGGCTGACCAGAGTGTCGAACGAGACCAAAAACAACAGAATGAAGCAATATAAAGCAGGGGTTTTCAACAGGTGGTCCAGGGACCACCAGTGGTCCTTGAGAGGGTTCCAGCTGGTCCCCAGGCTAAATGATGGAAAGTTGGTTAACCAGATGTAACTCTTGAGAACGTAAAAATGAAACCAAATGGACCCTTGCGGGTCCATTTGGTTTCATTTTTACACTCTCAAGAGTTAAAATATTCATCATCTGAATTAGCACCACTTAATTAAGAAGTTTACACTGTTTTGTTTGCAAAATTGTGCCTGGAATAATGGAATTGTGGACAAAACCAAAATAATTCTTCAGTTTTAAGTCTTTGGGGCTAAAATGACATCAAATGGTGGTCCGTGGCTCAAATGCTGAATAAATGGTGGTCCCTGGTATCAAAAAGGTTGAAAACCACTGATATAAAGCAATGATACAAGCACAGGATACACGGGACACACTAGCATATAAAACAAGGACAAGGATAAAAGGGTGGCACAGAGCAGAAGGATCAGAACACAGAGAGCCTTAAAATTAAGGGCAGTGTTGCCAGCTGCCCAAATCCAAAATGAACTAGTGGCACTTCCAAAATGCACTAAAATGCGCTAGAGCAGTGGGTTTTCAACCATCTTCATACCAGGGCCCACTGTTTATTCTGCATTTTAGCCCTGGAGGATCATCATTGCACCATTTTATAAGCATTTCAGATCACATAAGCAAATGATCTAACCCACTAACCAACAAATACCTTTGTGTACACCAGGGGAGCCCAACCAGTAGATCGGGATCTACCGGTAGATCTCGGCCTGATCACAAGTAGATCTCGGGGGATGTGGGGGAAAAGAAAAAAAATGGGGTGGAAAAGAAAAAAGAGCGATTTGTGTGTGTGTGTGTGTGTGTGTGTGTGTGTGTGTGTGTGTGTGTGTGTGTGTGTGTGTGTGTGTGTGTGTGTGTGTGTGTGTGTGTGTGTGCGCGCGCGCGCGCGCGTGCGTATCTGTCTGTCTGTCTGTCTGTCTGTCTACGAAGCGGCTCATTTGGAGGATTGTTGTCTGTGAATTATGCCAACAGTATTGTTCTGCAACGTGTAATGGACTGTTCTGCAACTTATAATGGACTATTCTGGACTGTTCTTATTATGATTGCATTTGCAATTGCAGTGTTTGTACTTATGTTGTACTGTTGTAGGCCTATTTATGACAAGTCTGTTAGTCTGTTACTTTATGCTTATATGGACATAAAGTAAAGTGGTAAAACAAAGTAGTGTTGTGTTGTTGTGAAGTTACTGCAGGCTGGCAACGATGCGTGTGGTTTGAAATGTTGATATTGGACTGGTAGATCCCGGAGGGGTTGGCTGCTGAAAAGTAGATCTTGGGTCAAAAAAGGTTGGGCACCCCTGGTGTACACCCATCGTGTGTTGAAGTACTTACAGTTTTGATTGATAGCCACAGGGAGCATCAGGAGGGCTCCAGTGACGGCAAAGATTAGACCCCAAACCATGCATCTGTCCATCTTACGTTTAATTCACCTGCCACTGCACCGGAAGGGAAACATATACAGGACATAACAATAGGGTGACCAGATCCAAACTGTTCATTTGAGGGACAGAAGTGTTGCGTGTGTGGGACAAGTGGAGTGTGGAAACAGGACAACATGTAGTTAGCAAATTATTAACATCTTGATGTCAATATTCCAAAAATATTTCAGGATTCCATTTGACACATAATAGCAAAAACAGCTGATCTAAAATCAAAAATAGCTGATCTACAATCTCAAAACGCGTCGCACCGCGGCGTGTTTTGAGATTGTAGATCAGCTATTTTTGATACGACAGCATGTGAGTGAGTGTGGAAATATAGTAGTACCATGGGGGAATTCTTAAAAAAAAAAAACAGCAAGATATGATACAACAGAAATCCAACTATTAGGGCACTACAAATTATTAGGGGCATTTTAAACACTGATGCCTGTCAGTCACAATGTGGGACAGAGTCTCAATTCGTGGAACGCTTGAAAAATCTTGAAAATGAGGGACTGTCCCACGTAAAGATCTGGTCACCCTACATAACACACCCTACAATGACAAAATATGTAACAAGAGGCACATGTAGACCGGGGGCAAACATGGGCTAATTCGCCTTCTTACGGCACTGAGACTCAAGTTTTGGAATGCCCTAGCTGGCTCCCTCCCTCAAAAGGAGTAAATTCCTGGCATCCTTTAAAGGAGGAATAACATGAAATTCAAAGTTTTAATTTTTGTGTGTGTGTTTTTGGTGTTCCCATGTCTGTTTTCTATATCCCCACAAATGATCTAATCCTAACAATCAGTCTTTCATATCATAGGGGAGCTTTAAATTGCTCTCTGGAACAGCTTGTTTAATTTTGGCCTCATAATGATGTCATCAATGCATCCTGCTTATGCTTTGTATAATTCTTCCTCTCCTTCAGTTCCAAATTTGTATTTATTTGTTTACAATGCCCACCAGTATTGATTTTCCAAGTTGACATGAAATTCAATCAAGCCTGGTTTTATCTAGCATCAGTATTATAATGACTACTATAAAATATCCTCCATATCAGCCAGGGGCGGATATAACATGTCTCATCTGGGGGGAGGCAAGAGAACATGTTGGAGGGGCAAGAGAAAACGGTATGGGTGCGACTTCATCGCCCGTGTCGCTTCGCGCCACGGGCGATGAAGTCGCACCCATACCATTTTTGGTTTTATTAGTCAAGTAAAGCATCAATAATAACATCAGTTGTTGTTGAAGTTGCAACAGACACGCAGCGTGCATAAAGCTAAAGGTCTGACTCAGAGAGTTTTCTGTTTTCAATGATGAAATGCTGTTGGTTTAGTGGTGACACAGCTGTAGTTAGTTAGTAGCAGTAGTAGTGTTTCACATCATTTTAAATAGAAGCTTTCTAATTTGAAATATCTTGGGTTGTTTTGCATGGCATCGTGTTTGGGGGGGGCAGACTGGGTATTTAGGGGGGCCCATGCCTAGATCCGCCCCTGATATGAGCGCCCCCACCACCTCAGGACACTGTGGTCAGTGGTGATTGAGGCTCAAGCCATTGTCCAACATACAAGCGGAAACAAGCTTTAGTGAAGGAGACCCATTGTGACGTCACACACACACACACACACACACACACACACACACACACACACACACACACACACACACACACACACACACACACACACACACACACACACACACACACACACACACACACACACACACACACACACACACACAGGGAGAATGCCAGCAGCATCTAATGAAGAGCTCTACATAGTCAGGTACATCGATTGATTTGCAAACTTCTCAACGTGTTCTGAGTGTGTAGATCTGCTATTTTTGGTAAGCTGGAGTGATATTGATGAATCCCACATACAGTATACAGTACGTTTGCCTGGCAGCGTCTTGGGGTGCCTCGGAAACCTGCTTGGAGAAAACCAGCACTAGCTCACGCAGAAATAATTAAGTTATATATTAGGCATGTAATCAGGGATGTATGTAGGCATGGGCAGGGGAGAGCAATGCCCCCCTACATGACCTGACTGCACCACCAAACATCATGGCATGCAAAAAAAAAAAAAAAAAAAAAAAAAATGGAAGTGCTTATTTGAAACACTACAGTAGGCTACTCACTAACTAACTAACTAACTAACTAACTAACTAACTGCAATTGTCACACTATTAAACCAACACCATTTCATCATTCAAAAAAGAAAAATCTCAGAGTCAGAGTGCTTTATGCATGCTTTGTGCCTGTTACAACTTCAACAACAACCAATGTTATTATTGATGCTGACTTGCCTAATTAGGTAACGTTGCGGGTCATGGAACTAAGGAAAATATATAAAATAGAAGATAGATTTTGAGTTATAGATATAACCATGAGAAAATACACAGCCATCTATTCAATGTAGCGGTTTGGGTTTAAATAATAGTAATAAAAAGGAATAGTATTGCATTCCGAATGCCAAAGTATTGCAGCACTTACAATAATTGAACTTAAAGATTGAAACAGACAAGTTGAGCCTAATATCAAAACAATGTGTTAAAACAGCATCAGCATCGCCCACTGTGAACATTCTTCAAGCACACAGCCATTTAAGTCAGACATACAGAAGCTTTCTGCTTCATTGGAGCCAAGCAACTAAGAGATGAAAGGTCAGTTAGTTCCACATTATTAGTATTCATTGTTATTATCATTATTATTATTTTTACAACCGTACCGTTACAACACTGGAGCCTGCTGGGCCTTGCCTTGTTTCTTCTGCACCATGTTCAATATACACTGGCACAAGGGAATACGAGAGAGAGAGAGAGAGAGAGAGCGAGAGAGAGAGAGAGAAAGAGAGAGAGAGAGAGAGAGATATCCCTTGTCAAACAAAGCTTTTCGTCTCAACAAAGGAGACAGTCAGGCAGAGACAGACGTGCCATTATCACCGGCCTTGGGGCCTGACGGTGTGTGGAAGAGAGTGGACGGACAGCTGCTGTCCACAGCTGGTGACACCTATAGTCAGTCCACCGCTTAACTCAGCATCTGTGACCCCCCCATCGTCACGTATGAACCGGGGGAGCTCCTGTGTTTGACACACGCTGCGGAGACTGGCTAATAAGACAAATATCCCTTAAAACACTGTACTTGCCTTCTATAACTAAAACGTGTAGATAAAAACACCTTCAATGAGTTAAGACATATGTGACAATGAATCACGGCAATGAATATATATATATATATATATATATATATATATATATATATATATATATATATATATATATATATATATATATATATATATATATATATATATATTAGGGGTGGGACAATTAACCGAAAAAAACCGAACCGTTCAATACGGGGACCAAGGTTCAATACGCACTAATGAACCGCAATATTTCGGTTCAGACAGACACATTTCCTTAATTATAGTACGGAATGTCCTTATTAATAAAGCAGATATTGTCTTGTAAACTAAACTAATTTAACTTTGTTGCCTGTCTACAATGCTGCATGTCTGCATGCTACCTGCCTGATACTTACCTGAAACGTGCAAAATAATTTATTAGCCGAGGTATTTTATATTTCCCTTGAAAATAGCCTAATAATGAGGCACCAATAGCAATATACATTTTTTTCTTCTGTAAATAATGAAAAGGAAGAAGACAGGCCTTCTGAATAGAGATTATTTTTAGTCTAATACCTTAACATTTGAGTTTACAATACAAGGTTGTTTAATGTTTTGAAAATCTTGAAAAGGACATTTTTTCATTTTATTTATTTTTAAAAAGCAAAATGTACCAAAGCCGAACCGAAACCTTGGCCCCCATACCGAGGTACGAACCGAACCGTGGGATAAGTGAACCGTCCCACCCCTAATATATATACAAGAAACACATAGCATATGGGATAAATGCAGATTCACCCACAACTATGAGCCCTCAACTCATTCGCAAACAAAAATAATGGAGAAAACCGTATACTATTTACCCCGAATTAAAGTTACAAATAAACATCATTTGCAACAAGTGGTTTTAAAATCATGAACAGGTTGTTCTGAGAGGTGAAGACATGCAGGGAAGGAAGTCTTGAAGCAGCAAAGAGAGGTTATAATTCAACTGAGTGAAAGCTGGAAAAACTGACTTTGTCCACATGAGGGTGACATTTACCATAGAGCAGGGGTGGGCAATTATTTTTCCCAAGGGGCCAAATGAGATACAGTACATAAAATATTGTGGAGGGCCAAGACTAAAGGCTGAACTAAAGTCTGCGTAATATTAATTTGATTTCAAGATAAAAGTAAGAGTAAGACCAACCATTTTGACACCAGGGCCCACTATTTGTTCAGTATTTGAGCCACGGACCACCATTTGATGACATTTTAGCGCCACAGAGCGTCAAGATTTCTTTTGTTTTTGTCAACAATTCCCAGGCTGGTTTTGGGAAACAAAACAGGATAACAAAAATGACCATTCTCTTACATTCTCTGATTGAATGTGTAGACTTTCATCATTCAGATGATGAATATTTTAACTATTTTGCAAAACAACACATGGTATTTCAAGTTGAAGTGCTTATATTAAAAAAAAAATGATTTGAAACACTACTACTGCTACCAACTATACCACAGCTGTGTCACCACTAAAACAACAGCATTTCATCATTGAAAACAGAAAACTCTGTCAAACTGAGTCAGACCTTTAGCTTTATGCATGCTGCGTGTCTGTTGCAACTTCAATAACAACTGATGTTATTCATGCTTACTTGCCTAATAAAAGTCCTGTAACCAAAAATGGTATGGGTGTGGCTTCATCCCACCTAGCAGGAATCCACCTTAAACATTGAAAACAGGTTTATCCTGTTTCGTTCACCTATTATTCTTGCTATCCTCTGCAGGGAGCTGCCCAATGCAACGGACAATTATTCTGATCCAAAAATTGTAGGGTTGCTGTGAGTTTAGGGTTACAGTTATAATGGGCCAATAGTGGTGTTGGTGAAAGGGCCTTTCTGTGTGCAAGTTTGCATGTTCTCCCCGTGTCTATGGGGCGACCAGATGTCCCTCTCTGCGTGGGACTGGGACAGCCGCTCATTTCCAAGACAGGAGTTGACACTAAGGTCTCTGAGGCACTTGCCCATCGGGCAAGTGCAAGTCAGGTTCTACTTGCCCTCAGGTCATGATCACTTGCCCCCCAAAATTATATTGTAAATTGTGCATTTGTGCAATTGTGCAAGTTTACTGCCTACTTGGGTGCTTTAAACCAGGGTTTTTTAACAGGCGGTCCGGGGACCACCAGTGGTCCCTGAGAGGGTTCCAGGTGGTCCCCAGCTAAGTTGGTTAACCAGATGTGTCTTGAGAGCGTAAAAAGGAAACCAAATGGACCCTTGCGGGTCCATTTGGTTTCATTTTTACGCTCTCAAGAGTTAAAATTCATCATCTTAATTAGCCCATAGTGGTCACAGACCCAGTGCTCCCTGACCCCAGAAAAATGATAGTTTGGAACCAAATGAATCTGGGAGAGAGATAGGTAGAGATAGCGAGAAAGCAGAGAAAGACACAGAGGAAGAGTGCAATGACCACCTTCAAGACAAATTTATCTTGTGTTGTGTTATAGAGCACTAAGTTGCACACTTGCCCGATCGGGCAACCAGGTAGCAGTCTTCTTTTGCCCCACCATTTTTTTTTACTTGCCCCAGGCAAGCGGGCAAGTGTTAGTGTCAAGCCCTGCAAGACTTTTTGTCCCACAGACGTTGTGTCCCACAAATTGAGCCCCTGTCTGTCTCACATTGCGGCTGACAGAGCTCAGTGTTCAAATGTTTGCCTTTCTGTTGTCTCTTTTAGATGTTAAAATAACCTGTGTCACAGGGTGCCCTGGTGCCACTATATAGGGTGGGAACAAATACATGCAGTGATTATGGTCTTTGTGGTACTTAATGGAGGAGGGGAAAGAGAAATGATTGAAGGCGCTATTGTACGTCTAACCAGGGAAACTCCCCCACAGGTGAGGTCTGTTCATTGCTCTCGCCAGGTTGGCAGAAGGAGTCTAGAACGTTGGAATAGATAAATGACTTGGGGTGAAAAAAATCTGTTGAATAACTAGAGATTCACAAATTGGCAGCTGAGCGTGCCACAGGCGACCATTTTGATGAGATTTCACCTCTATAAGACACGAAAATAAATGAGGATGAGGCCATAATCAAGCTTCCTAATACGGAAACAGTTAGATGGACTATTCATCTATGACCTTGAGGTCTGGGCAATCTTGCTACACGGGTCCATATTGATCTAGGTGATAATACAGTCTGTACAAGGTATGATTTTGTCAGATCAGCAAACTTTGTCGTATTGATAAAGTACTGATTTTATTTTTAATCCAGTAGATAGCTAAATCTATGAAATTCATCAGCAATTTAACATATACACTTGTTGTAAAATACCCACAGAAAGTGGTTTGTCACTGAATACGTGTCTCTACGTCTTGGGGGCACCTCGACCCATGATGGACTTCTTGGTGTTTTTCTCAGGTTTGAAAAGGATTATATAACACTTTGGTCCAAACAGCGCCACTAAAATGCCAAAACTAGACGCCAAGATAGCAAATATCTCCACTGCATCTGCATATTTGCCCGGAGAGCTGATATATGCTGGGATGAAGGCTATCCACACGGCACAGAAGATCAACATGCTGAACGTGATGAGCTTTGCTTCGTTGAAGTTGTCTGGAAGATTCCTCGCCATGAATGCTAGGAGGAAGCTGAGGAGTGCCAGTAAACCAATATAACCCAACAAAAATCCAAAACCAACAGTCGATCCCACTTCACATTCGTAGACTATCTTATCATTGTGGTATTGAGTGTTTTTATGAGGATTCGGTGAGGCAGACACAAGCCAGACTATGCAGATTATTGCCTGGATGGAAGTAAGAACCAGAACTGTTCCTCTCTGCTGCATGGCACCAAACCACTTCATGATGTCTGAACCCCCAGGCTTGGAGGCCTTGAACACAGCCAACACCACCATAGTCTTTACCAGGATGCACGAGATACACAGCACAAAACTGATCCCAAATGCCGCGTGTCTCAGCTGGCAAGTCCAAAGTCTGGGACGGCCGATGAACAGAAGTGAACACAAAAAACACAGTTTGAGGGACATCAACAGAAGGAAACTGAGTTCTGAGTTGTTGGCACGCACCATGGGTGTACTTTGATAAGAGATGAAGATTCCCATGGCAATGGCACAGATAAACGTGCCTACCAGTGAGATGGTTGTCAAGGAGATACCGAGGGCCTCGTGGTAGGACAGGAACTCCACGCTCTTAGGGACACAGTGGTCACGCTGGGGACTGGACCAGAAGTCCTCTGGACAACGGGTGCACTCTGTAGCGTCTGACAAAGATCCCAAGATTAGAACCACATTATCATTACGAATATAATCCGTACTAATAGCTACAGTGCATAATGTAAACCTATACCTGTCTCGTTGCTGAAGTCTCCCTCAGAACAAGCGATGCAGTCGAAGCAGCAGACAGGTTCTCCTTTCCTTCTGGACACGCGGGTTCCAGGAGGACAGCTCTCACTGCACACCGAACGGGGAGGCTACGGAGGGAAAGGAACATCGATCCGGTTCAGTCTGAACTAAATCACGTTCACCTCATGAGGCTCCACATTCCTTAGAAAATCTGTGACCTTTTTGGGTTCATAGTTCCAGATGATTGTGTCCTCCTCGAGGAAGATTTCTTCACCGGCAGAATCGGACTCCTTGAACAGGCCTACTGGGAGAACCGTTGTGCTTATTCCATCGGGAAGCCACACCCAGTTTATGACGTCAAAGATCGGTAAAGGGTCACCGGTCTCATCAAATGATACTTGTTCGCCAAATTCCATGGTGAAGTTGATCTTGTCCAGGTAATGCACAAGCTAGAGAAACATGAAGGGCAACATAGTTTTATTTAAAAGGATCCCTGGCTAATGAGACAAATTTACTTAAAACACTTGTAGAGCATATGTTGAAGTGTATTTCTTTTTCTGTTAAGGTCTGAGAAAGTTCCCCTTCCATGACTCCTGTTCACTTCCATGGAAAAGTGTTATGAGCTGCTGCTCCACCTAGACCTCTATTGAACCTGTGACGCCTAGGCAGAAATGCTAGGCAACAGCCCAGCTTTAATGATGATTAGTTGTTGCTGTACAACACTTGAGTGAGGGTGAGGATTTTAGAGGTCTCAGGAACCGTTTTGTTCAGGCACAGAGACACCAATGTCCCACCTGCCATGGCTTTATAGTCTGCAGGGTGGCACAGCTGTGCCCAGGGAAAGGCCCTCTTCCTGGCACACACTGCAGCATTTCATGGAGGGCGTAGGCCAGAGCGTACACAGCCTTGTACACGTTGTACTCCGGCCTGAGGTCAGAAACATCCATTAGTGTAGTGTCTGCCGTCACCAGGTCCTCCTGTCCGGTACACAACTTTCCACCGGCGTCCTCCCACTCTGGTGGAAGGGGCGCAAATTTACACTGAAACGTTTCCTCCCAAAACTGCCTCACCTGGAGAAAACACGGATGCATGGACATGAATGTACACAAGAAACAAGAGACTAGTTTCCAACATTAAAGATTCTAGTTTCTGACATTAGATTCTAGTTTCTGACACTAGATTCTAGTTTCCAACACCATGTTTTAGTTTCTGACGCTGGATTTTAATTTTGGACACTAGGTTCTACACTAGGCTCTACCGACATTAGGTTCTAGTTTCCAACACTAGATTCTAGTTTCTGATGCTAGATTCCAGTTTCTGACGCTAGGTTCTAGTTTCTGACACTAGGTTCCAGTTTCCGACACTAGATTCTAGTTTATGACGTATATATTCTATTTTCTGACACTAGATTCGAGCTTCTGACTCTAGGTTCTTGTTTCTAACACTAGGCTCTAGTTTCCAACCCTAGATACTAGTTTTTCTGAAAAAATGTTTCTGTGCCAGTGAGGTTCAACATATTTCATTCCAAGGATCGGCAGAATTTTCTGTGTTCGGCTGTGGACCACCACATTTTTATTTATTTTATTTTAATTTTTTTTGCTCTGAAATAATATATTCAAAGATTTGCACGTCATTTTCACATTTTTTTTTTAAATAGCAGAACTAGCTTGTTGATCTGCTATGTTTCAATAGCTTAAGTATAACATAATAGCACAGGATAAAGGAAATACTCACTAGGGTATTCTCATGGCTGTTGGGGTCATTCCCGGGGTGCACTTTTGACAGGAACTCCTTCAGACCCGGTATCTCTCCACGGTGGATGGCAAAACCCAGGCTGCCCCCTAGTGACGGGGTGAAGTGAGGATTCTGGGGTGTGATGTATGCAGTCCACGGCTCGTTGGTGATCCACTGGAGACCTGTCAGATTCTGCTTCACCACCTGTCAATTGCGTTTAAAATGGAAACGGTTAGGCAGTAATAACACAGCACAGCTATGATAAATTAGGCTACATCCTATACTATAACCCCGGAGCAATAGTTGGCTTTTAAAATTTTGAAATTTTTGGCGTCTGAAATAGTAATGAATGTTTTTTTTTTTTTTTTTTTTTTTTTTTTTAGTTATTTGGATGTTGTTTCAATGTCTAGTCTATAGAAACATTTCAGCACCACAGACAGCTCCCTGTGCTTTTCTATAGAAACACTTCAGCACCACAGACAGCTCCCTGTGCTGTTCTATGTTCTATAGAAACATTTCAGCACCACAGACAGCTCCCTGTGCTGTTCTATGTTCTATAGAAACATTTCAGCACCACAGACAGCTCCCTGTGCTGTTCTATGTTCTATAGAAACATTTCAGCACCACAGACAGCACCCTGTGCTGTTCTATGTTATATAGAAACACTTCAGCACCACAGACAGCTCCCTGTGCTGTTCTATGTTGTATACTAGACGTTTAAAAAACTTTCAGTTTTACCCTGTTTTTTTGGAACACCCTTTAATGCCTTTAAATGTCTAGCAACATAACCATTTGCAGTGATATAAGAAGAGTGTGATTCATTGTTTTATTGATGTGCAGAAAGGAGTTTGGAAAAATAAAATAAATAAATGAAATTGCAATAAAATAAAATAAAGTTATTCATTTAAATCATATAGCCTACAAACTCAAGGCCCGGGAGCCACATTCAGGCCTGTAAACAATTTTATCTTCATGAAACAAAATGAAAATCCTCACCTCCTTCATGAGGTTCACTAAGTAGCTTCCATATACAATTAGTATGACCACGCGGGCCGTGGAGGTCTTCATCACCGTGACGATCCTCCGGAGTTCAGACTGGTCGTGGTCCCAGGGCAGGACCTCCAGATAGGCCAGACAACCCAGGCCGGACTCGGCCAGGTCCGTTTGGAAGATCCGGGCGTAGTCGTGGCCGTAGTCATTGTCCATGAACAGAAATCCTACCCACGTCCACTGAAAATGCTTCATGATCTGGAGGATAGCTCGCGCCTGGATGTTCGTAGAATGGAGGGATAAGTGCCGGGGTTATTCACCATGCATGATTTGAATTTGTCCTGCTCCGAGCAGTGATATACAGCAGGGGTTTTCAACCTTTTTGATTCCAGGGACCACCATTTGTTCAGCAGTTTCGAGCCACGGACCACCATTTGATTACATTTTCACACCAAAGACCTAAAATTATAGAATTCCTTTGATTTCGTCCACAATTCCAGGCTGTATTTTGCCAACAAAACAGTGTAAACTTCTCAATTAAGTGGTGCTAATTCAGATGATGAATGTTTTAACTCTTGAGAGTGTAAAAATGAAACCAAATGGACCCGCAAGGGTCCATTTGGTTTCATTTTTACATTCTCAAGAGTTGCATCTGGTTAAGGAACTTTCCATCATTTAGCCTGGGGACCACCTGGAACCTTCTCAAGGACCACTGGTGGTCCCCGGACCACCTGTTGAAAACCCCTGATATATAGAATCAACGGCATGATGCAATGATTAGAGGACGTTTAATAGGGTTAGTGTGCGTACATGTTCTGCTTCTGGGGTGTGACGTTGGCAATGAAGAGGACCGCTATAGTTCTACACTCACTCCAGAGGACCGCTATAGTTCTACACTCACTCCAGAGGACCGCTATAGTTCTACACTCACTCCAGAGGACCGCTATAGTTCTACACTCACTCCAGAGGACCGCTATAGTTCCACACTCACTCCAGAGGACCGCTATAGTTCCACACTCACTCCAGAGGGCCGCTATAGTTCCACACTCACTCCAGAGGACCACTATAGTTCCACACTCATTCCAGAGGGAGGCTATAGTTCCACACTCACTCCAGAGGACCGCTATAGTTCCACACTCACTCCAGAGGACCGCTATAGTTCCACACTCACTCCAGAGGGCCGCTATAGTTCCACACTCACTCCAGAGGACCGCTATAGTTCCGCACTCACTCCAGAGGACCGCTATAGTTCCACACTCACTCCAGAGGACCGCTATAGTTCCACACTCACTCCAGAGGACCGCTATAGTTCCACACTCACTCCAGAGGACCGCTATAGTTCCGCACTCACTCCAGAGGACCGCTATAGTTCCACACTCACTCCAGAGGACCACTATAGTTCCACACTCATTCCAGAGGGAGGCTATAGTTCCACACTCACTCCAGAGGACCGCTATAGTTCCGCACTCACTCCAGAGGACCGCTATAGTTACACTCACACACTCACTGAGGCATGTGTTGGCAGAATAACATATTACAAATGACCCATTTTAGCAGTGTAATATCATTACACTGCTTTTGCTGGAAAAGGTAATATTATTACAGTAATATGTAATATTTCATTAGTTACTGCTCAACACTGTCAGCAACAGATCTATCGTTAGTGTGTGATGAGGTTCACCTGGACGGAGTTACTCGGGGTCGTTCTAAAGAAGGAAGGGAACTGTTTCCGGTCACTCAGACAGGAACACATGGCGTAGTAGCTCACCTGGGGAAAGGCAATTAACGACAATGTGTTTTATCCTGCGATAACAACGACAATATCACCACGTTTCTTTTCCACACATTTTGCCCAGACTAGGACATGTCAGTGAAGCAGAGCCTGCAGGTCGACAAAACCTATTCCTCGCTCTCCTATATTAACCCGGTGTCTCTCGCCCTCAGACCCTTGCTCTCCTATATTAACCCGGTGTCTCTCGCCCTCAGACCCTCGCTCTCCTATATTAACCCGGTGTCTCTCGCCCTCAGACCCTCGCTCTCCTATATTAACCCGGTGTCTCTCGCCCTCAGACCCTCGCTCTCCTATATTAACCCGGTGTCTCTCGCCCTCAGACCCTCGCTCTCCTATATTAACCCGGTGTCTCTCGCCCTCAGACCCTCGCTCTCCTATATTAACCCGGTGTCTCTTGCCCTCAGACCCTCGCTCTCCTATATTAACCCGGTGTCTCTCGCCCTCAGACCCTCGCTCTCCTATATTAACCCGGTGTATCATCCAAAAACAAACAAAAAAAATCTGTTAAAATGCTCTATTATAAGGTGTGCAGACCATATATAGAGTTTCCCCCTCCCCCACGTTAGTAGAGGAGATAATAAAAGTTCCCCAGGTGGTGGGTTAATTCTCCTCCAATCAGGATCGAGCAGCAGGTTCACATAGTGTAGCTACTCTTGGGCGCCCCTAGTGCACCAGGCTGGTACTACACAATGAATTTCAAATCACTTACCCTACCTTTAAGAATACATTTTCATATATAAAGATGAATGTCAGAAATACATCCAACAATATTCATGCAACCATAGGCCTCTGGCTCCACTCCACCACCCCCACATGTGACTCCACCAGTCCTCTAGCCTGACTTCAGTCTGAATTGTCATTCCGTTTCACTTCAATATTCAGACTGAAGTCCCGCTCTACTACAGCAGTTTCTGGGATGGGCGTGATCAAAGCAGCAGTCTACACGGTGATTGGTTCATACCAACCCTTATCAATATTGGGAAAGCAGACGACGTTGTTGTCATTATTATGCTAATGCGCTAGCATTAGCATGATAATGGCGCTGCTAACTAAACAAACAGCCGACGAGCGTTACTAGCATGTGAACAAAAGCAGTAAAATATGTCGGATGATGATTATGCTTTAGGTTTATAAAACCTAGGTTTATAAAACCTAAAGCCTGACTCTTCTTTAAAGAATAATAAAGTGAAACGAAGTGAGTGACAGGGCTGTTGGCCAATCAGGTGCTTGGCATGGATTTCCAACCGACAAACGGCCCCAAAGGCGACGAGGCCAGTCCTTGAATCACAAAGAAAAAATAAGGTAGTATTGTTAAGGTGCTGATTCAGGGCTGAGCCAGACTACCAGTCCTCCCTTTTTCCTTAATCAGAGGCAGCTCAGAGAGGCTCTTCCTGATTGGCTAACAAATAGTCCCGACAGGACTATTTGTTAGCCAGTTGACAAAGCTTATAGGGATTTCTTTGGAGGCCTCCTGCAGCCTCTAGAGCAGGGGTGTCAAACCCAAATACAGAGTGGGCCAAAATAGAAAAATTGCTACAAGTCGAGGGCCGGAGATACCGGTCTGTGTTTCGACACCGGTTTACAATGATGTCCCTGTCAAACAGCAAAAAAGAAAATTCCCATCAAAAATCAATGTCTCTTAATGGCAAGATAATTGCAAAGATGAAACTGCCTACATTAAAAAAACTGTTTTAATGAAAAATAGCAGGCTGAGTTAATTGAGAAAGTAAATGAGACTGAGTTGAGGAAGTAAAACAATTAGTCGCATTCATTTCTTATCACGGTGTGTGTAATATACCAGAGGGCCAGTTCTAATACTAATTCAATATCATCCCACGGGCCAAAGATAATCCATTCACAGGCCTGATTTGGCCCCCCGGGCCTTGAGTTTGACATATCCGCTCTAGAGGCCTCAAAAAGACTAAATCTTTTTAAAGACCGAATTAAACAAAGACTTCACGAAAACAATAGAAAAATGTAATTATTATTTTGACGATAAAATGACATATAGGAGTTTTAATTCGGCTATACTGTAGGACACTTACCAGCGGCACCCTGTACCGACCTAATATTTCCGAGATGGCGATGGCGTTGGTCGAGGAGTCGGGGCCCACGATCCCCAGCGCCGGAAGGGAGCCGGCGCAGTCTCGCTGGCTCAGCTGGAAGCGCTCCTCTCGGCCGCTGATCATGGAGAAGGCGGCGCGGTAGCCCACGCCCAGGGAGTAGCAGGTGTCGTACAGGCTGTACCCCAGGGTCACGTTGGGCAGCAGGCTGTCGTTCCTGTTGATCTCCGTGATGGCGAAAGCCATGGTCTGGGCCCAGCGGAAACCTTCGATGTTAAAACTGCAACATAAAATAAAATGACATCATGGATAATACCGTAACGCAGGGGTCAGCAACCTGCGGCTCAGGAGCCGCATGCGGCTCTAGAACACAGCCCTAGTGGCTCAGTAGCATTATTACATACACACACTGGGGTGATCCACACCAAAATAATATAAACATTTCAGTCAACCAAAACGCGTTGCGCTGTCTGACAGTTGCCAGTTAAAGTAGCACTTGGCCATGTCAAAAAAGCCCAGCAGTTATCAGAGGTGGAGCTTTCAATCTGAACCACCCATTTTCAAAGGTTTACTCAGTTTACTATGTCATTAATATACCTTAGAGATGTTGTGTGGACTAGAAATAGAGTTCTGTAAAATGGAGTTCTCCTTTATTTATTTTTAGAAACTCCATTTCTGAAGAAAGGTTGTGTTTCACCATGTTAATGATTTTTCTTTGAGGACCTTTTTTCTGAGAGTGTGCAAATGGAACCAAATGGACCCGTCAGGATCCATTTGGTTCACATTTGCACACTCTCTGGAAAAAAAAATAATGCGGCTCCAGACAGATTTTGAATTGAATTTTTGGTCGAAAATGGCTCTTTCAACATCTTGGGTTGTCGACCCCTGCTGTAATGTCTGTCTTTCAGGGGCGGATCTAGGCATGGGCAATGCCCCGCTAAATGCCCAGACTGCTCCACCAAACACGATGGCGTGCAAAACAACCCAAGATATTTCAAATGAAAGTGCTTCTATTTAAAATGATTTGAAACACTACTACTGCTGCTAACTAACTACAGTATGTGGCACCACTAAACCAACAGCATTTCATCATTGAAAACGGAAAACTCTCTGAGTCAGACCTTTAGCTTTATGCATGCTGTGTGTCTGTTGCAACTTCAACAATAACTCATTGTTATTGATGCTTATACTTGCCTAATAAAAGTCCTGTACCCGGAAATGATGTGGGTGCGGCATCATCGCCCGTGTCGCTTTGATGAAACCGCACCCATACCATTTTCTCCTGCCCCCTTAATTGGGAAATGTTACATTGTCTTTGCAGTAAATATTGTATATACACCATTGATGTAAGTTAACTTCAAGCATCAAAGTATATTGAAATGAAAACAGAAACATTGACTAGGTTTCGTATCGTTGTGCAGTGCAAATAATCGGAATTGCATTGTTTTCTTTGCAGATAATTGATTGCATTGACACTACATCAAATTTAGCATTTTTTCATTAAAAAGTAAAAAGTGTTTTGATTACTTATTTGTTTACTTACTTAAATTACTATAATTTGATTAATTAATACTACATCAACAAAAAATAAAGAGTGGTCTAATTACATAGTTTAAGACAATGCCAATACATTTTAAATAGATATTGATTTCAAATCATTGAATCTAATCAGATCGGAGTACCAGAATGACCCAATATGGCCCATGTATCGCATCCTGATATGTATTAAATCACTGTTAACATGTTACACCCCTAGTCCCCCACTAATGTGCATGACAAAATACCACTACTTTTTTTTTTTCTTCACAGTTTGTGTGAAATCGATAGGGAATCCAAGCTAATAGAAACTTTAGGCTTTTGTATTCCTGAAAAGTTGCAGCTGCACCATTTTTTTTAAAAAAATGTTTGAACAATGATCACATTGGAGGACGAATTTCTGAACTGCCCACAGTTCTCCTGTGAGACACAGACTGAGTAGGAAAAAATAGCTAGTTTATCATGTACATTAGTGAGATGAGATATACTGTGTATAAGATGATTATATAAAGTGGTCCTTTAACTGGTCAGTTGCATTGCCTCTCAGAAAACATTTTGTCTGAGAACTGATTCTATAGATAAAAAAAAAACATGTTTCTATGTCAGTGATCCTCAATATTTCATGTCAAGGAACCCCAAAGGGTTCCAAAGACCCCCAAAGAATTCTGCAACATTTTTAAGATTTTCAAACAAAAAAATAGCAGACTTACAAGCTCATATCGTGTGCCACTCGGTAGCACACTATGAGCTTGTAGATCTGCTATTTTTCAATAGCTAAAGTACAACATAAATGCTTAGGGCACCAAAAGGAGTTCCAGCCCAAAATGATTTAGAGACGTGCGGATGAATTCAGGCAATATTTGATAAAGCACAATAATGAAATAACACAGGGAATACATGGATGAATTAGAATATTGTACAGATGTTCGTTTTCTTAATAATATAATTCAAAAGGTCAGACTTTAAGTGAAGTATTTAAGACCTTTTTTATATCTTGATGATTATGGCGTACAGCTCATGAATATCCAAAAAATCTCAATAAAATAACAATACCATTGACAATGACAATATCATTTAAACAAAAAGTGATGACTCCCTGAAAAGAATATTCATGCATGCAATTAATACTTGGTTTGAGCTACTTTTGAACAAAGGCTTTCATCTATGGGGCGTGGCATGGAGGCGATCAACCTGTGGCACTGTTGAGATATTATGGAAGCACTGATTTGCCTTGATACCGTCCGTAAATTATTTTGTATTGTTCAGTGTTATGTCTCAAACCTTCCACTTGACAATACAACCCAGATTCTCTGTGGGGTTCAAGTCAGGGCAGTTGGGTGCATGGTCAGTTAAGCGCAGTAATACCGCCGTCAGTGCAGCAGTTACTAGTATGTTTTGGCTCAGAGGCAGGTGCCAAATCAAGCTGGAAAGGAAAATTAGCAGCTTCAGCTGTGTGAAGCTTCAGCTGTGTGGCCTCTTGATAGTGGCACCTTTCATACAATCCTCATATAAGAGAATAAGGTTAATGTAAGATCCAAAGTATTTTTTGTGAAACATATATAAAACATATATAATTTTGTAATTTATAATAATTATACTGTATGACATGCAAAACAGATCCATAGTATTTTTTGTAAAGTGGCTTTTAGGAAAGGTGCCAATATGTGCATATATATTTTTTTCCATATAGGTCACCTGCCCACAGAGCCAAAAACTACACTGATGATTTTTACACAACATTCTAATTCATTGAGACGGACCAGTATAGGCTGTTGATAGCTTGTAAAACTCACAAAATTGTGTCAAAATCTTGGAAACCTGCAACCACCCACAATCTGCGGGTGATTTATGAATTGGAATAATCAATGAATGCGGACAAATCGTGGGAGGATTGTAAATGTCATATAATAGTGGTAAACACACACACACACACACACACACACACACACACACACACACACACACACACACACACACACACACACACACACACACACACACACACACACACACACACACACCCCACAAGTCCAAAGTACGTAAATACAGATGAGCAGAAGAAAAAAATAATAATCATGTGAAGGTCTGAAGATCTGAACGTTGCCATGATTCAAGTAAAGTAAAAGTATGGTGTGCAGATTTTTTTTCATCAGGATTATAATCAGATTCAGGTGAAATCTGAATCTGATTATCTGATTATGGCCTATTATTTTATGTGTGCGTGCGTGCATGCGTGCATGCAAGCGCGCACGTGCGTGTGACCCAACATGACCAAGGTTGAGTCATTGAGGATTTTTTTCATTTCAGTTTTACATACATATTGGTTGTTGAGTTTGACCCACCAATCTTTGAGCTATGGCTTATAGAGTAATGTCTGGCAGCAAACAGTGAGTTGAGAAAACAGGCTTGAAAGGTTCACTTCTGTGGACTCTATCATTACACCTATAGCTACATGTTTAAACATTCATTTCATATTTACATGTCTTCTGTGGACTCTAACATTACACCTATAGCTACATGTTTAAACATTTATTTCATATTTACATGTCTTCTGTGGACTCTAACATTACACCTATAGCTACATGTTGAAGCATTTATTTCATATTTACATGTCTTCTGTGGACTCTAACATTACACCTATAGCTACATGTTTAAACATTTATTTCATATTTACATGTCTTCTGTGGACTCTAACATTACACCTATAGCTACATGTTGAAGCATTTATTTCATATTTACATGTCTTCTGAGGACTCTAACATTACACCTATAGCTACATGTTGAAGCATTTATTTCATATTTACATGTCTTCTGTGGACTCTAACATTACACCTATAGCTACATGTTGAAGCATTTATTTCATATTTACATGTCTTCTGTGGACTCTAACATTACACCTATAGCTACATGTTGAAGCATTTATTTCATATTTACATGTCTTCTGTGGACTCTAACATTACACCTACATCTTCATGTTTAAACATTTATTTCATATTTACATGTCTTCTGTGGACTCTAACATTACACCTATAGCTACATGTTTAAACATTTATTTCATATTTACATGTCTTCTGTGGACTCTAACATTACACCTATAGCTACATGTTGAAGCATTTATTTCATATTTACATGTCTTCTGTGGACTCTAACATTACACCTATAGCTACATGTTGAAACATTTATTTCATATTTACATGTCTTCTGTGGACTCTAACATTACACCTATAGCTACATGTTGAAACATTTATTTCATATTTACATGTCTTCTGTGGACTCTAACATTACAACCTATAGCTACATGTTGAAGCATTTATTTCATATTTACATGTCTTCTGTGGACTCTAACATTACACCTATAGCTACATGTTGAAGCATTTATTTCATGTTTACATGTCTTCTGTGTACACCTCACTAAATGTTTAAACATTTATTTCATGTTTACATGTCAAATTCAGTTCTGATATTTATTTCAGTCATGATCTAGTCTGCGAAGAGTCTGACTGTGCTCTTAAAGGGGAATTCCACCCATTTGTTTTTCCTCTCAGAAAAAAAGCATCCAAAAAGAAAAATCACTAACATGGTGAAACTCAACTTGATGGCTTTTAGTTGGGTTTCATCATATTAATGATTTTTTTTCCCCCAGACCTCCATTTCTAGGAAACACAGCATGGGTCGGGGGGATTTTTTTTTTTATCATGTCCGCACAACATCTCTACGGTATATTAATGACATAGTAAAATGTTGAAAATGGGTGCCATTCTGCTTTGACTCATTTCGCATGAGAATAAAATGAAATCGTGTTTTCCTCCTCTACTGAACAGTTAGTCTTTCCCGAGGATAACCTGTTAGACAACCTGTTAGAGTCACGCGCGCGCGCACACACACACACACACACACACACACACACACACACACACACACACACACACACACACACACACACACACCAGGGGCGGATGTAAAATGTAAAATGCAAGAGAAAATGGTATGGGGGCGGATTCATCGATGAATTCGCACCCATACCATTTTCGGTTACAGGACTTTTATTAGTCAAGTAAAGCATCAAAAATAACATCAGTTGTTGTTGAAGTTGCAACAGACACGCAGCATGCATAAAGCTAAAGGTCTGACTCAGAGTTTTCTGTTTTCAATGATGAAATGCTGTTGGTTTAGTGGGTGCCACAATTGTAGTTAGTTAGTAGCAGTAGTAGTGTTTCAAATCATTTTAAATATAAGCACTTTCATTTGAAATATCTTGGGTTGTTTTGCATGGCATCGTGTTTGGGGGGGTGGCAGACTGGGTATTTAGGGGGGCAATCCCCCCCATGCCCATGCCTAGATCCGCCCCTGACACACACACAATACTCACCCGTAGCAGGTGGGGTCCTGTGGCTTAGACGTGAAGGACTTCTCCGGATAGACAGGATACAGGTTGATATAGAAGAGGCCCCCTAGGATGAAGTCGCCGTCCTTGTGCATTCTGTTGAGATTGCTAAACTGCGCCTGCAACTCACAGGAGGACGAGGAATTAGTTGAGGAGTGAGAAGACAAAGCAGAGAACGACAACAACAACATTGTCAATAGCATCATCCAGGGCAAACACAGGTGTGTGTCTGATGAAACGCTCATGACTGTATACACACACGTCGCCTCCTCTGTCTATAACCCTGAGGTTAACATGTGTCCGCTCAGTGCATTTTTATACACGCGCTGCCATTCCCTGTGGTCGGTGCCGCTAGTATAGGGGCAGGGCTACAAGTCTATGTCAAGGGGTTTTCAACAGGTTGGTCCGGGGACCACCAGTGGTCCTTGAGAGGGTTCCAGGTGGCCCCCATGCAGGCTAAATGATGGAAAGCTTATGTATGAGTATTTATCATCTGAATTAGCACCACTTAATTAAGAAGTCTGCACTGTTTTGTTTACAAAATCAAGCCAGTAATTGTGGACGAAACCAAAATAATTCTTTAGTTTTAGGTCTTTGGTAAATGGTGCATTTATATAGCGCCTTCATCCAAGGTGCTTTACATAGCTTGTGCATCACATTCACACACACACATCCATCCACTGATGGCAGTGGAAACCATGCAAGGTACCTACTAGCACATCAGGAGCAATTAGGGGTTCAGTGTCTTGCTTAAGGACACTTTGACAGTAACTCTGCGGGAGCCTGGGATCGAACCGGCAAGTTTGTGTTTATCAACCGGTGACTCTACCTCTGAGCCACTGCCGCCCCCCTTTGGGGGTGAAAATGTAATCAAATGGTGGTGGGTGGACATGATAAAAAAAAAAAAAAAAAAGTTTCCCATTCTGTGTTCCCAAGAAATAGACGTCTGAAGAAAACCACTAACATGATTGAAACATCTTGATGACATCATCAAGATGTATTTTCATCATCTTAATGGATTTCTTTAGACACTTATGTTGAAAATGGGTGGAATTCCCCTTTAATACATTATACTTTCCCTACAGGCCTATAACTAAAATAAACAAATAAAAACACCGATGGCATCTTATTTCTTTCATAAAAGGAGAATATTTCACTCAACAGGAACTGCTCCTGGCGCAGGATGATTGGTCACGTGTTTACGTGTGATCTAGCTCTATGGAATATATGGATGAACATGCTCATATGACATCATCATCCTGTGACCGGAGCACCTCCTATTGAGTGAAAGATTCTCTATTTATGAAAGAAATGTGTTGAAGGTGTTTGTATCTGCATGTTTTAGTTATAGAAGACTAGAGTATAGTGTTTTAAGGTATTTATCTTATTAGCCAGGGATCCCAAGAGTTAAATTATATTTAAAATATATCTGGATCACTTAAAGGTAACCTAGGCAACTTTGGTGTGTCCATTTTGGGCAAAGTGTGTTAAACAGATTTGTATCTAACTCCGCATCCACCTCCACTCCACTGGAGCATTATGAAACTGCTGGAGACTGCTGTGCTGCGATTGGATAAAGTACAACCTCACCCACCACAACCCAACCTCCCCTCACACACACACACACACACACACACACACACACACACACACACACACACACACACACACACACACACACACACACACACACCACACACACACACACACACACACACACACACACACACACACACACACACACACACACACACACACACACACACACACACAATAGAACCACCTTGTCATGACCCACAATAATGTTTTGACATGTTTTTTTTTCGACAACAATAAAGTTCTGGACCGTCTGCAGGGTAAAGCAAGTGTCTGTCTGCAGCGAAAGTAGCGCCGTAAAGGGGGAAAAGGCATTACACCGTCAATTATCACTCACTCTATAGGGTAAGGTAAAATAGGGCCCTAAAGTCTCAGTCATACTCCAAGATGATGTGAGTAGTTTTTTAAGGCTTCACCCTGCAGGCTCATACATACTCCAGGGTGAAGCCTTAAAAAAAAAAAAAAAAAAAAAAAAAAAGACACCACGGTGAAACGCTTTCACCGCGAGTCACTTCACCCTGGAGTATGACTGAGCCTTTAGTCTCCTTGAGCAGGGTGCTGAACACGTAATTGCTCCCACTGTGCAGGTGCTGGGTTTCCTCCACTTGTGCCTAAATGCAGTTGGTAAAATGTTGCATTTATATATCGCCTTTATCCATTCACCCATACATTCACACACTGATGGCAGTGGAAACCATGTAAGGTACCAACTAGCACACTAGTAATTAGGGTTTCAGTGTCGGGCTCAAGGAGCACTTCGACACGTCCCTGGATCGAACCGGCAACCTTGCGGTTACCATCCGGTGACTCTACCGCTGACCACTGCCGCCCCCAGTTGGTAAATGGGTGAATATATGATGACATTCTATCTATGTACTGGATAGCTTTAATCTTAATTTCATCTTTTCTCGCTGCTTACTGCTTTTTTTTTTTTTTTTTTTTTTTTTTTACATCTTTTAGCTGTTTTTGACAGAGGTTGTTGAGTGTATATACCATTTACCTATAGACAGTACATACAAATTGGTGAAGCATAACATACAGTATGACAAATACGACACAACAATTGTTTATTAACTGATTGAATGTTTTTTATTAACCATTTGGAAAATGACAGTACATTTCAAGCACAACTCAGAGCAAAGACTGTCATCTGTGAGTGGGACGACACCATGCACACCCGCTTCGAATGGGCCAATCTACTTGTTTCATCAAAACATTTAGAGATGTACAAATATTCACTTCTCCATGGCCCAAAAGCAAATCCTAGTGGAGAGAAAGGGGAATAGAAAAATATACAATTTGGGGAAAAGTGGGTGGGTGGGGGGTACGGAAGACCGTTTCAAATTGGTTTTGATGGAGACAAGGGATTAGCATGTCTTAACGGTTGTTGGCAGGGAGTTCCACATTTTGGTGGCATATAAGAATTCAGTCCCTTTATTTTTGTCAAATCTGGGTGGCACATGGTTTGTTGAACTCCCTATGGTGGTGTGTGTGCAGAGGCGTCATCTTGCTTCCGTCCTCATGTAGGCTGTGAACGCCCCCCATTCTAATTAGTAATGCAAGAAAGAGAAATGTGAATAAAACGTGAATAAAAACGCAATGCAAGTATATTCAATGTATTGCATATGTATTTATTTGTTTGTTTTGGGGCAATCTTTTATCCCCCAGCCTCTCCACACAGTGGAGAGAGAGGCTGGTTAGTGGAAATAGTGATGTGCCATTCAGCCATCCTGCTGTTTTGGGGACCATCAACACCTCCAGTCTCCAGGACCGGTTCAACAGGTTTTGAGCCATTTGATAACAAAAGCCTAATGAAGTGTAACACCTTTGGAAACATGCCATTGTAATGTAATAGCTCCCCAAATCCCCCACCACTACGCATTGTTTGTCAGTTACCATGCAAAATCGTCATGTACGCTACACAAACTCTACGCGCCTGGGTGGATGTGGAGGCCATATATATTATATATATATATATATATATATATATATATATATATATATATATATATATATATATATATATATATATATATATATATATATATTGAATAGGGCTGGGACTGAAAATTTTGAATCTAATTAATTTGAAGCATTTTAATTAATTAATCTCAATCACACATGTCTAATCACACATCAATATTAGCATTTTTTGGACATTTAAAACAGAAGGTATATGAGTGTATCAATGAGTGAGTGAGTGAAATCTCAAGATTTCCCATCAGCCACCGGTCGTCCCTCTGGGTACTCTGCGGTCGGTGTTCGATGCTCGGAGCTCGGTCGTCCCTCTGGGTACTCTGCGGTCGGTGTTCGATGCTCGGAGCTCGGTCGTCCCTCTGGGTACTCCGATTGGCAGGTTTACGTGATGATGTAATGGTGGCCTAAGTAAAACACCTTTATAGCTAAAGTCATGAGTATTAGCTCGCTCCATGGCCATGGCCTACTAGTGCGCAACGCGTCAGTTTGCACTCTACTGAATACTGATCTACTTTAAAAAATATCCTTTTGAAAATATCTTTAGATTTGTATTATCAGGAGAAAGTTGGCTTCCATTTTTTGCAAACTATGCAAATAATCAGGAATAGGAAAGTCTGCAGTTAGCATTAGGGAGGATCTGTTATTTGAAGAGGCATTTAAAAGTGGTGAAATGGTCCTTTATTGATGGCCGAATGGATGTTGGTACCATTAGGAGAAATATACAGCCAGGCAAACATTGATCGAAATAACAATTCTTCATACATTCTGTAGAAAAAGTGACCTTGTGGGCTAGGGCAATAACGACTTGAGTTTCTTCCAAGTTGACTGGTGTCAGGGTGTCAGTGCGCCCAAATACCTCATATACGAGTTAAGACATACGCAACGCATCTATGGCAAGGTGCTTAATATGAAAACAAAAGAATATTGGCATGCAGCGCTGCACAAAGACCCGGGCCTGTCGACTTGTGTTATACAAATCTATGCATACACAATCCTGTCTCCAATGGGATTAATAGAGTAATATTAGAAAATTAAGACAACAGTGCCAGAGATTAGCTGTCCACACACACACACACGCACGCGCACGCACGCACGCACGCACACACACACACACACACACACACACACACACACACACACACACACACACACACACACACACACACACACACACACAAATAGCAGAGCTAAAAGCTCATGGCCACAACTCTGAGCCTTGTTGATATCAAAAAATCACCAGTGTGGAAGTCAAAATGCTATTGTTTGGTCATGGCTGCCAATTCCCACCTGATGTTGTGTGGAACTTCTGATTGGTCCAGAGCATGCTGAATAACTGCTAGTTTACATAAAGTCTTAAGACTAGGACTCATGTCTAATATGAACAGCTCATCAGAGAGAGTGTGATCTCCTTTCCTTCCTCCGAAAATTATGATATGTTCTCCCACAATGCAACAGCACATAGAATACAATGGACCTGGTCCTTTACCCTTGGGCTCAACCTTCTTCCAGGAGAAGGTCTCTGGACTCAATTTCCACATATCATTTAAGCTCTGGGTACCGCTGTAACCACCAAATATGTACAGCTCTCTATTGTAGGTAAATGCTGAATGACCACTGCGTCCTTTTGGAAGAAGCTGTGCAGGAGGTGTGTTCATCCAGCTGTTTGTTTCTGTGTCAAACACTCTGATGCTGTTGTGTACCCTGTCTCTCCCCAGGTAGTCCTCACAACCCCCAAATAGAAACATCTTTTTCCTGATGATGGTGGCAGAGTGACTTGATGAAACAGGTGGACTTCCTCTAGCGTTGATTAAAGACCAGATCATTGTGCTGGTGTCCAACTTGTACATGTCATTAGTGCGTCCAGTCAGCTTGGTGTATCCTCCATGGATGAACATGTCCTTCTTCAACACACAGGCTGAGTGGTAGCACCTCTCCCCTGGAACTGTCCCAGAAACCCTGGGTTTGAACCAACTGTGGTCGTCAACATCAAAAGCATAAAGGACGCTGCAATATGGATAGCCTCCCCAGAGGTAGAATGTATTTATTGTCAACACAGCTGTGTGTCCACGGCACATGGAAGGAACCTGGGGTTTTCCTCTTCCAGGTTCTTCTGGAGGCAACGTCTTCCAGCATAGGGACACTGTGTTGAACACATGGACATCCATTTGTTTCATCGTGTCGTTGTAGGATTCATCATAGTCTCCTCCAAAGGAATAGAGTTTGTTCCCCACTGCTACAGAAGCATGACGATACCGCTTTGGTCCTCCTGCTTTGGACACGGTCCAAGAGAACATCTCCCCGTCTGTCTGTCTGTCCGTCCGTCAGTCTGTCTTGTTCTGCATCACACCCTCTGTCGACGTCTACAGTCGTTGTCAACACGATGCGTCTTACAGTATATCTTCAGGTGTGAAATCACACCCGACACAAACTGTTGCCGTGCCATGCCTTAATGAAGCAAATTTGTCGGCTAGCTTTCACCATAGCATCTGGTCAAATGAAATTAACTTAAATGTCTCAACACTTTCCTATAAGTAGGTCTAGTACAGAGAGCGTGGATGGGATATTCATCTCTATGCTTACTAATCCATAAGTCCTTGCCACACATCACAAGAAGGTACAGGTACTGTCATATGGACAGTAGGTGGATGCAGAGGCGTCATCTTGCGTCTGTCCTCATGTAGGCTGTGTAGCCTCTCTACACAGTGGAGAGAGGCTGGTTAGTGGAAATAGTGATGGGCCATTCATTAGCTATCCTGCTGTTTTGGGGACCATCAACACCTCCAGTCTCTCGACTGGTTCAACAGGTTTTGAGCCATTTGATAACAAAATGCTAATGAATTCATACGCGCCAGACGCGCCTGGCCCTGACCTGGAACCCCCAGGGGAAGAGGAAGAGAGGGCAGCCGAAGAACACCTGGAGGCGGGACGCGGAGGCAGAGCTGAGAAGGCAGGGAATCAGCTGGGTGGAGGCGGAACGGACAGCCCAAAACCGTGTTGGATGGAGGAGAGTCGTCGATGGCCTATGCTCCACAGGGAGCGATGGGCCTAAGTAAGTAAGTAAGTAACAAAATGAAGTCATACACCTTTGGAAACATGCCATTGTAATGTAATAGCTCCCCAAATCCCCCACCACTACTCATTGTTTGTCAGTTACCATGCAAGGGCGATTTTTCCCCTACCCTGAATTCCTGGCCCAAGCCTAGCCTGGGCCAGCAAATTAAGTTGGGACCACAGCCCCTGTGAAATCCTACTGAAATCCTCATGTAGGCTGCAGCCTTGCAGCCTACACAAACTCTACGCGCCTGTGTGTGTGTGTGTGTGTGTGTGTGTGTGTGTGTGTGTGTGTGTGTGTGTGTGTGGGGGGGGGGGGGGGGGGGGGGTTAAACACTAGCATGGTTCACATTAGCATAGTGAAACACAACTTGATGATGTCATCAGGTTGTATTTCACCGTGTTAATGGTTTCAGATTTCACATCATCTCTAAGGTATTTTACTGACATATATAAACCGGAACAGGCCAGAAAGGGTGTCATTGACACCCATTTAAAAAAAGCAGGAAGTGACGTCATAGCTTGCCGAAAACACGGACTGTGCACAAGCAAGGTCTGTAGCACCCTGGGAAACTGGTGCGCTTTTGAGACTGAGAATGTTAGTTGCGGAAGTGACTGTATTTACAGTCCCCAGAGAAACAACCCTGTTCAGTCCTCACTAGCGACTTGTTCAATCTTATTTTCAGAAAAAAAAACTATTCCAACGAACAAAGCATTTATAGAAGTGTGCAAAGTGCACACAATTTCATCTTTTAAACATTTACAACAGCTTTGCGAGCACAAAGGGAGAAATAAAATGTTTCCGTGGGGTATTCCTTTTCGGGAGCACCACATCGTGATTAATGGCAACTTCCGGCTGAAGTTAACTAACCGGACGTCCCGAAAAGTCCCGACTTCCGTCAGTCGTTTTGGGGCAGTAGTTTTCCAGGCTCTCATCTCGCAGCCTGGAGATCGAGGCTAGGTCTGTAGAGGCTCTTGATATCAGTGAACCAGGTTCCGATTCTACACACCCTCCACCAGAGGAGACAGCCTTCTGGCCTCATGCTTCTTTCAATGCTTGAGAAGTCCAAGGCGCCTTCTTTTCAGCTGACTGGTGTGAAGGAACACGCTTTTCCAACCAGTTCCTATTGTCTCCCTCCATCAGGCAACTCAGCTGGTTAGGGGGGCGGAGTCTAGAGACCAGGATTATTGCATGTTTTTGTGAGGGAATCTACCCTAGGGGACACGGGGAGATCATGACGTGTCTAATCACAGAATTAAGTAGCATATTCTCGTCATCAGAAAGTCACTGTTTATACCCATTACAGATTTTTTAATGTATAATAAAGACCACATGTTTTCATTTATGACTGGATATACTGCTATTAGTTTAATCTGGGGGACTTTAATCTACTAATCATCATTAAAACACATCCATATGCACTTGGAATTACTGGTATAAAATGCACACAGGAATAATTTTGTTTCATTGAATTTATGCTTCTATGTCTTGGTGCCACCTCTACCCATGATGGACTTCTTGGTGTTTTTCTCAGGTTTAAAGAGGATTATATAACACTTTGGTCCAAACAGCGCCACCAATATGCCAAAACTAGACGCTAAGATAGCAAATATCTCCACTACATCTGCATATTTGCCTGGAGAGCTGATATATGCTGGGATGAAGGCTATCCACACGGCACAGAAGATCAACATGCTGAACGTGATTAACTTTGCTTCGTTGAAGTTGTCTGGGAGATTCCTCGCCATGAATGCTAAGAAGAAGCTGAGGAGTGCCAGTAAACCAATGTAACCTAACAACACTCCAAAACCAACTGTTGATCCAACATCACACTCATATACAATCTTATCACTGTGGTATTGTGTGTTTTTATATGGGGTCGGTGAGGCAGACACAAGCCAGACTATGCAGATTATAGCCTGGATAGAAGTAAGAACCAGAACTGTTCCCCTCTGCTGCATGGCACCAAACCACTTCATGATGTTCGCAGCCCCAGGCTTTGAGGCCTTGAACACAGCCAACACCACCATAGTCTTTACCAGGATACACGAGACACACAGCACAAAGCTGATCCCAAACGCTACATGTCTCAGCTGACAGGTCCATAGTCTGGGACGGCCGATGAACAGAAGCGTGCACAAGAAACACAGTTTGAGAGACAGCAAAAGTTGGAAGCTGAGTTCTGAGTTGTTGGCGCGCACCATGGGCGTGTCTTGATGATAGACGAAGATTCCAAAGACAATGGCGCAGATAACTGTGCCTAGCAATGAGATGGTTGTCAAGGCGATGCCCAGGCCCTCATGGTAGGAGAGGAACTCTGTGACCTTTGGGACACAGTGGTCACGCTGGGGACTAGACCAGAAGTCTTCTGGACAACTGGTGCACTCTGTAGAGTCTGCCAAAAGACAGCAAGACAACAGGGATTGTTCAGATTTTTGAAACCTAAGCTGTATGAAACACTTGGCATTAATATTGTGGTGTCAACTGAAGCCAGAGTCTCATAGTAGTTAATTCACAAAACTAATGCCATTTGCATTGCTGACCTATTTCTACCATATCACATAGTGCATGTTTCGTTACTTTTTGCTTGTGTTTATACAGCTATGCGTTAAATAAAATTCCGTGTAATTGAGGGGTCAAAGTTGGACAGATGTTGTGCTAATATTTTTAGAATTATGTCAACAATAGAAAAATGCTAGTTTTGTGGATTCATTTATTTTTAATGTTTGGCTCCCAGTGACTCCCACAACATGAACAGAATTACTTAAAGGAGTGCTTCGCTAGTACGGAATGTTTTTAAATGCTGTACAACGGCATCGAAATATGGGAAAAAAATATATATACATGTAAAAAAAAAAAAAAAAAAGCCACACCGTGTCGCCAGAGAGTATATTCTGTGCTTGCCTTGGGGCTCTGCTTTGCCTCCTTTAGTGTTCAGGGAAACGCTATGGGAACACACACACGCTATGGGAAACGTTTGCCACCTACGTCAATGTGACGTAGGCGGCAAACAGTCTGGAACCCCCTCCATTGGTGTTCCACTACAGTATTTGCTGAGACACGGACACAGAGGCACGGATGCACGATAGTATAACCATACAGACAAGGTTTAATTTCGGCGAAGTATCCCTTTGAGTATGTAAGACAATGGATGTGGTCTAAAAGCATTTTTTCCCCTTTTCTTTTTCCCACTGTGGTTTAAAGGGACCCCAACCTACAGTATTGTGACAGTAGTAAACACTGATACATCCATTGGCATACAGTACCAGTCTCATTACTGATCTCTCCCTCCGAACAAGCGATGCAGTCGAAGCAGCAGACAGGTTCTCCTTTCCTTCTGGACGCGCGGGTTCCAGGAGAACAGCTCTCACTGCACATCGACTGAGGAGGCTACGGTGGAAAGGAACAACAATGCATTTCAGTCTTAAATAGAGAGAGCGAGTGCATGTTCCGACAGTGGCAGCTGCCACGTTACGGATGTATTTTATGCGACAACCCAAACCCTTACCATAAGCCCCATAACCAAACCCTTACCCTAATCCTAACCAATGTGGAACTGCCGCAGTGTCACAGCAGCACAACACAGAAAAATCCCCCGCACCAGTCCCCAGGTGCTAACGCCATTGCCAGAAAGTGCACTCGTTCCTTCTGACTAAACATAAACTAGACCATAGAACAGCACAGGGAGCTGTCTGTGGTGCTGAAGTGTTTCTATATAACATAGAACAGCACAGGGAGCTGTCTGTGGTGCTGAAGTGTTTCTATATAACATAGAACAGCACAGGGAGCTGTCTGTGGTGCTGAAATGTTTCTATAGAACATAGAACAGCACAGGGAGCTGTCTGTGGTGCTGAAATGTTTCTATAGAACATAGAACAGCACAGGGAGCTGTCTGTGGTGCTGAGATGTTTCTATAGAACATAGAACAGCACAGGGAGCTGTCTGTGGTGCTGAAATGTTTCTATAGAACATAGAACAGCACAGGGAGCTGTCTGTGGTGCTGAAATGTTTCTATAGAACATAGAACAGCACAGGGAGCTGTCTGTGGTGCTGAAATGTTTCTATAGAACATAGAACAGCACAGGGAGCTGTCTGTGGTGCTGAAGTGTTTCTATAGAAAAGCACATGGAGCTGTCTGTGGTGCTGAAATGTTTCTAGACATTCCATTTATATTTTTTAGAAAGCAAAATAAAGTCACCTTTGTCGAATCAAAGCTCCAGAAGATTCTCTCTTCATCAAGGAAGAGTTCTTCAACTCCGGAGGCGGTTTCCTTCACGATGCCCACATTGTGAATCCTTGAGCTTCCATCAGGGAGCCACACCCAGTTCATGACATCAAAGATTTGCAAAGAATCACCGTTTTTATTAAATGAGACGTGATCTCCAAACGATGTGGTGAAGTTGATCTTTTCCAGGTAGTATAAAAGCTAGAAGTAGTGATGAGAATATTCGGAAGAGCAAAATAATTGAACTTCTTTACTGCGTTATGATCTTCTGTGTTTTTACTATGGCAGTGTGTTTACTGCCACTTTAAGGAGACCCCACCTCTACGCTCTGATCCAGAATGTTATTATGATGCTACCTCCTGTAGGATCATAATAACATAGGAACAGTTGCATGCCTGTATCGAATCGATGTAACACGATGAAGCACTAGCCACCTGAATATACTGTAGGGCTTTGTGTCATGGCTGGATGCCACAGAATGGATGTGATGGAGAAACTGAAAATATTGTTTTAAATGGGAGCAAATGGAGTGGAATCGTACAAAATAAACTGTATCAGGAGACCAGCAGGGTGACGAGCGACCAAAGGAACACTACAAGGTAAACAAAGCCTCGGCACGATAGTAAATTAATAGAAAAGTGCCCTTCTGGGCATAGGTCTCCACCAGGCCAGGTCAGGTTGAGCCATTTCCTCTTATGACTTTGGCATTTGGATGATTTGAAGCATTTAGTCCAAAAAAATCTGTTTGGCAAATATCCACCTGTTGGTGGCACTATAACAAGCCATTGTGAAAAGAGTGGGATGTTTTTTCTGAGCCTAGTAGGGAAGTGTGATGAAGATTTTATGCAAATTGCCTGCTGTGTTCATCATTTGATCGTTTCCGTTCTAAACAGGCCAATCTTGCAAGTGAGTTATAGCCAAAGGATGGAATATGAAATATGGGACACATCCGTCATGAGCACATGACTCTAAAGATGGTCAAAGGTTGACCTTTGTCTTCTGTAAAGGTCAACATGCAGCGTTTCATGCAGATCGATGCAGGTAAATTTGCATTAGCAGGCACTATAACAGGCTGTTCTGGAAAATGGAAAAAATGGGGCAGAGGTTCATTGTTGGCATCCAGTGTGTGTGCAAAGTGCTTGTACACAGTCAAACGGACACACACACACACGCAGTTGGACATACGGACAGATGGATGCGAAACAGACGACGAACGGCTTTGTACGAACCCATATGCAAAAGGTAGCATGAGGAGTTTCTATTCATTAGCTATGTGTAAACTGTGAGTTAATATACCTGCCATGGCTGTACTGTCTGCAGGGTGGCACAGCTGTGCCCAGGGAAAGGCCCTCTTCCTGGCACACACTGCAGCATGTCATGGAGGGCGTGGGCCAGAGCGTACACAGCCTTGTACACGTTGTAATCAACCCTGAGCTCAGAGACGTCCAAAAGTGTAGTTTCTGCCGTTCCTAGGTCCTCTAGTCCAGTACACACCTTTCCACCTCCTGGCGGAAGGGGTGCGAATCTACAACTGAACGTGTGCTCCCAAAACTGTCTAATCTTAAGACACACACAGAATAAATAGAATAAATTAGTTGTAGATATTTAAAAATAAAATGTCCCAGAAGGCCCAAATTGTCACTCAAAGCAACGCAATGCACGGCACCGCCATATCTTGCAAGTTAGGTACCGGGTTGTGACCGGTTGTTTACTACTCACGACCACTAAGAACTTAGTCATAAGAAACAGTCATAAGAAATAAGAAATAAGAAACAGTCATTGGTCGCTACTGGATTGCCATTTCTCCCTATTCTACCTAAAGTGTTAACTTAAAAGACTCAAGACTCACTATGTTATTCTTATGGCTGATGTCGGGGTCGTTGTCAGGATGTATTTTCATCAAGAAGTCGTCCAGTCCTGGTATCTCTCCATGATGGATGGCTATACCCAGGGTGCCTCTCAGGTATGGCATGAAGTGAGGAGACCGGAAAATAGGATGTGTTGTCCAACCCGCTTCGGATATCCATTGCAGACCTGTCACATTCTGCTTCGCCACCTGTTGATCGTGTTAAGATGAAACATCGGGCCATGCATGGCGCCTTTCCTCTTCGCAATATGGCGCTACAGCTTTTAGCGCCAGATGTATCAGGTGTGGTGTATTGATCCCCATCTTGCGAGAGGTGGAACCTACCACTAACCTACCGAGCAGCACTCACGCCCAGCCAATATCTTCCACTTTTTCCCCCAATTCTTACCTGTTTCTGCATATTGTATCTGAAAAGTGAAGGCCTACCTACTTACCTACGTAATCAAGCATGCAAGCATCTGAGAGCAGCGGGGGCAAGCTTTAGTTTTTGTGTGGAAATAGGTAAGTATTGTGCAAAATATAATCGTATCTAGACAATGTATTGTCCCTGCATTGTCTAGATACTAGATTGCAGCGTTCAGGTCACAGTTGTTTAGTAACAGGGTAGAAGAATAAGCTATGGCTTCAGCCTAGACCTTTTTGGTCAGAAAAGTTGGCCTTTTCTCGTTTTTGGTATCATCTATGAGAAGTGTTAACTTTGTCACCTTTGTTATCAGAAAAAAGCAGTAATCCTGGGCTCTAAACTGCCTCCCCCTGGCCAGCCAGGGCGCCCTATGGAGGGGACAGGAACTGGTTGGAATAAGGTGTTCCTTCCACACGCTTGTCCAACAAGGGAAACGTGCCCCTGTCAGGTGAAATGAAGGCAGCTTGGACTCATCATGCATTTAAGGACGCATGAAGCAAGTCCGCTGCCTCGCCAGGTTGGCGGAGGTGTAGAGCCCAGAATCACATTAGGATAAAAAATATATATATATTAGGGGTGTGAATCTCAGCCCTGAGGCCGATTCGATATGCATCTCGATACACTGCCAGCGATACGATATTTTAGCGATACATGTATTTTTTTGGCGATACGATGCGATACGATTCACCCTCTTCCCGATGCGATACTTTGCGATAACCTTTTAGCTCAAATCAATGCGATACGATGCGATACGATACATGATTCAACCTGATGCAAATAAGCATTTAATTTTTTTTTTTTGGCATCTTAAACAACATTTCTCAAAGTGTCACTTAGTGCAATTATATAGTGCATATCCCTGTCTGCCACACATATGAAGATTATGAACCTATTGTTCATAATCTTCATATGTGTGGCAGACAGGGATATGCACTATATAATTGCACTAAGTGGCCCTCATAAAGTATATTTTCCCCTTCATTTTATTATTTTATCTTTTATAACTTTACAAGACACTCAGTGAGGGTTGTCTGTTTAGTTTACACTACAGCAGCAGTGAGCCTGACTTCATTATTGTTTACAACAATTGCTTTGCACTAAACCCAGTTGTGAAAGGGTATACTTTGTTCTCACTATTGTGATGTTAACTACAATAGTGAGAACAAAGTATACCCTTATATGACAAAGGCTTACAGCTGCTGTAGTGTAAACAGACTCTCACTGAGTAGCTTCTATCCAATGTCCATAAGTCATAAAAAAGCCCTCGTTTTCCACAACGCTATAAGGCTGGATGTCTTTGCATATGAAGTAGGCAATGGCCTTAGTTATAGCCATAGCGCGGGCAGAGGTTGATGGAAGGGAACTCCCAAAATAAGAGGCGACACTTTTCAGCTCCTGACCTGATTTGCTTGGTTTATCTCCAGTATCCAAAGCGGTACTTGAAGGGGAAGCGGCGGTAGACGTGTCTGTGATGTTGTGTATTCTTTTTAAGTGGCTCTGCATGTTTGTCGTACTGCCCGTGTACGGCTTTATAACACGGCATTCTTTGCAAATGACGTTCGTCTTGTCCAGCTTTCCATCAATCTTGTAGAATCCATAGTGTTTCCATACATACGACTTAACATTAAATATAGTCTGCTGCGGCTCTTTGCTGCTGCTGCTGCACACGTGTACCTCCATGTTTGTTTACTACTACTAGTAGAGCCATAGAGTATAGACAGCGTTACGCAAACCCAGTCGAATGGCAGCCAAGGCTTCTATTAAATGGGGACAACCAGCAGTTACGGAATGCATTGGAGTCTACGGGCTGATGTGAGTGCACAAGCCACGTGACCAGGCTGTTTTCCGCCCCCTCAATATCGCACCTCTTGCCTCTGTGTAGTGTATTGCAGCTAGCCTATGAGCCTCACGGCTTCCGTCCGTGTTCAAAACAAAACTTGGAATGATGATGGTGCGTTCAAGGCGATTGGGAATCAAGGAGAAGCATAACATTTTTTTTTTTTATATTTTTTTTATCCCACGATTTTGCGACCCATTTTTTCACCCAGTGCCAATTCCTAATGTAATGCTCTACACACCCTCCACCAACCTGGGGAGGCAGCGGACTGGCCTCATGCTTCCTTCAATGCATGAGGAGTCCAAGCTGCCTTCTTTTCACCTGACAGGTGGGAGTTTCCCTGGTTGGACGTAGCGCGTGGAAGGAACACGTTATTCCAACCAGTTCCAGTCCCCTCCATCAGGCGCCCCGGCTGGCCAGGGGGAGGCAGTTTAGAGTCCAGGATTACAGCATGTTTTTGTGAGGGCATCTACCCTAGGGGACACGGGGAGAACATGCAAACTCCACACAGAAAGGCCCTTTCACCAACCCCGCCTCGGGTATGGGCACTGATGACGTGGAGGAGCAGACACGCCGCCAGCACCCACAGCAGCGCCCCTAGCGGGAATCGAACCCAGGACCTTCTAGCTGTGAGGCGACAGCACTAACCACTGTGCCACCGTGCCCCAGAAGCATAACATTTAACATGAAAAACACGGCGCTTGTATCGGATTTTGCCGGATTTACCATCGATTTTCACCGATACAAACGCATCCATCGAGATGAATCTAGATTTCACCCGTCAATTGTGCCGATACGTGGTGAATGAACCGGTGCACTCGCATCGCGCACGTGGGTATCGATGTATCGATTAATACCGATGAATCTCCACACCCCTAATATATATGTCCGCCCTGCTATGCATGGTAGATAAATCACAAACCTCTTCCATGAGATAATCCACGTGGATCCCGTATATGTAAGCAATGACCACGCGCGCTGTAGACTGCTTCATGACAGTGACGATCCTCTGAAATTCAGCCGGGTCGTTTGACCAGGGAAGAACCTCCACGTACGCCAGACACACCATATCATACTGCTCCAGTTCTGACCGGAAAAGCCGGGCGGCATCGTGGCCAAAGGCATCGTCATCTATCAGCAGTCCCACCCAAGTCCACTGGAACAGCCTCATGATGTGGATCATAGCTCGCACCTGAACGCATAAAGAAGAGAGGAATAAGCGCTGACTGAGGGTTAGCGGTGGGCTGGGCCTGATCCAAAGTTTACAGCGAGTCTCACACTGCCGCCCTGTCGCTAGCCCATTCACACCTCTGTAGTGACCGAAAAACAAACCTCAAGAATAGACCTTTGGCCAAGGGTCTATTCTCGAAGTTGGGTAGGGTCTCTGGTTTCCAGCTTCTCTCCAAAGTGCACTATGTTTGTCTTGTTTATACATTTTTATACATTTTGTGTGATCTCTTTTGTATTAACAGATTGGAGGAGATTGACAGCACAATTCAAGCACAACTCAATACAAACTTTACAATACAGTGTGAACTGCGAAAGGACAAGCCAGTGAAGAATACAATTGCATGCGTTCTGTAATGTGAAAGAAGCTTTCTAAAGAAGAAGAAAAAAGTAGTAATTTCTGTATGTACTGTTGTGCTGTTAATGTGACTGTCATGATTACATGTAAGGTTGATATAGATGCTGATAAAAAAAAAAAAATAGATCAGCACTCGGCAGAGTGCAAACTTCCTCGAATCTAGTGAGTTGCACACAAGTAGACTTATGTGCAACTCACTAGACTCGAGGATGTTTGTTAACCCATTCAGGCCGGGAATCCATTTTTGGATTATGTACAGTATGTACAGTATTCAAACATTCGTTTCTTTATGCTGCTATATAAATATTTGACATTTTTCGGAAAACGTAGGTTAGGCCTAATAAAATGTGTGTATGTTGTATGAAATTATCATTTACACTCACTAGACTCAAGGATGTTTGTAAAAGGTGAACCCCACCCCTGTGAATTTATTTCCAAAAGAAAGTGCTTTGTTCAGTTGTAATTTCTTGAAAGCGGTCCTTATTGGCCGTTTCCCGACAATCAGCTTCAAATGGAGCTATGGCATGTTGACTTTTGAGTGAAAGTGACATGGCGGGGAAACAATATATAGCAAATGAATAAATAAATGCATTTTAGAAACCTTACTACTAGGTTGTACTACCATGATCTATTTAAAAAATGGGGAAAAATATTGTATTTAATTGTATTTAATTAATTACAATACATTTTAAAAATGGGGATATCTTTTAATATAATGAATGTACATGTAATAGACATTCTAATGATCACAAAAATATATTAATGCAGTCATTTTACATACTTTTATTAGGGTTAAAGGCTAAAGGTCAAAGGTTAAAAATCATCAAAAATTGCACTAAGTCCAAAGATTAATTGAAGAGGCTAATTGCAGCCTCTGTGCATTGGGGGTATTGTTATGCAAATGTATGACCAATTTCAATGAAATTCTAAACAATCAACCTCAACCATGATATTTATGTGAAAAAAAAATAGCAAAAAAGATGACATTTTTTAAATGATTAAACGGTTAATGTTGCTAAAAAGCAACATCTGGGCATTCTAGGGTTAAGCATGTGGGAAATGCACTTCATTGTAGCAACGGATGTGGACATTTGTGGACAATTACCTGGAAGACATTGTTTGGGACCGTTCTAAAGAAAGCTGGAAACTGAGTCCGGTCACTCAAATAGGAGGAGGAAGCATAGTAACTTACCTGTGTGGGGAAAATAAAACACAAAGCATCAATACTGCAATGTTATACTACTTTACAATGAGTCCCAATGTACAAAGGCATTCCTTCTGTTCAAAATCACTTGACATAAAATGAGTGGACAATATTGAGACACGAGGAACACAGTGAATAGGCCTACTGCCTTTCAATCCAGCCTTGATTACTGCAACGCACTTTATTCAGGTATTAGTGAATTGAACATTCATAGATTACAACTCATTCAAAATGCTGCTGCTAGGTTACTGACCCGTACCACTTGTTTTTTTAAGCTCTCCATGGTAAGGCGCCCAACTATATCTGTAACCTTTTATCCCCTTATAAACCAGACCGTTGCTTGACAAAGCCCTTTTAGAGGTTCCTAAGTCCTGCTTCATCAACAAGGGAGACCGGGCTTTCTCTGTCCAAGCACCTCGGCTCTGAAATTCACTGTCCGAGGATCTCAAAATGGCAAATTCTGTCTCCTCTTTTAAGTCGCAGTTAAAAACGCACTTTTTTCGATTAGCCTTTCTGTAACCTATGCTCTTGTTTTGAAATTATGTTGTGCCTTTCATTTTTATTGTTGCATTTTATTGTTACTCGTGAAGCACGTTGTAAACTTGTTTTTGGAAAAGTGCTATATAAATAAAATTATTATTATTAAGTGACCACTTTTGTAAATAACCTGAATTGAACATAATCAATTTTGTGAGTGAGGTTCATGTAGCAAACTTACCAGGGGAATTCTGTACAAACCTAATATTCTAGAGATGGCAATAGAATGTCTCGAAGAAGAATCGCCCACAATTCCCAGCACCGGAGGAGACCCGACACAGCTGTGGTCCAGTTGAAACTGACCCTCCCTCCCACTGATCATCGACAACGCTCCACGGAACGCCACTCCGAGCGTGTAACAGGTATCATAGAGATTATATCCCAGAGTCACGTTGGGCAGCAGGCTGGGGTTGCTGTTGATCTCAGCGATGGCAAAAGCTGTGATCTGTGCCCACCTGAACGCTTCGATGTTAAAACTACAACGACAAAATGCCCACCGTGACCTTGAGCAGTTGTAGAAATATACACGGCGTCGACTGACAAGTTCGCCGTTCTGCTCTTCCTTGCGATTTGTATGTGTGTGGGGGTGATACCCACCCATAGCAGGTGGGGTCCGGTCGCTTGGAGGTGTAAGACGTCTCAGGGAAGTCGGAGTAGAGGTGGATCTCGTACAAGCCACCGAGCACGAAGTCGCCAGCCTTGCGCATGCTGTTGAGATGATTAAACTGTGCCTGCAACTCACAAGAAGAGGAATTAGTTGAGGAAAAAGCACAGAATGAGGAGAACAACAACATCAAGGTGAAGTACAGGTCTATAGAAACCCTCATGACTGTATGTCCTCTCCTCTGACTGAAACCATTTCCCCATTTCTTTTGAACCAGTTGATTCATTTTATACCCGGTGCTGTGACATCCCCCCTGTGTCACTAATACTATGTAATATTTCACCATGGTAACAACATGTGTGTGTCATTTCTGATACGTTGATACATCCAGGGGGCGGATCTAGGCATGGGCACGAGGCCATGCAAAACAACCCGAGATATTTCAAATTAAAGTGCCTATATTTAAAATGTTTTGAAACACTACTACTGCTACAATTTTGGCATCACTAAACCAACAGCATTTCATCATCGAAAACAGAAAACTCTCTGAGTCAGACCTTTAGCTTTATGCATGCTGCGTGTCTGTTGCAACTTCTACAACAACTGATGTTATTATTGATGCTTTACTTGACTAATAAAAGTCCTGTAACCGAAAATGGTATGGGTGCGACTTCATCGCCCGTGGCACGAAGCGACAAGGGCGATGAAGCCGCACCCATACCATTTTCTCTTGCCCCCCCCCCCCCCCCCCCCCCCCAAATGGGACGTGTTACATCCGCCCCTGGATACATCCATATGTCGATATTTCTCCCACCTCTCAACCTCAGTCATCTTAAACACACACACACACACACACACACACACACACACACACACACACACACACACACACACACACACACTGTTTCAACCAATGGTGCTTGTCATTTTTTCTATTTTATTGACAGGAGCAGCATTTATAGGGGTTACACGTAAGTAAAATAGTTTGTACAGCAGAAATACACAATATTTGGGGGTATGGGTATAAAGCATGTGAAACGTGAAACATAATAACCAGTACAAATACACAGATGTGTATAGAACACATACTGTATGTGAAACATAATATACAGTAGGCACCATCTCCCACCCACACCCCCAATCCACATTCAAGCAAAATGAATAGAGAATAGTGCTATGACCCGTTTCAAAGTTAGACTTAAACTTAAATGCAAGCAATATTAATGGAAGGAAGAACCAACTGTCTAACAAATGTTATGGTAACATAGGATGCCTCTTACATTAATAGCTTATGTTAATAGACACATGTTTTGACTAGATGACTAGATCGTTTAGTTTAATCAGGCAGACAACTGAATCTACCATAAACCGCGTTGTTCATTACATTATGTTAGGGATGACACCCAACGAAGTTAGGAAACAAATCACTGGTTCGAAGGGTGTTATCCCGCTTATTACATGGCTTATGTCAGTGGTTTTCAACCAGCGGTCCTTGAGACAGTTCCAGGTGGTCCCCAGGCTAAATGACGGAGAGTTAGTTAACCAGATGTAACTCTTTGAGAGCATAAACATGAAACCAAATGAACCCGCAACATAAACATGAAACTCGCTCGAGAGTTATAATATCCATCCTGAATGGCAACCAAATGGACCCACTAACGGCGTGCTGGAATTAAATGCAGAAGCGCATCACGGATTGATATTAGCACAGCTGTTTGTACTTTGGGGACCTTGATTATGCAGCAGTCAGATATAGAGCGGAGCGGTGAATTATAGTGTAATATGTTACCGCTCATGTGACCGGAATGCTGGCTTCTGATTGGAGCATTCATTCAAGCCATGTAATAAATGCATTATGCAGAATGGCATTATTGTTACAAAATGGACACAGAGAAAAAAAAATGTCATTGAATGTGTGTTACTAAGTTTTGGGGCCACCTCTACCCATGATGGACTTCTTGGTGTTTTTCTCAGGTTTCAAAAGGATTATATAACACTTTGGTCCAAACTAGCTCCGACGGACCCCCACTCTTGCTCCTTCCGTCCCTCCCTCCGCTCCGAGATGGGGTTCCGTAGCATTACCCGGTTAATTCTTCTGGGCGAGGCGGCCGGTCGGTACAAATGCGAGTCGCATGTACTCACCTTAGGTCCTGTGGAACAACCAACGCGCTTGTCCGGGGCTCTCTGGGGTTTATGTTTTTTCGGCCGCATAAAATCCAACCGATGATGTCGGGAAAGTGTTTTAATCCGCCGATTCTGTCACAAATTTAGGTGGTTTTTGCAATGCCGCCATGTTTAATATGACGTCATCGTCAATATCAACATTAGCCACATTACTACCCCCTCTGGCCAAAATGTGTAACAAAACATTGCAAAAACCACCTAAATTTGTGACAGAATTGGCGGATTAAAACACTTTCCCGACATCATCGGTTGGATTTTATGCGGCCGAAAAAACATAAACCCCAGAGAGCCCCGGACAAGCGCGTTGGTTGTTCCACAGGACCTAAGGTGAGTACATGCGACTCGCATTTGTACCGACCGGGCGCCTCGCCCAGAAGAATTAACCGGGTAATGCTACGGAACCCCATCTCGGAGCGGAGGGAGGGACGGAAGGAGCAAGAGTGGGGGTCCGTCGGAGCTAGGTCCAAACAGCGCCACCAATATGCCAAAACTGGACGCTAAGATAGCAAACACCTCCACTACATCTGCATATTTGCCTGGAGAGCTGATATATGCTGGGATGAAGGCTATCCACACGGCACAGAAGATCAACATGCTGAACGTGATTAACTTTGCTTCATTGAAATTGTCTGGAAGATTCCTTGCCATGAATGCCAGAAAAAAGCTGAGAAGTGCCAATAAACCAATATAACCTAACAGCACTCCAAAACCAACCGTTGATCCCACCGCACACTCAAAGACAATCTTATCACTGTGGTATTGAGTGTTTTTATGAGGAGTCGGTGAGGCAGACACAAGCCAGGCTATGCAGATTATTGCCTGGATGGAAGTAAGAACCAGAACTGTTCCTCTCTGTTGCATAGGACCAAACCACTTCATGATGTTTGCAGCCCCAGGCTTGGAGGCCTTGAACACAGCCAACACCACCATAGTCTTCACCAGGATACACGAGACACACAGCACAAAGCTGATCCCAAATACGGCATGTCTCAGCTGACAGGTCCATAGTCTGGGACGGCCGATGAACAGAAGTGGACACAAGAAACACAGTTTGAGTGAAAGCAAAAGTTGGAAGCTGAGTTCTGAGTTGTTGGCGCGCACCATGGGCGTGTCTTGATGATAGATGAAGATTCCTAACACAATGGCGCAGATAAGTGTGCCTAGCAATGAGATGGTTGTCAAGGCGATACCCAGGGCCTCGTGGTAGGACAGGAACTCCACACTCTTTGGGACGCAGTGGTCCCGCTGGGTACTGGACCAGAAGTCCTCTGGACAACTGGTGCACTCTGTAGAGTCTGACAATGAGTGCAGGAGGGGAATATTAAAGGCACAGACAAGTACAATGTGACGCTAATCTAGAGTATACATGCTTTTGACAAAAAGTAGCCTACCGGTCTCATTGCTGATCTCTCCCTCTGAACAAGCGATGCAGTCGAAGCAGCAGACAGGTTCTCCTTTCCTTCTGGCCAGGCGGGTTCCAGGAGAACAGCTCTCACTGCACACCGACCGAGGAGGCTACGGAGGAAAGTTTCAGTCTAACCCAAATCAAAACTATTACTTTGTATTTTTGGGAAGGCAAAGGTCACCTTTGTTGAATCAAAGCTCCAGAAGATTCTCTCTTCATCAAGGATGAGTTCTTTGCCTCCGGAGGCAGTTTCCTTCACTATGCCCACATTTTGAATCTTTGAGCCTCCATCAGGGAGCCACACCCAGTTCATGACGTCATAGATTTGCATCGAATCACCGTTTTCATTAAATGAGACGTGATCGCCGATCGATGTGGTGAAGTTGATCTTTCCCAGGTAGTGTGCAAACTAGAAATAGTGATGAGCAAACTTCTGAAGAACATTTTTTTAAGTACCTACTGCTACAGCTGAGCAGTCCCACCCCTTCCATGACATCGCCGGCAATCAAAAAAATAATCCCCCCATTCATTTTCCACAAAGACTTTTCCAAAAGGGTTTATATAGACGATTATGCCACAGACAAAGACAACTCGGGTCGTGACAAATCAAAACAAACGGTTTGATCGGTCCAAGATATTCGGTTTGTCTGCATCGTAATCATCTTACATATTCTAAATTGAATTTAATTGTGTAAACTGTGAATAAACATACCTGCCATGGCTGTATTGTCTGCAGGGTGGCACAGCTGTGCCCAGGGAAAGGCCCTCTTCCTGGCACACACTGCAGCATGTCATGGAGGGCGTGGGCCAGAGCGTACACAGCCTTGTACACGTTGTAAGCAACCCTGAGCTCAGAAACGTCCAGCAGTGTAGTTTCTGCCGTTCCTAGGTCCTCTAGTCCAGTACACACCCTTCCACCTGATGGAAGGGGTGCAAATTTACAATTGAACGTGTGCTCCCAAAACTGCCTAACCTTAAGGAACATAAGAAAGGCAAGTTAAAATAAGCCTAATTGTGTAGCTTTAAAAATGCACTGGAACGGAAATGGAGGGGATTTTACTTTTTAGTTTCCGGCTGAAACACTGAAGTTTCTGAAAAAAAAAAAAAAAAAAAAAAAAAAGGTTGCATCTCTTCAGGTTTTCCAACGTGATGGTTAAGTTTAGAGTAATACACTGGCTGGATGCCAGAATGCGATTAAAAATGAAGTATTTCTGACTGTTATCAAAGCCACCTGTGATTGTGGAGCACGATTCAGGAATGGGATTTAAGCTTAATTTCTATTGGCTTTTATTGGTGTGACCATTTAATGAAAATAATGAATAAAAACTCAATTTTTACTTACTTGAAAAAAAAATTTATTTAAAAAAAAAAAAAAACACTTTTTGGCATGCATTGTTGGCCATAATGACCACAGATGTGGTCTGAAAGTGTGAAAATTTTATTTTTCAATTCACTTCGACATTCATTGTGCATTTCAAAGAAAAAATGTCCCTTCCTAAAGCTAGGCTCTTCCAGCGGATTGGCCCACGGGAATAGCAGTAGTGGCACGGCCAAAAAAGGTCCAGGGCAGGCCAGTATGTATTTTTTTTTTAATCTATCCATTCATTATTTTTTTTATTTTATTTTATTTTTTTTGGACAAGTCCAGGCCAGGGCAGGCCAGGCCTAGGAAAACTAGTGTTTCTAGTTGGTGTCCTACAAGGCCAATTTTATTTATTTATTTTTATTATTATTATATTAATGTAATGCAATACTAATAGGGCAGGCTAGGCCCAGCCAAAGTAGTAAGTACCAGTGCAGCTATAAAAATAAATTATTTCCTAAATCCTACAGGCTAGCCAGAAGGCATACACATCCAGTTTGAGCGCCATTGTTTTTACATCATCAATGATTAATAGTACGGAATAGTTGGTAAGTGTGGCTAAAATTGCATTCACAAGACATTAAAGATCGGAATTAATTAATTATTTAAGTCGAAAATCTTTGCGCACACTTATGTTAGTGGCCTGACTGGTGTATGCTTCCCCGGCCTGATTTGGGGCTCCAATCCGCCAGTGAGGTGTTAAACACAAGACTCACTATGTTTTTTTCATGGCTGACGTCAGGGTCATTCTCAGGACGTATTTTCATCAAGAATTCCTTCAGTCCTGGTATCTCTCCACGATGGATTGCCATACCCAGGGTGCCTCTCAGATAGGGCATGAAGTGAGGAGCCCGGAAAATAGGATCTGTTATCCAACTCGTATCGGCCATCCATTGCAGACCGGTCACATTCTGCTTGGCCACCTGTTGATTGTCATAGACCAAGCCGTTCCCAACCTTTTGTCATGTCGGTGTACTTGTGCATCAAGCTGCCTCCCGCTACAGAAACAGGAGATAGGCTCCTGCCTTTATGGGCCTCAATGGCTTAGCTGGGCCTTATGACATCCTCACCTACAGTGGTAAGCACTACTATTATTTTTTGTAACCACATTTGGTATCGGTATCGGCTAATGCAAGAATTGTGGTATCACGATTGGATTGGAAATGAAAAAAAAAAGTGGATGGGGACATCCCTACTTTCAATACCCTTACGAATATGAATTCTTAAATTAGCGTTCACCTCTTCGATGAGATAATCCACATGGATTCCATATATGTAAGCAATGACCACGCGCGCTGTAGACTGCTTCATGACAGTGACGATCCTCTGAAATTCAGCCGGGTCATTCGACCAGGGAAGAACCTCCACATACGCCAGACACACCATACCATCCCGGTCCAGCTCATTTCGGAAGAGCCGGGCGGTATCATGGCCAAAGGCATCGTCATCTATCAGCAGTCCTACCCAAGTCCAGTTGAACAGCCTCATAACTTCGATCATAGCTCGCACCTGAAAGCATAAAGAAGGGAGGAATAAGTGCTGAGGTTAGGGGTAGGCAACCATAGGCACCAGCAACGTTGGCACAGTGATACACCAATGTACCGGCCACACCATTGGTACAGGCCGATATTGCTGTTATCGGTTAATATCAGTATCGACAAATATAACAATAGACATTGACCAATGGCAGTAGCCAATGTTTGTCTGTTGTTGATAAGCATACATTCTGCATTGGTTGTTGGTTAACTGTAAATTCTGAACATCTCTGTCTTGTATCTGTTTTATGGCACAAAAGGGTGAAATAAAAAAAATAAGAAAAACTAATTCAACATAATTTGGTAATGGTATTGGCTATCAGGTAAATGAATATGATATAAATTGTTGGTGCATCCCTAAATAACAAGGACTGTGTGTGCCACTTTATGAAAGGAGAATGGAGAAGGAGAATTCCACATCAAAACACATTTGGCATCCATCTACCATGATCGCTGTGACATGATATATATTGGACTTGTTTTTTGTCATAGATACCCCCTTTTCTACATTTCCCCATCAGGTCCCCCTCCATTCCAACTGTTTGCATTGGTGCAGGTTGTCTTGATTCTAATGCAAACATTTTAGTAGCTCCCAAGTTATTTTTTACGCATCATACATAATTTTAATAGTATACTGATACTCATACATGAGTTTTAAATCACTTTGGGGAAGCCTTTACTCGTAATCCCAGAGATAATCTATTCCTCATCCTCATATCCCCTCCCTTTTGCCACTCTCTAATCAAATCACTCCAGTTGAAACTCCTATCACACAGGTGCCACCTGAGTTTTATTTATTTTATTTAAATCATGTAGTGGCCCAATTACCTTGTAGAGTGTGTTTAGATGTGATGTGCGGGGAAAAAAAAACAAGTTTGGAGCTACTAAAATAACCGTTTTAAAATGAAGACAACCTGCGGCCATGCAAACAGGGCAAAAATAGTACATGGATGCCCAATGTGTTTTGGTGTGGAATTCTCCTTCAAGTGTTACCCAGGGCCTTGATCAGGGACCCCTGAGCCCTGGCATAATCCTCCCCTGATTGAGGATTGAAATCAGTAGATATATTTGATTTTTGTGTGTTGTCAATCTCATGGTTAAATTTAATGCTGATATGGTTTGCTGACTATCAAGGAAATAGCCAAAACATGCACTGCAAATCCAACATCGGCATAATGGTTGGCCGCGTTGTTTTAAAGGGGAACTCCACCCATTTTCAACATTTCAATATATAATATATCAACATTTCAATAATTAATATACCTTAGAGATGTTGTGTGGAACATGATAAAAAAAAAAGTCCCCCCGATTCCATGCGGGCCATGGCCCAGAAATATTTTGCTGGCCCAGGCTGAGGTACAGTAGATTTGGGACAAGAATTCAGGGGAACATACAGAGAGACAGACACCATGAGTAGCCTAGCGGTGGGGGATCAGAGGTGTTAGACGGCTTGACGCCCCGCTATTCATTAGGCCTAATTCAGCCTTTTGTTATCAAGTGGGTCAAAACCTGTTTAACTGGTCCTGGTGACTGGAGGTGTCAAAGTTGGCCCCCAAAACAACAAAAGCTGTTAATGGCCCAGCCCATCATTCCCAGTAGCCTAAAACCTTTTTTTACTTGCCAGGAGAGGCTGGGGATAAAGGTAGGCTATGTAAATACAAATTTTGAGGATGAACGAAAATAGCCTACATTGAATATACGTGCATTGTGTCATTTATTGACGTTTTATTCACGTTTCTCTTGAAAAGTGCACTTCTATATAACAACAGATAAGTAGAGATTTACCTGGAAGATACTCTTTGGGGATGTTCTAAAGAAAGATGGAAACTGAGTCCGGTCACTCAGGATGCCCAGGGCAGCCCAATAACTTACCTGAACAAAGCACAAAACATCAATTCTGCAATATACTTTGCAAGCAAAATAATAATAATAACGATAACCTAGTTAATATTAATCTGACGATGGTGAGAGGTGGGTTCATGTAGTGGACTTACCAGGGGAACTCTGTACAAACCTATTATTCTAGAGATGGCAATAGAATGTCTTGAGGACGAATCACCCACAATTCCAAGCACCGGAGGAGACCCGAGACATCTCTGGTCCCGTTGAAACTGACCCTCCCTCCCACTGATCATCGACAACGCTCCACCTAATGCCATTCCGAGCGTGTAACAGGTATCATAGAGATTATATCCCAGAGTCACGTTGGGCAGCAGGCTGGGGTTGCTGTTGATCTCAGCGATGGCAAAGGCTGTGATCTGTGCCCACCTGAACGCATCGATGTTAAAACTACAACAACAAAATGCCCACTGTGAACCTTAAACCGTTGTAGAAATAGTACTGCATGTGTCGACTCATTTTCCTTGCTTTTGTATTAGTGATACCCACCCAAAACAAACGGGGTCCGGTCGCTTGGAGGTGTAAGACGTCTCAGGGAAGTCGGAGTAGAGGTGAATCTCAAACAAGCCACCGATCACAAAGTCACCAGCCTTGTACATTCTGTTGAGGTGATCAAACTGTGCCTGCAACTCACACAGAGAGTGATTACGTGAGGAATAAGACAAAGCAGAGAATGAAGAGAACGCCAACATGGTCAAGGTCAAGTACAGGTGTGTGTCTAGAGAAACCCTCATGACTGACTGCATGTCCTCTAAAACCCTCTCCCCAACCCCTTTGTCCAGTTGATACATTTTTATACCCAGTGCTGAGCCATTCCCTGTGTCATGACGTAAGCTGTCACCCGGGGCAACAACATGTGTGGGCAAAGGAAATAGTAGCAATCTTCAAAGGTATATAAAATTAATAATTCAATTAATTGTGTTTCCTGCAATGTGTCATTATCTCAACAATAGTGTCGGGCAGCAATAAGTTTAATATGACTTTTTTAAGGAGTATTAATACAACATAATAACTCTCTTGAGTAATATTGCCCAACACTGCTCACCAGGCAAATGAAATGATTGAGTCAGCTCTCGTGAGAAGGCGTGTCTGTCCTGGATTGAATAGCGGAACAAATCCACGTGCGCACGTCTGTACACACACACACACACACACACACACACACACACACACACACACACACACACACACACACACACACACACACACACACACACACACACAGTATATAGTCCATATGGAGTCCATTGTATTTTGTGATTGAAAGGACGGCCTCTTGGGATGTAGAGTCTTGTTTTAGAGGGGCTCCTATACATTACATCCAGTACAAATGGAACAGTGAGACGCCTGGGAGTGAGAAGCTGTACTCGCCGTACAGTTTATGGAGCATTTCTTGAGTGTCAGGTGTGTGATCAACATATGCAATGCCAGAACAGCTGTCAGCTCATGTATGGAGATCTAAGGGTGGCAGCAGTAGCAGTATTTTGAGCGTTCAGGTAGGGCCGGGCCAGTTGAGAACTCTGCTTTCGCCAGACACACCCTAATAACTTTAGGGCAGGCCCATCTATAGTTTAAACGGAGAGGTAGCAGTCAAAAGGCAGACATCAAAGAGGAAGGATAGATGGGGAAGGATCAACATATGGAATGTCAGAACATGTTTGGATTAGGGCTGGGACTTTAGCTGATGAATTGAGATGAATTAATTACAAAAACAATAACGCTATTGTATGAGTCATTCCACGGAAACGGTACAATTTGCAGTCCCTCTGACCGTTTTAGCTGTATTTATTGATTGAATCAATGAAAAATATTTTTAAGAGTTTTTAATCAATTGAAATGTTCCCTTTAATATTGTGTAAACATTACATGGATTTTATCTTCATATCAGAAATTATCTTGCTTTCTTTCAGTAGACACCCCCTATTTTGTCCATTTTTTCATGTCCGCAGTGGCCTTTGATGAAAGTGGACTTGACATATGACTATTAAACATCAACAAAAATCCCAAGTTATGACATGAGAATATACTGTATATCTATCAGTACTTTATTGCTGGACATGTTTAGTTTTTGAATAAATAGATGATTAATCATTTAAATGGCATTATATAGCTGTGTCCCTCAATTGCACTCAACTCCGTTACACAAGTCATTCTTCCCTCCATAACAACAATTAACTGGCCCTTTAGTGACATCAACAATAGGAAGTAGTATTCTACAACTCTTCTGACCAACATGCTACAGAAAGTTGCAATTTAAAACCTCATTTTACACTGTTTTAGAGGCATTTTGTACTCTCACATGTGGTCGTAAATCATAACAGCTCAACTCTGTTACATGAAATAATGAAATAATGAAAACAATTAGTTATAAAGATTCTGTTTGTTATTCCAACAATATATCTGATTCTGTAACCTCAGGCATGCCAAGTCTTCTCTTCTTACTCAACTCAGTTAGAGTAGTGACTATCTTTAGTACAAAAATCACAACTCCGTTATGTACTTAATTGGCTCAACTCCGTTATCAATTATTATGTTAAAAGATATATAAAAATATATATTGAATGCCTGAGATGGGAAATTATGTTTTTCTTATAGCTAAAGATGTCCTAAAGATTTCGGTCAAAACTCATATATACAGGGGTGCACTTAACCATTTTAGTCCAGTACTCAGAGGAGCACCTGGGGATGACCCGCATCGCCGGGCCCTGGGACCCCTTTTTTACACTCCGTACAGCACGATCAATGTACAGTATTACAGTACAGGGCGATAGTTTGGGCAATAGTGGCTAGCCTAGTAGTAGTACTACTTCCTGCATTCTACATCCATTCAAATACTAGTAGTATTTTAGACTTTAGTTAGAATTATTTCATTTTCAAGGCTTTTTTTTTTACTGGCCCAGTCGGGCAGTCATTATGAGCCCCAGCTGTGTGGTGCTCAAAGGAGCTTTCCATCCCTGGATTGGCAGCTCATTGTAGGATTTTTGGTGCTCCTGAGCACCACTTATGTGCACCCCTGTGTGTATATATATATATATATATATATATATATATATATATATATATATATATATATATATATATATATATATATATATATATATATATTTAACTAGAATTTTCTTTTACCACGTCATCACGTCACCACATCACCATTACAACATCAGTGGCCTTTGTATTATATCTTTGGCATAATTAGGGCAACCTGTAAACTTTATTCTGTAAACTTTTTCCACCTCATGATGATTATACAAGGTGGTGGCTGCACTGTGGCACAGATTCAGTGTCACTAGATTCTGCTGAACAAAAACTGCTATATGATATGATCCCTGATTTACCATCACCTGGTGAACTAGTGATTTCACAATACCTATGTCATAGTGATGTTAGGAGACTTGGGCACATTACATGGTTGTTTTCACCATGTATGGGGATTGGGAGTGAGGTTATTTGACGTGACAAAAAATGCAAGGTTTCATAATACACACAGGACTCATTACCGCTTGCCCTGAACTCATTCTAAAGCAAAAGTAATGGAGACAGGTACTATGACGAGTTTCACAATCGGAAATAAACGTAAATGTATGCATGAAGAACAGTCTGTCCCATGTCATGCTAGGATTTCATCATGATTGATACGTGTTTGCATCTATGACTGGATTAGTGATTTTGATTTAATCGGGCAAACAACTATTGATAGCATTATCAGCAATAAAACATATGCATATGCACTGGGTGTATTTCTATGTCTTGGTGGCACCTCGACCCATGATGGACTTCTTGGTGTTTTTCTCTGGCTTCAAAAGGATTATATAACACTTTGGTCCAAACAATGACACCAAAATGCCGAAACTAGACGCTAAGATAGCAAATATCTCCACTACATCTGCATATTTGCCCGGGGAGCTGATGTATGCTGGGATGAAGGCTATCCACACGGCACAGAAGATCAACATGCTGAAAGTGATTAGCTTTGCTTCGTTGAAGTTGTCTGGAAGATTCCTCGCCATGAATGCTAGGAGGAAGCTGAGGAGTGCCAGTAAACCAATATAACCTAACAACACTCCAAAACCAACTGTTGATCCAACATCACACTCATATACAATCTTATCACTGTGGTATTGTGTGTTTTTATATGGAGTCGGTGAGGCAGACACAAGCCAGACTATGCAGATTATTGCCTGGATGGAAGTAAGAACCAGAACTGTTCCTCTCTGCTGCATGGCACCAAACCACTTCATGATGTTTGCAGCCCCAGGCTTGGAGGCCTTGAACACAGCCAACACCACCATAGTCTTTACCAGGATACACGAGACACACAGCACAAAGCTGATCCCGAATGCTGCATGTCTCAGCTGACAGGTCCATAGTCTGGGACGGCCGATGAACAGAAGCGTGCACAAGAAACACAGTTTGAGCGACAGCAAAAGTTGGAAGCTGAGTTCTGAGTTGTTGGCGCGCACCATGGGTGTATCTCGATGATAGATGAAGATTCTCAAGACAATGGCGCATATGATTGTGCCGAGCAGTGAGATGGTTGTCAAGGCGATACCCAGGCCCTCGTTGTAGGAAAGGAACTCCACGCTCTTAGGGACACAGTGGTCATGCTGTGGATTGGACCAGAAGTCCTCTGGACAACTGATACACTCTGTAGAGTCTGACAATGAGGACAGAAGGGAAAAATTAAATGAGTAGAGAAGTATATTGTGAACCTAACCTACAGTATACATGGATACATGTTTTTTGACATGTAGTACCAGTCTCATTGCTGATCTCTCCCTCAGAACAAGCGATGCAGTCGAAGCAGCAGACAGGTTCTCCTTTCCTTCTGGTCACGCGGGTTCCAGGAGAACAGCTCTCACTGCACACCGACCGAGGAGGCTATGGAGGAATGTTTCATTGTAAACTAAATGGCATTCAATTAATATGTTTTCTTCCAATTTACAATTTAGACATTTAGCAGACGCTCTTGATCCAGAGCGACATACAATGGGAAAAGGTTTAGAAATTATCAGGATTTACAATACATTTTACAGTATACAATGTAAGCGCTAAAGCATTGTAATACATTAGGCATCGTCTATAAGTCATTGCAGCAAGTACTGTGGGTCGGTATGTAATACAAGTGCTATGAGATGGAGTCTGAAGAGGTGTGTTTTCAGACTGCGGCGGAAGATAGGTAGTGAGTCTGTGGTTCTGATTGCAGTGGGAAGTGTATTCCATAGTTTTGGAGCCAGGAGGGAGAAGAGCTTGGGGCGCGGGGAGCGTTGTCTTAGCAAGCAAAAGTGTACCTTTGTCAAATCAAAGCTCCAGAAGACTCTATCTTCATCAAGGAGGAGTTCTTCAACTCCGGAGGCAGTTTCCTTCACTATGCCCACATTTTGAATCTTTGAGCCTCCGTCAGGGAGCCACACCCAGTTCATGACATCATACATTTGCATCGAATCACCATTTTCATTAAATGAGACGTGTTCGCCGAATGATGTGGTGAAGTTGATCTTTCCCAGGTAGTGTACAAACTAGAAATAGTGACGAGCAAAATTCTGAAGACGGAAGAATTTTTTTAAAAGTACCTCATGACTACAATAAATCAATTACACAATAGTTATAGAGCTGAGCAGGCCCACCCCTTCCATGACATCGTCCGCAACCCGGAAATGAATTTCCCCGTTAATTTTCTACATTGACTTCAAAATGAATCATGAGGACGATTACGCCGTGGACAGAGACAACTAGAGTCGTGACAAATCATGACAACAAAAACAGTTTGATTGGTCTCCAAAATAATAATTTAAAATAATTGAATTTAAAATGTGTAAACTGTAAATAAACATACCTGCCATGGCTGTATTGTTTGCAGAGTGGCACAGCTGTGCCCAGGGAAAGGCCCTCTTCCTGGCACACACTGCAGCATGTCATGGAGGGCGTGTGCCAGAGCGTACACAGCCTTGTACACGTTGTAAGCAACCCTGAGCTCAGAATCGTCCAAAAGTGTAGTTTCTGCCGTTCCTAGGTCCTCTAGTCCAGTACACACCCTTCCACCTGGCGGAAGGGGTGCAAATTTACAATTGAACGTGTGCTCCCAAAACTTCCTAACCTTAAAGAACACAAGAAAGGCAAGTTAAAGTATGCCTAATTGTGTAGTTTCAAAGGTTCACTGAAATGGAAATTTTTAATTTCCGGCTGAAACACTGCAGTTTTTGATCCAATCAGAGCTTGCGAGAGAGGAACAGCTCTTCTCTGACACATGGACTGTTTGTTAACAATAGTTGCTCAGCTCTGCCACTTTTCTTGTGACTTGTTGATAATGTTCCAGATATGTATTCCAACTTGATGATTTAGAGTCTAACAAGTAATACACTGTCTGGATGCCAGGATGGGATTAAACATGAAGTATTTCTGACTGTAATCAAAGCCACCTGTGATTGTGGAGCGCAGTTCAGGAATAGGATTAAAACATTTCAGCTTATTTTCTATTGGCTTTTATCATCATACAGGATGTTTTTTTGGCAAGTAATAAAAATTTGTATTTAAAAATGCAATAATATATAAAAATACACACAAGTTTTTTTTTTTTTTTTTTTTTTTTTTGCATGCATTGTTGGGTACGGCCATATAATAACCATGGATGTGGTCTAAAAGTGTGAAAAATGTATTTTTTGTTAGTTCTCTGCTAACCTGATAAATGGTAGATCATGTTTGACCTGAGGTGTTAAACACAACTCACTATGTTATTTTCATGGCTGACATCAGGGTCATTGTCAGGACGTATTTTCATCAAGAATTCCTTTAGTCCTGGTATCTCTCCACGATGGATGGCCATACCCAGGGTGCCTCTCAGATAGGGCATGAAGTGAGGAGTCTGGAAAATAGGATCTGCTATCCAACTCGAATCAGCCATCCATTGCAGACCGGTCACATTCTGCTTTGCCACCTGTTGATTGTGATAGACCAGGCCGTTCCCAACCTCTGCCATGTCCATCGCGTGTACTTGTACATCAAGCTGCCTCCCGCTACAGAAACAGGAGATAGGCTCCCAACCTACTGTATATGGGCCTTAATGGCTCAGCTAGGCCTCCTGACATCATCGCCTAGTAAGGCTACTATTATTATTATTTTTACACGCATTTGATATTGGCATCGGCTAACACAAAAATTGTGGTTTCGGGATCGGATCAGAAACTAAAAGAGTGCATGGGGACATCCCTACTTTCAATACCCTTTTGAATATTAATTCTTAAAGTAGCGTTCACCTCTTCGAAGAGGTAATCCACATGGATTCCATATATGTAAGCAATGACCACGCGCGCTGTAGACTGCTTCATGACAGTGACGATCCTCTGAAATTCAGCCGGGTCATTTGACCAGGGAAGAACCTCCACGTACGCCAGACATCCCATACCATCCCGCTCCAGCTCTTTTCGGAACAGCCGGGCGGCATCGTGGCCCCAGGCATCGTCATCTATCACCAGTCCTACCCAAGTCCACTTGAACAGCCTCATAACTTCGATTATAGCTCGCACCTGAAGACATAAAGAAGGGAGGAATAAGTGCTGAGGTTAGGGGTAGGCAACCATGGGCACCGGTAACGTTGGCACAGTGATACACCAATGTACCAGCCACAGCATTGGTACAGGCCGATATTGCTGTTATCGGTTCATATCAGTATCGACAAATTGACATTGACCGATGGCCGATGTATATCTGTTGTTGATGAGGATACATTCTGCGTCCGCTGTTGAACTGTAAATTCTGAACATTTATTCTCTGTCTTGATGTATCTGTTTTCTTGGCACAAAAGAGTGAAATAAAAATAAATAATATTAATTGAACATATCGGTATCGGCTAACAGCTAAATTAATATTTTAAACATCAGTATTTCCATATCGGTGCATCCCTAATATTCCCATTGTTAATAAAAGTGACAGTGCGCCAAGTGTTACACCATTTTTGGTCAGGGCCTAGATCAGAGATGAAATAAGTGGGGTGGAAAATGCACTTCTAGATAGCAACAGATAAGTAGAAATGTACCTGGAAGATACTCTTTGGTGATGTTCTAAAGAAGGATGGAAACTGAGTCCGGTCACTTAGGATGCCCAGGGCAGCCCAAAAACTTACCTGAACAAAGCACAAAACATAAATTCTGCAATATACTTTTCTAGCAAAAAAAAGAGAAAATACAACATAATAACCTGTATATCAATATAAATCCGATGATGGTGAGAGGTGGTAAACTTACCAGGGGAACTCTGTACAAACCTATTATTCTAGAGATGGCAATAGAATGTCTTGAGGAAGAATCACCCACAATTCCGAGCAACGGGGGAGACCCCAGACATCTCTTGTCCAGTTGAAACTGACCCTCCCTCCCACTGATCATCGACAACGCTCCACCTAATGCCATTCCGAGCGTGTAACAGGTATCATAGAGATTATATCCCAGAGTCACGTTGGGCAGCAGGCTGGGGTTGCTGTTGATCTCAGCGATGGCAAAAGCTGTGATCTGTGCCCACCTGAACGCATCGATGTTAAAACTACAAACAACAAAATGCCCACCGTGACCTTGAGCAGTTGTAGAAATATGATGTATCCCCATATGAGAAAAAAAAACCTTGCAAACTCTTGAAAGTGGCACACTTTATACAAGCAACTTTTCAAGAAAAAATACTATGGATTTTATATATGTTTTGCATGTCATATACTGTATTATTCTTATAAATTACACAATTATATGTTTTACTCTACAAAAAATACGATGGATCCTATATATTTTTTGAATGTCATATATACATGAACCACAAAATTATATAAGTTTCAGAAATACCATGGTTCTTATATTAAAATTCTTCTTTTATATGAAGTTGCCACTTTCAATAGTTTGCATTTTTTTTTATCATATTCAACGCCGTTCGACGTTTCTCTTCCTTGCTTTTAGTATTAGTGATACCCACCCATAGCAAGTGGGGTCCGGTCGCTTGGAGGTGTAAGATGTCTCAGGGAAGTCGGAGGAGAGGTGAATCTCAAACACGCCGCCGATCACAAAGTCACCAGCCTTGTACATTCTGTTGAGGTGATTAAACTGTGCCTGCAACTCACACAGAGAGTAATTAGGTGAGGAATAAGCAGAGAATGAAGAGAACGCCAACATGGTCAAGGTCAAGTACAGGTGTGTGTCGAGAGAAACCCTCATGACTGTAATGTCCTCCAAAACCCTTTCCCCAACCCTTTGTCCAGTTGATAGTGGTACATTTTATACCCAGTGCTATGCCATCCCCTGTGCCATTACGTAGTCACCCTGGGCACCAACATGTGTGGGTAAAGGAACAAGTAGCAGTCGTCATAGTTATATGAAAAGAATAATTAAATTAATAGTGTTTCTTGCAATGTGTCACTATCTCAAGAATAGTGTTGGGCAGTAATAACTAATTTAACATGACTTTTCTAGCACCGTTGCCATGGCATTGTCATTGGCGACAGTCCCATAGCTAGTGTCCTAACAGTCTTTAGGATTGGCAGGTACATAGACTTCCATTGACAATGTCCACGGAGGAAGAAGTGTGGGAGGGAGGGCGGTCAGGCGGTCCAGAGGGATTACTCTTTAGTAATATTGCCCAACACTGCTCAGCAGGCAAGATTTTGTTTTTCGAGGGTCCCCTATACATGCATGCAACATTTGCATCCAGTACAAATGCAACAGTGAGACGCCTGGGAGTGAGAAGCTGTACTCGCCATACAGTTTATGGAGCATTTCTTGAGTGTACAGTGTGTGACGAGGTAAGGTCAACATATGCAATGCCAGAGCAGCTGTCAGCTCATGTCTGGAGATCTAAGGGTGGCAGCAGTAGAAGTATTTTGAGGTGGGGCCGAGCCTCAACTTTAGGGCCAGATGAGAACTCCCACTCATAACTTTAGGGCAGGCCCATCAGAGATTTAAACGGACAGGTAGCAGTCAAAAGGCAGCCATCAAAGAGGATGGATGGATGGGGAAGGATCAACATATGGAAGGTCAGTACATGTTTGGAGTTGTGCTGGGACTAACTGATTAATTGAGATGAATTAATTACAAAAACAATAAAGCTATTTAAAAAATGATTTTGGAAAATTATGATTTGTATGTATGCCAGTATGCCAGTCTAAAAATGCTTCTCAGGTCAAATATTGATGTGATTAAGTAAGGGATAACACCGGACGAACTGGTGATTTGTTTCCTAATAACTGACCGAGGCGCAGTCGACTGGTCACTTTCAGGACTGGTCAGGACAGGTCACTTTACGGACCAGTCCTGTTGCTGTGTTTGGGGACAGCGCTGATGATTTTCTTATGAGCAGGAGATCTGTGGCTGAGATGGGGGGTAATTTGGGCTGACATCTTTGCCGGTTTTTCGAATGTTCTTTATGACCGATGTAAACACCGCGTTGCTGGACTTGAAGGTGGAACTGTTCATTATGTCCAGTTTGGAGAAGTGACGACACAGCCCAGCTCTAAGTGCTATGCAACGGGACAGCGAGTAGGTTTTGCCCTCTTTGTTTTGTACAGAGGCATAAAATGAACGCAGCACTCCGTTCAGGGTTTCAGAATCCGCTCCATATGCTTCCATGTCTGTGGACATTTTCTTCTCTGTTAACCAGTCACTAAACACGCCCATGGCCCATTCCGTGCTTTTCTTTGTGTTTATTTCATGTCTGCCTTCTTCTATTTTGTTCAGTTCTGTGTCAGTGACCTCCCTGTGTCTTTTAACGGCTGGGTTGCCGGCCTTCGTCCATGCTGTTTTCTTCTCTCTCTCTCTCTCTCTCTCTCTCCGGGGACAACCTCCTCTCTCTTTTTCTTGCAGGTAACTCGTCACTGACTTCCGCCTCTGACCACACATCGAAGGTTTCATATTTCCCAAATATATTGAAATTAATGTTGAAGTCGTCCATGTTTGTTCTTTCAGGAAGTGCTGGCACCGGATGTAAACAACACAGAGCGCTGGAACTAAATGCAGAAGCGCGCCGTGTATTGGTATTAGCACAGCTGTTTGCACTTTGGGGAACTTGATTATGCAGCAGTCAAATATAGAGTGGAGCGGTGAATTATAGTAAGATATGTTACCGCTCACGTGACCAGAACACAGGCTTCTGATTGGATCATTCATTCAAGCCATGTAATAATTATGGTTAATTCATTCCAAAACTTCAAATAATTAGATATGTTTTAATCTTGTCCCACCCCTAGTTTTGATATGCTAATATTGATGACATCAGGCATGTCCATATGGGCCTATATGTGACAGCCGACCTCATTTACTATGATATGAACGTGGATTTACTATCATACCTGATGTCATAGTGACGTTGCACGACCAATATATGGGTGCTTTTCCCATGTATGGAGGCTTTGGGGAATGGTGTGATATGGCAAATTGAGACAAAAAGTGTATGGGGATTGTGAGTCAACCTGACTCCTCCAAAACTTATGTGGCAGTATTAAGTTCACCAGTTCCCTACCTGGATCTGGTTGCCTGACACCCAGTCTGAATAATCATTTTGTTTCACTTTATTATTCAGTCGGAAAGTCCTCCCCAGAACAGCAATTTATGGGATGGGGCGTTGTCAAAGCGGCAGTCTTAAGTGATTGGTTCATACAAACCAATCAGGTGACTGGGAAAGCAGACATTTTTATGCAGCTAATGGGCTAACACGGTTACAAACACAGAAATATGTCGGATGATCATGTTTATAAAGCCTGACGCTTCTTTAAAGAAACAATTTATCATGGGATGGGTTAATAGCCAGGTTGATATGGCCGCATTTCATCACAGTGGGGGGCCATGTTCGGCCCGTACTGACGACACCGGAGGCAGTGTCACCAGACCTAGGCATTCTCAAGCAAAAACGATGCTGGGCAACAGCGGGGCAATTATGGGACATCTCCGTAATAATTTAGAGTTGTAGTCTTGTTAGCTGTTGTTGTTTGCAAAAGCTGTTGTGTACAACAGCACTGTGGCACAGATTCAATCTCTAAAGTGATTTCTTTTAATGTACAGACAACTATTGATAGTATTATCAGCAATAAAACGTAAGCAAATGCACTTGGTATTGTTGGTATAAAATGCAAACAGAGAAAGAATTTTGTCACTGAAATGTGTGTTTCTATGTCTTTGCGGCACCTCGACCCATGATGGACTTCTTGGTGTTTTTCTCTGGTTTCAAAAGGATTATATAACACTTTGGTCCAAACAACGACACCAAAATGCCAAAACTAGACGCTAAGATAGCAAATATCTCCACTACATCTGCATATTTGCCCGGAGAGCTGATATATGCTGGGATGAAGGCTATCCACACGGCACAGAAGATTAACATGCTGAACGTGATTAACTTTGCTTCGTTGAAGTTGTCTGGGAGATTCCTCGCCATGAATGCTAGGAGGAAGCTGAGGAGTGCCAGTAAACCAATATAACCCAACAACACTCCAAAACCAACTGTTGATCCAACATTGCACTCATATACAATCTTATCACTGTGGTATTGAGTGTTTTTATGAGGAGTCGGTGAGGCAGACACAAGCCAGACTATGCAGATTATTGCCTGGATAGAAGTAAGAACCAGAACTGTTCCTCTCTGCTGCATGGCACCAAACCACTTCATGATGTTCGCAGCCCCAGGCTTGGAGGCCTTGAACACAGCCAACACCACCATAGTCTTCACAAGGATACACGAGACACACAGCACAAAGCTGATCCCGAATGCTGCATGTCTCAGCTGACAGGTCCATAGTCTGGGACGGCCGATGAACAGAAGCGTGCACAAGAAACACAGTTTGAGCGACAGCAAAAGTTGGAAACTGAGTTCTGAGTTGTTGGCACGCACCATGGGTGTATCTCGATGATAGACGAAGATTCTTAAGACAATGGCACATATGATTGTGCCTAGCAGTGAGATGGTTGTCAATGCGATACCCAGGCCCTCGTTGTAGGAAAGGAACTCCACGCTCTTAGGGACACAGTGGTCATGCTGTGGATTGGACCAGTAGTTCTCTGGACAACTGATACACTCTGTAGAGTCTGTTAATGAGGACAGGAGGAAAAAATTCAAGTTGCAGAGAGGTATATTGTGAACCTAACCTACAGTATACATAGATACACGTTTTTGACATGTAGTACCAGTCTCATTACTGATCTCTCCCTCAGAACAAGCGATGCAGTCGAAGCAGCAGACAGGTTCTCCTTTCCTTCTGGTCACGCGGGTTCCAGGAGAACAGCTCTCACTGCACACCGACCGAGGAGGCTACGGAGGAATGTTTCATTGTAAACTAAATGGCATTCAAGTAATATGTTTTCTTAGCAAGCTTTATCGTCACCTTTGTCAAATCAAAGCTCCAGAAGATTCTGTCTTCGTCAAGGAAGAGTTCTTCAATTCCGGAAGGAGTTTCCTTCACTATGCCCACATTGTGAACCTCTGAGCCTCCATCAGGGAGCCACGCCCAGTTCATGACGTCAAAGATTTGCAATGATTCACCATTTTTATTAAATGAGACGTGATCACCAGATGATGTCGTGTAATTGATCTTGTCCAGGTAGTATAAAAGCTAGAAAATAGTGAGGAGCAAAATTCCGAAAAGCAAAATAATTGAACACACTACTTGCTAAGAACAGCCACTGTTGCAGCTATACTGTACGTCTCCGTAAAACTGTGCTCTACCGATTTATTATTATTTTATTTTATTTTTTTCAGTTAGAAAATACTCAGTGGGTTGAGTCAGTGTGCACATGCTTTAATTCTGTTGAATAATGTTTGTTTTAATGGCAATCAACCAACAAAAACAAATTAGTGCCATTAACTTGTGATTTTCGACAGCATTAGAATTAAACAATGATGAAAGGTATTGTTGTGGCATGGTCGGGTCAAATGACAGCTTCGGCAGGTCCTGGCAACGATTCGGTACTGTTCCTATTGCATACAATGAAACGATTTCGCAATAGTTGCCACAACCTTACTGAAATTCGAAGACCCTACTTTGTTCCAACTGTGTCCATGCTTATTAGTTGTTATTCTAAATTTGCTTTGAAATGTGTAAATTCTGAATTGACATACTTGCCATTGCTGTACTGTCTGCAGGGTGGCACAGCTGTGCCCAGGGAAAGGCCCTCTTCCTGGCACACACTGCAGCATGTCATGGAGGGCGTGGGCCAGAGCGTACACAGCCTTGTACACGTTGAGTTCAACCCTGAGCTCAGAAACGTCCAGCAGTGTAGTTTCTGCCGTTCCTAGGTCCTCTAGTCCAGTACACACCCTTCCACCTGGCGGACGGGGTGCAAATTTACAATTGAACGTGTGCTCCCAAAACTGCCTAACCTTAAGGGACACAAGAAAGATGTTAAGTTAAAGTAAGCTTAACTCTTCCTGCCAGCATTTTTTTGCAGATAGCTCCTGCCAGTCATTTTATGTGAAATTCATATTTCATATTTCAGGTATCCAGGGGGGACATTTTAGATCAGACCACATCATGTTGCTTTCGGCCCGTTTCTTATTCGGCCCCCTCAGCTGGCAAGATCAGGCTAGCGATATCAACGGCCGTCCGCATTAGGACCATGCCAAACAATATCGCTATTAATCAAAGATTGCCATAGATCTGCAGCAGTGGTCGGAACTTTGGTTGATTAGAGTAGATTTACGGCATACAAGGAAATTGTGTGGTTTTAACCACACAATTAATTGTGCATTTGGAAGAAAAAATGTTCCTTGCTAAAGCCGGCATCTTCCCTGAAGGAAAGTGATGAACGGTAGATCATATTTGACCTGAACACCAGACTCACTATGTTAGTTTCATGGCTGATGTCAGGGTCATTGTTAGGATGTATTTTCATCAAGAAGTCCTTCAGTCCTGGTATCTCTCCACGATGGATGGCTATACCCAGGGTGCCTCTCAGATACGGCATGAAGTGAGGAGACCGGAAAATAGGATCTGTTATCCAGCCAGTATCGGCTATCCATTGCAGACCGGTCACATTCTGCTTTGCCACCTGTTTGATTGTGATAGAACAGGCTGCTCCTAACCTTCATATCATCACAGACCGGCTAACAATTAATGAAATAGTTTGACCTAAATATTAGCATTACCTAATGTGATTCTGGGCTCTACACACCTTCCGCCAACCTGGGGAGGCAGTGGACTGGCCTCATGCTTCCTTCAATGCATGAATAGTCCAAGCTGCCTTCTTTTCACATGACAAGGGGGAGTTTCCCTGGTTGGACGTAGCATGTGGAAGGAACACGTTATTCCAACCAGTTCCTGTCCCATCCATCAGGCGCCCCGGCTGGCCAGAGGGAGGCAGTCTAGAGACCAGGATTACAGCATGTTTTTGTGATTACAGCTCTACCCGAGGGGACACGGGGAGAACATGCAAACTCCACAGAAAGGCCCTTTCACCAACCCCGCCTCGGGTATGGGCACTGATGACGCGGAGGAGCAGACACGCCGCCAGCACCCACAGCAGCACCCCTAGCGGGAATCGAACCCAGGACCTTCTAGCTGTGAGGCGACAGCACTAACCACTGTGCCACCGTGCCCCTGTCACCATGTTTTCTACTGCAATCTCATGGAAACAATTCTGCACATATGTGTGTTTTCTCCACTAAGAAAATAAAACACCTAATATAATAAAGTATAATAATAATAAAGCTAGCTTGGAAATAGTCATATCCTTCATAGTTACAGGGGTGGATGGAATAAACCCCCCATGTCCATGTAGGATTTACCTCTTCCATGAGATAATCCACATGGATCCCATACACGAAAGCAATGACCACGCGTGCTGTAGACTGCTTCATGACAGTGACGATCCTCTGAAATTCAGCCGGGTCATTCGACCAGGGAAGAACCTCCACATACGCCAGACACACCATATCATACTGATCTAACTCCAATCGGACAAGCCGGGCAGCATCATGGCCAAAGGCATCGTCATCGATCAGCAGTCCTACCCAAGTCCACTCGAACAGCCTGATAATTTGGATCATAGCTCGCACCTGAATCCGCCAAGAAGAGAGGAATAAGTGCTGAGGTTAGGCGAAGGAAACCTTTGGCACAGAAAAAGGTTTAGTCAGTTAGATCAAGCAGTCACATAGACAGTACAAATGAACTCCTGTATAGTCTATACATTCATGCATGCTTATCTGTCTGGGTAACTGCTAGAAATGTAAAATGTGGAAGAAAGAATATTTGGATTTGATAGGCTGTCAGTCTGTCATGTTTCAACTTAATATAAATGAAAACAGGACACTGGATGTCAAAAAGGTTGCTGAGCCCTTGGTTAGAGCAAACATAGTGGTAACTAAAAAGTGTCAATGCCAAAACACAGGACTCTTGAGGTTATAACTGTTTCAAAACAAAATAATAGTACGCTCTGGCCAGTGCAGATTGCGTAGTTGCTGGAGCTCTATACATCAGACAAGAACAGTGTTTTACTGATTGTGTGGTACTATAAAACAGTGTTTTACTGATTTAAACAATATCTAAAGATGATAATAAATAATAATAAAATCTGGAGGATCGTGTACTGTGTGGACTGTTTCAATTGAAACATAGACAAGGCCGCCACTGCATGAATTTCACAGTGAAAACCTTTAATCTTCTTCTACAGCAATAATACACATACAGAATGAGTATATGTTCTATGAAATTATAAATTACACTCACTAGAGGATGTGTTGGCTAAGTGTCTATAAAATTTACCTGGAAGGCATTATTTGGGACCGTTCTAAAGAAAGATGGAAACTGAGCCCGGTCACTCAAATAGGTGGAGGTAGCATAATAACTTACCTGGAAAAAAGGTACAAAACATCAATTATGTAATATTATACTATATTATCATTGTTATATTGCCATTGTTACATTGCTATATATTGTTATATTACGAATATTTAGAGCTAATACAGGTAAGTCGACTATTCTAAGGACTGCTACTCAGGTGAGAAATGCCTTGCCCTCTTCCCTTAACCCATTGTAGACTATCCCGATTCTAAAAATGTCTCTGAAATACTAACCTAAGTGTACTGGAAAACTTCAAATTATTGTGTAACACCACCAAACTTTGACATTTTTTGATACTGTACATACTGTACAGAACGCATATTGGTGTTCCCGTCAACTAGGGTAAAACTACCACTAGGGGTTCCCGTCTACAATGGGTTAAAACAAGTAAAATAACGTTCTTCCATTAAAGGAGAATTCCACGCCAAAACACATGGGCATCAATCTACCTTTATTCCTGTGCCAGCATATACTGTATACCAGGGGTGCCCAACCTTTTTTGACCCAAGATCTACTTTTCAGCAGCCAACCCCTCCGGGATCTACCAGTCCAATATCAACATTTCAAACCTCACGCATCGTTGCCGGCCTGCAGTAACTTCACAACAACACAACACTACTTTGTTTTACCACTTTACTTTATGTCCATATAAGCATAAAGTACAACGGACTTGTCATAAATAGGCCTACAACAGACTTGGGCAAACACTGCCATTGCAAATGCAATCATAATAAGAACAGTCCAGAATAGTCCATTATAAGTTGCAGAACAGTCCATTACACGTTGAACAATACTGTTGGCATAATTCACAGACAGCAGACAACAATCATCCAAATGAACCGCTTTGTAGACAGACAGACACACACACACACACACACACACACACACACACACACACACACACACACACACACACACACACACACACACACAACAATATCGCTCTTTTTTCATTTCCACCTCACTTTTTTTTTCTTTCCTCCCCACATCTCCCAAGATCCGCTCATGATCAGGCCAAGATCTACTGGTAGATCCCGATCTACTGGTTGGGCTCCCCTGCTATATAACATAGACAGCACAGGGAGCTGTCTGTGGTGCTGAAGTGTTTCTATATAACATAGAACAGCACAGGGAGCTGTCTGTGGTGCTGAAGTGTTTCTATATAACATAGAACAGCACAGGGAGCTGTCTGTGGTGCTGAAGTGTTTCTATAGAACATATAACAGCACAGGGAGCTGTCTGTGGTGCTGAAATGTTTCTATAGAACATAGAACAGCACAGGGAGCTGTCTGTGGTGCTGAAATGTTTCTAGAACATAGAACAGCACAGGGAGCTGTCTGTGGTGCTGAAGTGTTTCTATAGAAAAGCACAGGGAGCTGTCTGTGGTGCTGAAATGTTTCTAGAACATAGAACAGCACAGGGAGCTGTCTGTGGTGCTGAAATGTTTCTAGTGTATACTGTACTTGATTTTTGTCATAGATGCCCCCTGTTCTACAATTCACCCCTGAGATCCCCATCCCCTCCCACAGTTTGCTTTGCCCCAGGTTGTCTTCATTGGGTGTCTTTATTTTTATGTGGGTTTTTAGTAGGTCTTAGCTTTTACACACATCACATCAAACCACACCACACACTGCAGGATAATCAGGCCATTTCATGGTAGATTGATGCCCACTGTATTTTGGTGTGGAATTCTCCTTTAAAACTGGACTGAAAGTTCACCTATCTGTATCAAGGGGTTCAAAAGGAGAAAAGCTGATGCCCAACCTCCTTATACGCCCTTTGAATGGTATACTGTATCTATATGTGCACTTTGATATATGACAGTGTGCATTTTGACTCATTTGTACCTGATAGTCATCATGTTATTGAGCTATCTCAAATATTGTTGTCATTGTGGTCTTTTGAATGTAGGCAAGAGTGTGTTCAAAGATGTAAACTTACCAGTGGAATTCTGTACAAACCTAATATTCTAGAGATGGCAATAGAATGTCTTGAGGAAGAATCACCCACAATTCCCAGCACCGGAGGAGACCCGACACAGCCGTGGTCCAGTTGAAACTGAGCCTCCCTCCCACTGATCATTGACAACGCTCCACGGAATGCCACTCCGAGCGTGTAACAGGTATCATAGAGATTATATCCCAGAGTCACGTTGGGCAGCAGGCTGGGGTTGCTGTTGATCTCAGCGATGGCAAAAGCTGTGATCTGTGCCCACCTGAACGCTTCGATGTTAAAACTACAACAAAATGCCCACCGTGACCTTAAACATTTGTAGAAATATATATGTCGACGAACACATTTCTGGTTCTGCTCTTCTTTTTTTGCTAGTGGTATTTTTCGATGCTCACCCATAGCAAGCGGGTTCCGGGCGCTTGGAGGTGTAAGACGTCTCAGGGAAGTCGGAGGAGAGGTGAATCTCATACAAGCCACCGAGCACGAAGTCGCCAGCCTTGTGCATGCTGTTGAGGTGATTAAACTGTGCCTGCAACTCACAAGAAGAGGAATTAGGTGAGGAGAAAGACAAAGCAAAGAATGCAGACGTCATCGTCAGGGTCAAGCACAGGCGTGTGTCGGGAGAAAACCTCATGACTGTTATGTCCTCTCGTCTGTCGAACACCCCCTTCCTCAAAAACCTTTGTCCAGTAGATATATTTCATACCCAGTGCTGTGCCATCCCCTGTGCCACCTTGTGCCACTACGTAATCCCTCACCCTGGGCAACAACGTGTGGGATGAGGAAATACTAGTAGCATTACGTCAGCAATCTTACCATATGAAAATCGAGTTTACTGCAACATACCATAAGGAGTATTTGTGTGCTGTCCAACCAGTGTTGCTGGTGACAGAAGACCTTGCAGTAAGCCCCACCCTCTCCCCATTGTCCACCAAAAGGTAGGACACTTTCCAGCCAGGCTCATTCATTCCAATGTAAATATCATGGACATTACACATTCAACACTGGCTCATTTCTGGAACCAGACCTTCAAAATCTCTTCCAAATCCCTTAACGATGTATGCTGTATGCAGTAGAAAAATGTGTGTGTGACATTTACTTTTTAAAACTAGGTTTTTAATAGGAACACTATTGGTGGAGAGGTTTGTCTATCACATGTTATGCTTAGCTGTGATTGGACCATAGCAGTTCGGGGAGGGACTTACTGAAAGGTCTATTGTGTTTAAATAAGCGGATGGCCTCTTGAGATGCCACCATCCTGTTACCTCCGTGGTGCACAGCCAGTGGTCGTCGTCCCTGATCGGGGCACTTCGATTGGCCGGTTTGAATGAAATAATTGCAACCTCAATTATGTCATCTGGTCAAGGATTTCTTATTTGCCCACTCCGCTCACGCATAAGTAGGCCATGCATGCACTCTACTGAGTGCTGATCTAGATTCAATAGGGGTTTCTATACACTTGTTTGGAACATTACATCAGGGTTGGGAAGTAACAGATTACATGTAACAGGATTACACTATCAGTTAAAAAGTTAACTGTGTAACGTAAATTAAATAATTGTGCTTTTTAAGAGTGATCAAAAAGTAACTGAAAGTAATCTGTTACTTTACCTGTTTTTTACCTTACTGACTACATTTTTCAGCAAGTAACTTCTAACTGTAGCAGGGGATTACTTTTTCACCTTCCCAACCCTACATAATAGACAGTGCAAATACACAATGTGTCAACAAAACACATTGGTGAAACTTAACATAAATAGTAAAATACACATATAACACATCTGTATGTCTGGAGGATGCTTCTTTTAATACATTAATATATTATGATGATATATACGTGCTTGTATCTATGACTGGATTACTGCTTTTAAACTGGCATTTAAACTGGCAGATGACCGAATCTACTAAAAGCGATATCTGCAATAAAACGGATATGCATCTTAGCATCACTGGTAGAAAATGAACAGAGAAACAGTTTTGCCACTGAATGTGTGTTGCTATGTCTTGGTGCCACCTCTGCCCATGATGGACTTCTTGGTGTTTTTCTCGGGTTTCAGCAGGATTATGTAACACTTTGGTCCAAACAATGACACCAAAATGCCGAAACTAGACGCTAAGATAGCAAATATCTCCACTACATCTGCATATTTGCCTGGAGAGCTGATATATGCTGGGATGAAGGCTATCCACACGGCACAGAAGATCAACATGCTGAAAGTGATTAACTTTGCTTCGTTGAAGTTGTCTGGAAGATTCCTTGCCATGAATGCTAGTAGGAAGCTGAGGAGTGCCAATAAACCAATATAACCTAACAACACTCCAAAACCTACGAGTGAACCCACCGCACACTCAAAGACAATCTTATCACTGTGGTACTGTGTGTTTTTATGAGGAGTCGGTGAGGCAGACACAAGCCAAGCTATGCAGATTATTGCCTGGATGGAAGTAAGAACCAGAACTGTTCCTCTCTGCTGCATAGGACCAAACCACTTCATGATGTCTGCAGCACCAGGCTTTGAGGCCTTGAACACAGCCAGCACCACCATAGTCTTTACCAGGATACACGAGACACACAGCACAAAGCTGATCCCGAACGCTGCATGTCTCAGCTGACAGGTCCATAGTCTGGGACGGCCGATGAACAGAAGCGAACACAGGAAACACAGTTTGAGCGACAGCAAAATTTGGAAGCTGAGTTCTGAGTTGTTGGCGCGCACCATGGGCGTGTCTCGGTGATAGGCGAAGATCCCCAGGACGACGGCACAGATAAGAGAGCCAAGGAGTGAGATGGTTGTCAACGAGATGCCGAGGCCCTCGTGGTAGGAGAGGAACTCCATGACCTTTGGGACACAGTGGTCACTCTGGGCACTGGACCAGAAGTCTTCCGGACAACTGGTGCACTCTGTAGAGTCTAAGAAATAGGACAGCAGGACAAGTACTAGTATTATTGGAAAGATTATCCATTTCCTTAAAGGTAGGGGAAGTGATTTCACTTTTGTCAGATATCACCCCAAAAATATTTTTTTCTGTTAAAATGCTCTATTATAAGGTGTGGAAACCACATATGGAGTTTCCCCCCTCCCCCACGTTAGCAGAGGAGCTAATAAAAGTTCCCCAGGTCACCACCAATTCTCCTCCAATCAGGAGCGAGCAGCAGGTTCACATAGTGTAGCTACTGTTGGCGGCCCCTAGTGCACCAGGCTGGTACTACACCATGAATTTCAAATCACTTCCCCTACCTTTAAAAAAAAACACCAAATACAAGTATCTTGAAACATGTTAAATTCATTCAAATTTCCTTCAAACCTACCAGTCTCATTGCTGATCTCTCCCTCAGAACAAGCGATGCAGTCAAAGCAGCAGACAGGTTCTCCTTTCCTTCTGGCCATACGAGTTCCAGGAGAACAGCTCTCGCTGCACACCGAGCGAGGAGGCTATGGAGGAAATGAACAATGATCCATTTTCACTCTAAGCTAAACTGCAGTTCCAGCATGCGATTGACACTAGGGCTGGGACGATATTGGTCCCTCACGATACGATATAGGTAGCGATATTAGGCCTTCGATAATGAATAATATCATGATATTTGATATATTGCGATACTTGCGATACATCAATATATTGCATGAAATCCATCAACGATATATCATGATACTGTAACTGCAGCTGAAAAACAAAAACTAAAAACAATAAATGAATGAATAAAAAACTAAAAGGTAAAAATCAGAACTTACTAATGTATATCCTCAGTCATTAATCTTTGCTTGTATCCGCCTCAACTGATACTCATACTGGGCTTTTTGTTTTTATCTTGTGTTTTATTTTTTGGGAATGAAGCAGCTATAGAAGTCATTCAACATTTTAGTTCTGTGAACCGTTTTTCCTCCCGGAATTATTCCTCAGCAATTATCAATATACGATATATATTGCGGGAGGAAGTATACGATATTATCACGATAACGATATTTCAGCACACCCCTAATTGACACTAGTTGCGTTGGAACGCTGAAAAGTGACCTTTTTGGATTCAAAGTTCCAGAAGATCCTGTCTTCGTCGAGGATGAGCTCTTCACCTGCCGCGGAGGCCGTTTTCTTGACCACACCCACACTGTGAACCTGCACACTTCCGTCAGGGAGCAACGCCCAGTTCATGACGTCATAGGTTGGTAAGGAATCCCCACTTTCATCAAAATACACACGATCGCCAAAGGACGTGGTGAAGTTGATCTTTTCCAAGTAATAAACAAGCTATGGCGATGACAAAAACATCGTGGTTAATAGCCAACAATCAATTCCTTTTCAAACTGCTGTAAACATCGGCTATCTTTTTTCCACTGTTTGGTCATACAAACTACCGCCCCTACAGTGTTAGAGCTGAAGCAATATCTAGTATTTAGTTTTGATAATACCAATTCATGAACTCTATTATGTCCAAGCCTGTGTCCAGGGATGAATTATGGCTTGTGCCAAGTGTGCCACGTGCACAGGTGCCAGATGTGACCAGATTGGACTTTCCGTTCCAGAAATAATGGCCAAAACATCTTGAAGGTGGGAAATTGTTTGTGTTTTTGGCTATTAACAGCAGTTTGCCAACGCAGTGAGCGAGATTACTTCAGCATGGAAACCAGGCAGAAATGTCTGTGTGTGTGAGTCCGTCTGTCAGGCAATATACAGTATAACACAGTAATGTTCCGTTGAGGCCTCATCCAACATATTTATTTGTCTTACCGTTTTGCTGCGTGGGACAGTTAAAAAACAGCACCCAACACATTAGGAAAACAAGATCAGCACTCGGTAGAGTGTATACTTGCGTGTAGCGCACAAGTAGGCCATGACCATGGCCTACTTTTTGCGTGACAAACTCTCATTCCTCTGAAATATTCACGTCACACTCTCTCCCCCAAATTCCCACAACATTAGTCATGGAGGCCTTGTAATTACGGCACATACCGCCTTTACATATTTGTTACAAATCTAAATTAGATTAGAAACATACATAGTTCTAGGTCAGGGGTCGGCAACCCAAGATGTTGAAAGAGCCATTTTCGACCCAAAATTAAATTCAAAATCTGTCTGTCTTATAGTATTTTTTTACCTGAGTGTGTGCAAACCCTGGCGGGTCCATTTGGTTCACATCTGCACACTCTCAGAAAAAAGGTCCTCAAAGAAAAATCATGGTGAAACACAACCTTTGTTCAGAAATGGAGTTTCTAAAAAAAATAAAGGAGTTTTACAGAACTCCATTTCTAGTCCACACAACATCTCTAAGGTATATTAATGACATAGTAAACTGGGTAAACCTTTGAAAATGGGTGGTTCAGATTGAAAGCTCCACCTCTGATAACTGCTGGGCTTTTTTGACATGGCCAAGTGCTACTTTAACTGGCAACTGTCAGACAGCGCAACACGTTTTGGGTGACTGAAATGTTTATATTATTTTGGTGTGGATCACCCCAGTGTGTGTATGTAATAATGCTACAGCCACTGAGCCACTAGGGCTGTGTTCTGGAGCCGCATGCGGCTCCTGAGCCGCAGGTTGCTGACCCCTGTTCCAGGTAAAACTGTGACGTCATGTCCCCACCTGCCATGGCTGTACTGTCTGCAGGGTGGCACAGCTGTGCCCAGGGAAAGGCCCTCTTCCTGGCACACACTGCAGCATGTCATGGAGGGCGTGGGCCAGAGCGTACACAGCCTTGTACACGTTGTACTCCAGCCTAAGGTTGGACACGTCAAAAAGGCTGGTGCCCGACGTCGCCAGGTCCTCCTGTCCGGTGCACACCCTTCCGCCGGCGTCCACCCACTCTGACGGAAGGGGCGTGAACTTACACCCAAACGTGTGCTCCCAAAACTGCCTCACCTGGAGAAAACATGATCAAGACACACACAAACACACACCACACACCTCTCTCTCTCTCTCTCTCTTTATACATTTATATTATGGAAATCCTCATGTGGAGGAATGACATTGAGTATACGAGTTCAGAGATCATGTCCAGAATCCAAAATGAGTGATGAAAACAGAGCTGAGACGTAAGCAGGGGCGGATCTAGGCATGGGCATGGGGGGGCAATGCCACCCTAAATACCCAGTCTGCCCCCCCCCCCCCCCCCCCCCCCCCAAACACGATGCCATGCAAAACAACCCAAGATATTTCACATGAAAGTGCTTATATTTAAAATGATTTTAAACACTTCTCCTGCTACTAACTAACTATGGCTGTGTCACCACTAAACCAACAGCATTTCATCATTGAAAACAGAAAACTCTCTGAGTCAGACCTTTAGCTTTATGCATGCTGCGTGTCTGTTGCAACTTCAACAACAACTGATTATTATTGATGCTTGACTTGCCTAATAAAAGTCCTGTAACTGAAAATGGTATGGGTGTGGCTTGCGATGAAGCCGCCCCCATACCATTTTCTCTTGCCCCTCCAACATGTTCTCTTGCCCCCCCCCCCCCCCCCCCAAATGGGACATGTTACATCCCCCCCTGGACGTAAGCTCTCGGTGTACGCTCTGGAAGGAGACCCCAGGGCAGTCCAAGGACCAGATGGGGGATTCCATCGCCACACTGGACCTTGGATAGCCTTCGGATCGCCCTGGAGGACGTTGCACTAACGTTGCTTTGGAGACGAGGGGAAAGCCTGGAACGTTCTGGCGGAACTTCAACTCAATACTGGATAGTTGACTCAAGGATGGATGAATTACTGACATTTTAAAATATCAGGTAAGGCGGTTAGAGGGAGTACAGCGGACCGACCTCATGCTTCCTTCCAAAAACTGCTTCTTTTCACCTGACAGGAGGAGTTTCCCTGGTTGGACATAGCGCATGGAAGGAACACATTGTTCCAGTTCCTGTCCCCTCCATGAGGCGCCCCGGCTGGCCAGGGAGAGGCAGTCTAGAGCCTAGCCTCGGCACCCAGGCTTTCATTTTAGTCCACGTTGCACGAAAAGGGAAAGCCTGGGCTAAATCGTTAGCCGCGGCGGCCTGGAAGTGGGCGTCAACCTTTCTGGATGTGACACAGCTTCAAATGAGGAGTGGGCAGCGCTGCCGCTTATGTAGGACTAGTTGTTTTCAAAGGGGCTGAGCGGTGCAGCACGTGTTCGCAACCCGGATGTTTTTACAGGACAGAATGAGGACAGAATGGTCAAGGCACCAGAAACAGAATTATGTCATCATAGCATCCGGTTTCGAAGATCTGGCGCTTCAAAATAAGAGTTTAGAATGTGAAAGCTGCGGCATATAGAAACCACCTATGTGTTTCTCAGTATACAGTGCATTTTGGGTAAATACCAATTAAATTACAAACCATATATTGTCAAAAGGATGCCCAGCTAATGAGACAAATATGCCTTAAAACATTATACTTGCCCCCTGTAATGAAAATAAACAAATAAAGACACCTTTTTTAATTCTTTAATAAACAGAGAATCTTTCACTCATGAGGGACTCCTCATGAAAGATGCTGTATTTATGAAAGAAATAAGGTGTTTTTTATCTTCACATTTTAGTTATAGAAGGCGAGTATAATGTGGGGAATACCATGAAATTCAACTTTTTACTTTTTTAAGTGTTATCTAGTTTTTTAGTATTATCTAGTTTGAACAATCAGTCCCTCATATGATATAGGAGCTTTAATGTGAAGGGCGATTGATTTTGGCCTCGTAAAGATGTCATCAATGCACCCTGCTTTGTATAATTCCTCCTTTCCTTCAGTTCCAAATTTGCATTTCCACTTTACAATGTCCAACATTGTTGATTCTCCAAGTTGACATGGAATTTAAACAAGCCTGGTTTTAAACAAAGCTGGTTTTATCTAGCATCAGTATTATAATGACTCTACTATAAAATATCCTGCATATCAGCGCCCCCACCACCTCAGGACATTGTGGTACTGCAGCTAAACTGTCCATAAAGAAATGGACAAGGACTGGTCAGTGGTCGTTGAGGCTCAAACCATTAGAAATAAGCTTGGGGGACATACTGTATACAACATGATATTAAGTATTAAAAACAATTTTAGGAATCCATGTTATTTGCTTTCATGCATATGTGTCTCATTCGTCAGGCATACTATTTTAGCAACATGCAAGCAAATGATTCCCTATATGCAGTCCACTTAATAATAAAACTCGTGTGCGGGGGGAAAAATGAACAAACCAACAAACAAAAACAAAACTGCACTGGTAGTGTGTCAAACTTTAGGAGATGTTAAAAGGATCCCTGGCATAGACAAATATGCCTTAAAACACTGTACTTGCCTTCTATAACTAAAACATGCAGATAAAAACACCTTCAATACTTTATTTCTTTCATATATAGAGAATCTTTCACTCAGTAGGAGGTGCTCCGGTCGCAGGTTGATGATGTCACATGAGCATGTTCATCCATATATTCTATAGAGCTAGATCACACGTGACATCATCATCCTGCGCCAGGAGCACTTCCTGTTGAGTGAAATATTCTCTATTTATGAAAGAAATAAGATGCCATTGGTGTTTTTATTTGTTTATTTTAGTTATATAGGGAAAGTATAATGTTTTAAGCGATTTTTATCGTATTAGTCAGGGATCCTTTTAATACTTTACTACAAGACCTATATGAGAGCAATACTGCGGGACTCACTATGCTATGTTCATGGCTGTTGCCAGGGTCATTGTCAGGGTGTATTTGTAACAAGAAGGCCTTGAGACCTGGTATCTCTCCACGGCGGACGGCGATGCCCAGGGTGCCTCCCAGGTAGGGCGTGAGGCCGGGCGTCTGGAGGTTGGGGTCCGTGCTCCAGCACACGTCGGCTATCCACTGCAGGCCGCTCACGTTCTGCCGCACCACCTGTCGAGTGTGTTTTACAATTTACTATTAAAGGGGAACTCCGCCCATTTTCAACATTCTAATATGTCATTAGATACGTTGAAAAGTGGTGAAGTGGTCCTTTAATAGTATGGTCACATATTATGCAATATTATGCTAGGTATATAATGCAAATCATGCCAAATTCTCAACATGCAACTTTCAGCAGCCAGGCTTAACCTCCTCTGCTAAGCCTAGCTGACATTTGAATTAAAAAAAAGTTATTAAACATTAAACATTTCTGGGTCCAACAATGGACATACAGTATGTTAGATAGCTAGATCTGGTTAATCACACGGATCCCTTCACACATATATCAACCCGATCCTCCTGCAGCATAGGTTAAAACATTTCAGCACCACAGACAGCTCCCTGTGCTTTTCTATAGAAACACTTCAGCACCACAGACAGCTCCCTGTGCTGTTCTATGTTATATAGAAACACTTCAGCACCACAGACAGCTCCCTGTGCTGTTCTATGTTCTATAGAAACATTTCAGCACCACAGACAGCTCCCTGTGCTGTTCTATGTTATATAGAAACACTTCAGCACCACAGACAGCTCCCTGTGCTGTTCTATGTTATATAGAAACACTTCAGCACCACAGACAGCTCCCTGTGCTGTTCTATGTTATATAGAAACACTTCAGCACCACAGACAGCTCCCTGTGCTGTTCTATGTTATATAGCAGGGGAGCCCAACCAGTAGATCGGGATCTACCAGTAGATCTTGGCCTGATCATGAGTGGATCTTGGGAGATGTGGGGAGGAAAGAAAAAAAATGAGGTGGAAATGAAAAAAGAGCGATATTTTTGTGTGTATGTGTGTGTGTGCGTGTCTGCGTGTCTGTCTCTCTACGAAGCGGCTCATTTGGAGGATTGTTGTCTGCTGTCTGTGAATTATGCCAACAGTATTGTTCAACGTGTAATGGACTGTTCTGCAACTTATAATGGACTATTCTGGACTGTTCTTATTATGATTGCATTTGCAATGGCAGTGTTTGCCCAAGTCTGTTGTAGGCCTATTTATGACAAGTCCGTTGTACTTTATGCTTATATGGACATAAAGTAAAGTGTTGTGAAGTTACTGCAGGCTGGCAACGATGCGTGTGGTTTGAAATGTTGATATTGGACTGGTAGATCCCGGAGGGGTTGGCTGCTGAAAAGTAGATCTTGGGTCAAAAAAGGTTGGGCACCCCTGGGTTAAACACATGGATCCCATTCTCGCGTATATCCAGTGTTGTAGTGGAATGAATTGTAGTGGGGAATTCCACCCATTTCCCACCCATATTCATTTTTGAGAGTGTACAAATGGAACCAAATGGACATGCTAGGGTCCATTTGGTTCCATTTGTACACTCTCAGAAAAAAAAGGAAACTCATTAGCATGGTGAAACACATCTTGATGATGTCATCAAGATGTATTTCAACATCCTAATGATTTTTCAGACCTCCATTTCTAGGAAACACAGAATGGGGGGCTTTCTATCACGTCCACATAACATCTCTAAGGTATATTGATGACAGTAAAATGTTGAAAATGAGTGGAATTCCCCTTTGAGACACGCGCAAGCACACTTGCATTTGCATGCGCATTTGCGCGCGCCTGCACAACACACACAGACACGCTATTAGAAAGACTGTTTACAATGTCTAATTGTATCCATTAAAGTAAATGACAAGACAAAAAAACATAAGCCCCAAAAATAGTGAGAAGTGGGGGGACGCCGTCCCCCCCGCGTCCCCCCTCCACTACACCCCTCATGCGTATATCAAATGCTCCCCGAAACCTCCTCCAGTAGGTTGACCATGTGTATCCCGTAGGCGAACACCATGACCACGCGGGCTGTGGAGGTCTTCATGACGGTGACGATCCTGCGCAGCTCGGCGGGGTCGCTGTCCCAGGGCAGGACCTCCAGGTAGGCCAGGCAACCGGGGCCTCCGGAGCCGGCGTGGGTAGTGGCGTGGGTGGCGGCGCGGCGGCGGCGCAGCTCCGACTGGAAGATGCGGGCGGCGTTGCGGCCGTAGGCGTCGTCGCCGACCACAAGCCCCGCCCACGTCCAGCGGAACCGCCTCAGGATCTGGAGCATGGCGCGCACCTGGAGGAGGTTCCACCTACGACAGAACCACGGGGCAAGGGTTGATTTTTCGCCAAAAATTAAATAGGGGGTGCCGTGATTTTTTTTTCCAATTTTGTACATGCTTAAGAGGTGACAGTATGTACTGTAAATAGACCACTTGGTGCGTTTTTTATGTGCAATGATGTCTTCCCTTTGTATTTATGGTTTCTTCCAGCCAAATGTGCCAATGAAAAAAAACTTCAATATAGTGACATCACATGCTCAGCCCCTCCCCTAACCCCTCCCCCTTTATCATGTAACTAAAGCTGTGGGTGTGGCTTCAGTTCAGGTGGATCTCCACCCACCAGGCAAACCAGGCACACTTAATGAACTGGCTGGGTGGAATCATAAAAATGACAGTTTAACAAACACTGTACACTTTTTTGGGGAAAAAAATACTTTTCATATAACATTAATACCTGATGATCATATTTTAGGGTAGAAAATATCATGGCGCTCCATCTTTAAGACTAAGGATATTATTGCATGGTCAAGCATAGTCGGCAAACAAAAATGAGACTAATAAACCCCTTATCCCTTAACTTCTTTGCCTTTTTAAACTATTAAAAAAGAACATTTTTCAATAGTTTAAATGACCAGTCTACAAGTTCATAATGTGTCAATAGATTGGCACGTTGAATTATTCCAAAACGTTTTTCAAAATAGTAATAAAAGGGGTTTATATATAAGGGGTTTAGGATAAGGGGTTTTAGATAGTAAAGAAAATGGAGCTCTAAGGGTATCATTGCATGGACAAGCATGGTCGGCAAACAAGAATGAGACTAAGGGCTCCATTTTCGTCACCACTAAACCCCATTATCCCTTGACTTCTTTGCCTTTTTAAAAGGATCCCTGGCTAATAAGACAAATATGCCTTAAAACACTATACTTGCCTTCTATAATTAAAATATGCAGATAAAAACACCTTCAATACTTTATTTCTTTCATAAATAGAGAATCTTCCACTCAATAGGAGGTGCTCCGGTCGCAGGATGATGATGTCACAGAGCATGCTCATCCATGTATTCCATAGAGCTAGATTACACGTGACATCATCATCCTGTGCCAAGAGCAGTTCCTGTTGAGTGAAATATTCGCTATTTATGAAAGAAATAAGATGCCAATGGTGTTTTTATTTGTTTATTTTAGTTATATAGGGAAAGTATAATGTTTAAGCAATGTTTATCTTATTAGACAGGGATCCTTTTAAACTATTAAAAAAAAAAAAAAAAAAAAAAAACATTTGTTTCAATATTTTAAATGGCCAGTCTACAAGCTCACAATTTGTCAATACAGTAGATTGGCACATTGAACTATTCCAAAAGGTTTTTAAAAATAGTTTTAAAAAAAATGATAAGGGGTTTAGATGGTAACGAAAATGGAGCCCTATGCCTGTTTCTCGTGGTGCCACTCTAGGAGTGAAAGAACACAAAATAAGTAGTGTATGCATTTTTGCTCGTCTATATTTTTTCTCCATTGTCTTTTTCATCCATTTCTCCATCCATTGTCAATCAGAATTTAATGTTAATGCGTAAAACGATAATCTACTCTATAGCTGAAGATAGGCAAGGCTAGCAGTCTAGCCCCTCCAAGAATAAATATGAACAATTAAATTGTGAAAGATTTCATTCTTGTTTGCGGAAATTCACCTGGAATGCACCACTTGGAATTGTTCTAAAGAAGGACGGGTACTTATTCCGGTCACTCAGGCAGGAGCACATGGCATAGTAGCTCACCTGGAAAGTGAACAAAACACGAGTTCTGGTAATGATAACATACACACAGCTACAGTGTACATACTGTATACCAGGGCTGCCCAAAAGGTAGATTGTGATCTACCAGTAGATCACACAGACCATGCAGGTAGATCACATGACAGTCCCCTAAAATGTATAGAGCGTTAAAATGAAAGGTGCATTTTACACTCTCAAGAGTTAAATTATATTTAAACATCTGAATTATGTAATTCTTAAGAGTCCACGCAATTAGAAAATAGAGAATAATTGTTACTTTGACCAACGTTTTGACAGTACCCCTTCCCAATTGTGGACAAAAAGGTGAAAGTTCTTAGTTTTGAGTGCAAGAGACTAAACTCAACATCACGAACTGTCAACTCAAACCTCAAATACTGTTTTCAAACGTCAGTTATAGCATGTACAGGAAAACCTTCCAATTTCTCCCCCTCTATTTTTCATTTTGAGTGCATTATTCTGAAGCACGATAACAGTAAGTAACACCATCACATTTACTATTTTGAAGCTCAAACTTTCTAGGGTGACTTGAAATGGATTTTCAGTAATGAAACATTCACATCACATTTTCGACGTGTAGATCTTGTTGAGCTGGTCATTTTGAAAGTAGCTCTCAAGCAGTGTTGTAGTGGTACTTTTAGAAGTGGGGGGACGCCCCATTTTATTTTTATTTTATTTCTTTAGAGCGTACAAATGTGAACCAAATGGACCCTATCGGAAAAGGAAACTCATTAACATGGTGAAACACATCTTGATGATGTCATCAAGATGTATTTCACCATGCTAATGATTTTTTTCACCTCCATTTCTCGGAAACACAGAACTTTTTTTATCATGTCCACACAACATATCTAAGGTGTATTAATGTAAAATATTGACACTAAGTGGATGCACGCTTGCATGCACACTTGCATTTGTAGTAAGTATACTCATATTGAGAACGATTCTTTACAATGCCTAATTATATCCATAAAGGTAAATGACAAGACGAAAAACACGGGCCTACTTTTGTCCCAAAAATATTTTAGATGTGAGAAGTGGGGGAACGCCGTCCCCCCGCGCCCCCCCTCCACTACACCCCTGGTTTTACATGTTCAATAAAGCATTCAGCCGATGGATCAAACTTACCAGGGGGACTCTGTACAAACCTAAAACACTAGACGTGGCGATGGAGTGCGTGGAGGAATCGGCGCCCACGACTCCCAGCACCGGAGGCGACCCGACGCAGCCCCCGTCCAGCCGGACCCTCTCCTCTCTGCCGCTGACCAACGACAGCGCCCCGCGGAACGCCACGCCCAGCGAGTAGCAGGTGTCGTACAGATTATAGCCCAGCGTCGCGTTGGGCAGCAGGCCGGGGTTGCCGTTGATCTCGGCGATGGCGAAAGCCATCGTCTGGCCGTACCTGAACATTTCCACGTCAAATCTGATGACACAGAAAAAAATGTCATGACACCATGAATGTTTACTGTATAATCACATGAAAACACATGAAAACAAGTTCCCTGACCCTGTTCCCTTTTTGGCTTGCTGTTGAACCATTGTGTGGTAAAACAATAATTCAATTCTTTGAATGTACAGTATGCCTCTCCCCTCCTCTCTCTATGTCCCTCATTTCAGTCTGTCTTCACTATAACTACCAATAAAGGCAAAATAAATACTATGACTCTTATATAAAAAATATATAAGAGATCTTTAAATAATTATTAAAAGTATCTTTAGTATAACTGACAACCAGAGTTGGGCCCTATTAATTACTATATTTACTTTATCTTTTTTGCTTTTGAATTATTATGTGTAATGAATATTTTATAACCTATTAACTATTACCCATTTTGGCAGAGCAATATCATTACACTGCTTTGTTTACTGAAACAAGGTAATGTAATATGTAATTTGTTACTGCCCAACTTCTTTAGACAAACACTCACCCGTAGCAGGTGGGGTCCTGCGGCTTTGCGGTGAAAGACAGCTCTGGGAAGACGGAGAAGGAATGTACGGTAAACAGACCACCCAGAACCAAGTCCCCGGCCTTGGAAACTCGATTAATGTTAAACTGTGCCTGCAACTCAAAGGAGGAGGAATTAGAACACAAAGCAGAGCATGGAGAGAACAACATCATCATTATCATCACCATCAAGGTCAAGTAAAGATGTGCGTCTAGAGAAACACTCATGACTGTGTGTCCTCTCGTCCGTCTAAGAGCCTTTACCCGAATGTACTTTGTCCAGTCGAGACATTTTATACCCGCCGTATCCCCCGTGCCACACATTATGCCACTTTATGCAAATCTTGCATGGGCAAAGCCAGAAATAATAGGGGCAGGGCTAAACGTAATAGAAATCCTACCATGCCATATGTTAAGATATCCGATGCGGCAATGTACTGTGTGTGTGTGTGTGTGTGCGTGTGCGTGTGCGCGCGTGTGTGTGTGTGTGTGTGTGTGTGTTTTGTGTGTGTGTGTGTGTGTGTGTGTGTGTGTGTGTGTGTGTGTGTGTGTGTGTGTGTGTGTGTGTGTGTGTGTGTGTGTGTGCCCACTCTGCTTCCACATTTCTATAACATTTCTATTTCATTTATTTATTTATTTGTTGTTTTTTTTGTTTTTTGTTTTTTTGTTTAGAAAATTATGTATTAGTGACTAGTGATTAGTGATTTAGAACATTAAGAACACTTTCCTGTGGCTTTACAGTATGTGTGTACAGTAATATGTGGTTTTGGATATGTTTCATACTACTACTACTATGTTTCACTACTTTCTGGACTGCTATCCCATAATGCTTTGTTGCACTGCTCCTCTGTCTTACTGAGACGACATCTAGTCCACACAGTAGTGTGGAGCACTGTGCAGCCCCTGTGGCCTGGCTGTAATCGTAATCATGACCCTAAGGGTCAATCGAAGAGTAATATATTACATATTACGTTATTACTTCCCCAAGTTCTCAACTCCCACCTTTGAAAAAATTGAGTTGTACAACATAATCTGTTTAGCGAGCTCTTTTTAGAACTGAATCCAATTTATTGGAATAATAATAGTCTCCAATCCCACAAACTGCACCTGAAAACAAAGCCAACAAAATCCAACATTGTAAATGTCTTTCTTAGATAAAATAAAAAAACTACATTCTACATTCTAGTTGCAGTACCTGTCGATAGCTTGTAAATCTGTTCTATTTTTGCATGCAACAACAAGCTCATTTTAAACAAGTAACTTGGCGTTACTTGCAAAGTAATGCATTACTTACTACCCATTTTTGCAGAGTAATCTCGTTACTTGCAGTCTATTAAGTGTGTAGTACATAATAATGATAAAAAAAACATTAAATCACCAATTTTCTTAGTAAAAAAACAGCAAGTGAAATTGCCCAGACGTGGTGGATACATTGAATGCTGGTCGAGTGGGCACAGTGGAGATGCAGGCACACACATTTCTAGCAAAGTGGGCAAAAAGGCAACTGGGCATACAGGCAGTTCGGCAACAAAGTATTACTCAAACGGGAAGACTTTTAGATCTACACCTTAGAGACATTAGCCCCCACGGGTCTAAATGAGGACAAATCCTTGTGTATGTACTGTATATACTATACATGTTCAAGAAAATAAGAGTCATTCTTCTGTTTTTCTTTATTATTTTTTGTATAATGTATTTTGTACATGACATGTCTTTCTGTCATCACATTTGGTATGATGTTTGATATGAATGTTGATTGACGGTCTTTATGAGCATCCGCTGTGCCTGGTCATGTGACATAGCCATGTTCAGGTGTATTTGGGTGCCTGTGATTGTTGTTCAATGTCTGACGAAGAGCTTTGATGCTTGAAAACATCATGCCCCTGTGGTGAAATAAACTTTAAGCAGTTGGGAGCATTAGTCCAGTGTGGGGACCGAATTTCGCTCTCTTATTTCCATGCCAAACCACGCACAAACATCAACACATAATCCAAAATGTACTGGCAATCAACAAAGACACCAATCAATATATATAAACATGCCTGTTTTCTTGTTCACGCTTCTATGTCTTGGTGGCACCACGACCCATGATGGACTTCTTCGTGTTTCTTTCAGGTTTAAAAAGCATAATGTAGCATTTTGGTCCAAACAGCGCCACCAGTATGCCAAAACTGGATGCTAAGATAGCAAATATCTCCACTACATCTGCATATTTGCCCGGAGAGCTGATATATGCTGGGATGAAGGCTATCCACACGGCACAGAAGATCAACATACTGAATGTAATTAACTTTGCTTCGTTGAAGTTGTCTGGAAGATTCCTCGCCATGAATGCTAGGAGGAAGCTGAGCAGTGCCAGTAAACCAATGTAACCTAACAACACTCCAAAACCAACTGTTGATCCAACATCACACTCATATACAATCTTATCACTGTGGTATTGTGTGTTTTTATGAGGAGTCGGTGAGGCAGACACAAGCCAGACTATGCAGATTATTGCCTGGATGAAAGTAAGAACCAGAACTGTTCCTCTCTGCTGCATGGCACCAAACCACTTCATGATGTCTGCAGCACCAGGCTTGGAGGCCTTGAACACAGCCAAGACCACCATAGTCTTCACCAGGATACACGAGACACACAGCACAAAGCTGATCCCGAACGCTGCATGTCTCAGCTGACAGGTCCATAGTCTGGGACGGCCGATGAACAGAAGCGAACACAGGAAACACAGTTTGAGCGACATCAACAGCAGGAAGCTGAGTTCTGAGTTGTTGGCGCGCACCATGGGTGTGCTTTGATAATAGATGAAGATCCCCAGGACGACGGCACAGATAAGCGTGCCTACCAGTGAGATGGTTGTCAAGGAGATACCCAGGCCCTCGTGGTAGGAGAGGAACTCCATGACCTTTGGGACACAGTGGTCACGCTGGCGGTTGGACCAGAAGTCTTCTGGACAACTGGTGCACTCTGTAGAGTCTGACAAACAGCAGGAATAGGAATAGGGCAGGAATAAAAGTACAGTAGATGGATGGATGGATGGATGGATGGATGGATGGATGGATGGTTCGCCTACCTGTCTCATTGCTGATCTCTCCCTCAGAACAATCGATGCAGTCAAAGCAGCAGACAGATTCTCCTTTCCTTATGGCCACACGGGTTCCAGGAGAACAGCTCTCACTGCACACCGACTGAGGAGGCTACGGAGGAAACAACCATCACCAATCTAATTCATTCTTTTCTTTTTATTCTTCCAAGAAATGGTGCCTTTAAGTCATTGATATGTATGCATGGATCATTCCAGCCCCCACCTCCTCCCACTGTGGTTTAATACCCCCCACCCACCGAGTGATGAAGAGAACAGGGGACGAGGGTGTGGACATTTTAGGTATTAAATGAATGATCTGAGAGGTTCTTTAGGCTTCAGTGGGTATTAAGGCGTATTAAAGGGCAACATCCATATAATACATTGGATTTTTAATTCGCGGTGGATCCCCTTTAAATGACGTTCCCTATTCACACTGTGAGCTCAACAATAGAGGTCCAGGCTGTGACCTTGTTGTTTGCGAAGCTCCAGATGATCTTGTCTTCCACAAGGACGAGTTCTTCACCAGACGCCGAAGTCTTGAAGACACCGACCTCGAGAACCGTCGTGCTGCCGTCTGGCAGCCACGCCCAGTTTACGATGTCGTAGATCGGTAGCGGATCGCCGCTCTCATCGAAGGATACTCGGTCGCCAGATTCCACGGTGAAGTTGATCTTTTGCAGGTAATGCACAAGCTAGAGGAAAAAATGACGCAGAGCAAGAGACATTGTGGGCAGACATTGTGAGCATCAACTAGCCGCAATTTGCAACTCTAGATTTATTTAATTATAATGGGATTAATCTAGAGCTGCAAAACCCTCCATTGACCTCCTACTAATGAACATTTTTCATCTGTATTAAACGTTAAACTCACCTACATTGGAGCTGTATGGAAAGCTGAAAATGTCGTCTTTCAGTCTGCAAAGCGTTTGTTTGATATGATAAAACTACCCCATAGACGTGTTATGAGTTACTTTCTGTCTATGAATTATTATTATTGGGGGGCGGCTGTGGCTCAGGAGGTAGAGCAGGTCGTCCAAAGACCCATGGGTCGGCGGTTCGAATCCCAGCTCCTCCTGTCTATGTCTCTAATGAGTTGGTTGGTGTGACCTGGCCACCATTGGTGTGTGAATGTGGGAAGTTTAGGACGCTGGCGTCGACTGTTCACCGCTCTACTTCCCAATGTATGAATGAATGGACCACAGGGATTAAAGTAAAAAAAAAATCTTGAGACTGAAAATGATCTTTTGCAAATAAGCACTGAGCTAATTAAATGACCCCTGTGAAATCCTCAGGACTGAAATCAGTACCCAGTACTGAGAACTTTAATCCTTGGGACCATTGTAAAGCGCTTTGAGCAGTTGGAAAAGCGCAATAAAAATGCAATCCATTCCATTATCTGCAGGAGATTCTTTTTTCTGGAGTTCTGGAGTTTGGAAGCGCTCATCTTAAGTCGCTAAACAGCCCTGTGTGCCACCTGTTTAGAATTTGCACACAATGCAGGCAGCAGTGCAACCGGTTAACACAAACAAGTGCTTCCAAACATCACTTTTATTTATTGCCACAAAGTAGCTCATAACACGTCTAGGGTGGACTTGTATCAAACAAACACTTTGCAGTTAGAAAGAGGACACTTCAAGCCTTTCCTATAGCTGCAATGATGGTAAATTTAACAATTTAGAGAGTAACTCTAGATTCATCCCATTATTAAAAAAAAAAATCAAAAGTTACAAAACCAGAACCTGGGTGGGCGCGACCCTAGCGTTCTAAGTGTTAACTGTGACCTTCGGTCATAATAACCAACTCCAGGGTAAACCGTATATTCAATGCCCCACCTGCCATGGCTTAATTGTCTGCAGGGTGGCACAGCTGTGCCCAGGGAAAGGCCCTCTTCCTGGCACACACTGCAGCATGTCATGGAGGGCGTGGGCCAGAGCGTACACAGCCTTGTACACGTTGTACTCCGGCCTGAGGTCAGACACGTCCAGCAGGGTGGTTTCCGCCGTCGCCAGGTCCTCTCGTCCAGTGCACACCCTTCCGCCGGCGTCCTCCCACTCTGGAGGAAGGGGCGCGAATTTACACTGAAACGTGTGCTCCCATAACCTCCGCACCTGAATAGAAGAACACAACGAAGACACCATGAAGGCCTGTTAGCATTGATGGTCCCTGTTTACTACTGTTATTCTGCCGTAGAAGAAGAGAAATAGCTAATCTTAGTGAAACGTTCATGAGACCAGAATCTGTGGAATGCTGAGTCTCAGGTATGCTAGAATGACATTGGGTGCAATTCCCGATCGCTGTGGTGTAGCCAGGTATGGTGTAAGTCCTCTCATTGGCTGCATGGCAGCAAATCAGGTTTGGGACCGTGCTCATTGGCTGCATGGCTGCAAATCAGGTCTGGGGGCCTTGATGTAGGCCCAAAAGCCTATACCACCAGGCCTGGGCCTGGGCCTACCAAATAATTATCCATAATAATTAAAGCCAGTCATCAAGAGCTTCAACTCATGATGAAGAAAGCAGGGGAGTAGAGTAACATTTTTAAATTGGGTGTCAGGTGATTTCTGGACCTTCAGGTGATTTTCTGGACCTTTCATTATTCTGTGTAATTATTTGGTAAACTCAGGCCCAGTCCTGGTGGTATAGGCTTTCGGCCTACCCCAAGGCCCCAGACCTGATTTGCTGCCATGCAGCCAATCAGAAGACTTACACCATACCCGGCTACACCACAGCGATTGAGAATTGCACCCATTGAGATGAAGGAGGATGGTGACGGTGGAATGCAATTGTGTTTTCATTAATGAAAGATAGTAATAGTAAGAGAAACGTAACAAATAAAATGGTTTCGAAACAGACATGCTTGTATAGGGTTGTATAGAGTTGTATAGGTGGATGCACTAAAATGAACATCAAATATTTAAATACTGAATGGAGTAACTTATAAACTGTCTGGTGTGTTCACATGAGACTGAGTAGACCATAAAATTACCCAAGTTTTTTTTTTTTTTTTTTTTTTTTTTTAAGTGGAATATCCCTTTAAGTTCATTCAAAAGGTTTTATAGTGGTATGAGTGGTATGAGTCAAGGTTTAAGTGCTTATCAGGGACTTTTGCTTACAACTTAAACTAATAGGAATTTAGAATGAACTCAAACCCATCCTTAATTACTAGGGGTTCAACTGGGCTGCATATAATGTGCAAATGTAACGCTTACCTATTGACAATACAAACAACTACTTGTACACTCACCAAGGATCTTTCATGGCTGTTGTCAGGGTCATTGTCAGGATGTATTTTTGACAAGAACTCCTTCAGACCCGGTAACTCTCCGCGGTGGATGGCGATGCCCAGGCTGCCCCCTAGTGACGGGGTGAAGTGAGGGTTCTGGGGTCCGACGTAAGCCGTCCACGGCTCGACGGTTATCCACTGCAGGCCGGTTAGATTCTGTCTCACCACCTGTTGATTGCGTTGGAAAAGATCACAGCAATAATCCACCTGTCTGTTCATGGCAAACACAAGCAATAGCAACATCAATGCAGTAGCAGTGATAATATGAATAGAGTGTGATTATTATTTGTTTGATTTTAGTAAATGTAAATTGCAGCACAACAAAAGCGGTTAAAGCAAAATTAACATGGATTCTTAACACTGTTTTAATTGTTAATATCATATTGTAAATGTCTCTCAAGCTTATTTCTAATGGTTTAATCCTCAATTATCACTGATATAACCAGTCCGTGTCATTTCTTTATGGACAGTTTAGCTGCAGTACCACAATGTCCTGAGGTGGTGGGGGCGCTGATATGCAGTCATTATAATAATGATGCTAGATAAAATCAGGCTTGTTTAAATTCCATGTCAAGTTGGAAAATCAAAGTGAAAATGCAAATTTGGAACTGAAAACTAAAGGAGAGAAGGAATTTTCAGAGTAGGGTTCATTGATGACATCATTATGAGGCCAAAATCAAACAAGCTGCTCCTGAGAGCAATTTACATTACAGCTCCTGTATGACATGAAAGACTGATTGTTCAAACTAGATAATTTGTGGGGATAGAAAACACACACACAAAAAAACACACACAAACACACACACAAAAAAAGTTGAATTTCATGTTATTCCCACTTTAAAGGAGTCCAGACCCAAAACACATATAGTGGCCATGAATCAGCCTACTGTATAATCCTGTCCAAACATACCAGTTGACATCACCCCTCCCACAGTAAGGCAGCTAGAATTAGTTAGTGAAAGTTATGAAGATCTGGGAACGAAATCGTACCAAGTATTTTTTTCTAATAGTGTCCAACAGCATGTACTAAAATATTAAAATTCAACACCCATGGGAAACCTCATAAAAAAAACACATCAAACTCGGGGTGCCAGTCACAACCTATGGAAGCTAAAACATGCAAATTTTCATCATGCTTTTTGTAGCATGTCATGTGTCTAACAAAGAGGGGTTTCATGATGATGAATCCATTTCAAGCAATATATATACCCTATTTGCCTGAATATAAGCCAACGTTTTTTCTCAATGGAAATATGCTAAAAAAAATGCAGCTGTCTTATATTCAGGGGCTAAACTATTTGATATTCAATGTTCTTTTTTCTGTAAATGGGTCTTGAAAAATTGGGGTCATCTTATAACCAAGTCGTCTGAGGGAAAAAAAAAAGAAAAAAAAAAAAAAAGAAAAAAAAAAAAAAAAAAAAAAATATATATATATATATATATATATATATATATATATATATATATATATATATATATATATATATATATATTTTTTTTTTTTTCCTCAGAGAACTCCCTGTGCTAAAAATAGACATGCCCGCCATGATACATGTGCTTAGTCAGTACATTTGAACAAGTGCTATGGTCGTTGCAACACATGCACATGGTAAATGCACAAATGCATGACAAATGCATGGCAAATTCATTTTCATTTCTGATTCCACATGGCATGTACAACAACAGACACATCGTCGCTAACCTCCTTCATGAGATTGACCAAATAGCTCCCATATACATATAGAATGACCACTCGGGCCGTGGAGGTCTTCATCACCGTGACGATCCTCCGGAGTTCAGACTCCTTGTGGCCCCAGGGCAGGACCTCCAGATAGGCCAGACAACCCAGACCGGACTGGGCCAGGTCTTTCTGGAAGATACGGGCAGCATCGCGGCCATAGTCGTTGTCGATGAAGAGAAATCCCACCCAGGTCCACCCAAAGCGCCTCATGATCTGGAGAAAAGCTCGTATCTGAATGGGATAAAGAAGGAAGGATAATCGTGTGCTCATAGGTTATAGAGTGATTCAGACACTAATCCCTCGATCACCGAAACCGATTATGAAAAACGTCTAATCATTCTCTTTTCATGCCGTCAGCTGCAGCAGCAGTGTCACTCAAATGAGAACCGCGTAAAGCGCTGTTCATACTGTTTTCGCCCTTAATTTGTCAGAAAGATCACACTTTTGATCATTTTATTTTTCGACTTGTTCAAAAAAGGTAAGACCGTCTCCATAAATTGGTTAATCACTGCTAGACCCCTATCGGGGTCCTCAAAATAATTGGGATTCGCGGGGTGATTACCGGGAGTTTCATTTTTTGGGGTCCTTGACATGAAAATGTGTGGGAATATTTAAATCTAGCCCCCTGGAATATTGCACACACCATAACAAATGAAGGCAAGTAATTGTTTTAATTTCTCAACTCTAATTGATCTACTTACTCATTTTACTATGAAAGGAACAGGAAAATGAGCTTGAATAATGCATTTTCCCTTTTTAATGCATGCAGGTTCATACAGTATTTGCATTTATCTTACTCGTAATTCCCTTGATTTTTGTCGAAAATATACTTTTTTGCTGTTGGCCTGGGACATCCTCGCAAACTAGTGCATGTGTGTTGAAACACAGTCACAGTCCGGAGGCTCCAGTCCTCAACTTGTACCAATATTTTTATTCTAATATGGCCCATTATGTATTTGAGTGTGACATCCCTGGCCTACTGTATACTTGATTCTCTGCGTGTAAATTTCACCTGGACAGCAAGACTCGGGATGGTTCTAAAGAAGGATGGAAACTGAGTCCGGTCACTCAGACAGGAGCAGGTGGAATAGTAGCTTACCTGAAACAAATAAATAAGGCACAAAACATGATTTATTTTTGCACTAAATCCAAAAATAAGTTTACAATGATCCCTTACATACAGTAGAACAATGGTGAAGAGCAGGGAGAAACCCCTCTCCACCCTCATGGGGCTATGCTGTGCTTTTTTATGTGGTACATTAATAACATAAACTTTTCTGTCGATTCGGACATTCGTTCCAATCACACCAATGCCCACTGTAAGCATCCGTACAACCTGATCAGCTGGATTATGTTTTTACTACGGTGGGATTTTCACTGTATAGGCCAACGTATTGTATTTTTTTCTTCAAAATCAGCACAGAGGTGGAGTGACCCACAACATTGTATTGTCAGTATAGTATACAAAGAGTATAACAAATTGGCAAGTTGTGGATTCTAATTCCCTTTAAAGGGGAACTCCACCCATTTTCAACATTTTAATGTCATTAATATACCTTAGAGATGTTGTGTGGACATGATAAAAAAAAAATTCCCCCAATTCTGTATTTCCTAAAAATGGAGGTCTGAAAAAAACATTGACATGGTGAAATACTGTACATCTGATGACATCATCAAGATGTATTTCACCGTGTTAAGGATTTTTCTTTCAGACCCCTTTTTTCCTGAAAGGGTACAAATGTGAACCAAATGGGGTATCCTCTCAGGAAAAAATTGAAAATGGGTGGAATTCCCCTTTAACTTGCATAAAACAATTTATCACATATAAAACGGACTTCCGTTATAAAACGGACTTCCGACTTCCGACACTTACCAGCGGCACCCTGTACAGACCTAAAATTCTAGAGATAGCGATAGCGTGTGTGGAGGAGTCGGGACCCACGATCCCCAGCACCGGAGGCGACCCGGCGCAGCTGCTCCGGTTCAGCTGAATCCTCTCTTCTCGGCCGCTGATCATGGACAGCGCCGCCCGGAACCCCACCCCCAGCGTGATGCAGCTGTCGTACAGGTTGTATCCCAGAGTCACGTTGGGCAGAAGGCTGGGGTTGCTGTTGATCTCTGCGATGGCAAACGCCACGGTCTGGGCCAGCTTGAAGCCTTCGATGTTAAAACTACAACACACAGACATAAGTGATAATGGATATTTACCTTTTTTTTTTTAGTAATAGGACATGAAGTGATCCCGTGGCATTATCCATTTAGACATGTACAGTAAGACAATGAAAGACATTCTACAAATGTCTTAATACAATAGTTTTCTGGCAGGGGAAAAGGTCATGTTTCTGTCAGTCGGTCACAGGCATTTGTCTCCATGTGTAAGGTATAATGGCCTAGATTTCCGTTGATGATAAATCCTTTTTTCAACATTTTTCAATAGTTGAAAAGGTCAGTCCTTGAATGATTCCAAAAATTGTAATAGTAAAAAATGTTAAGAAGATAGTGATAAGTAAGGCATAAGGGGTTTACCGTGTGACAAAATGGAGCCGAATGTGTAACAACAAAAGGCGGTTCCTGTCCAGAATGGGATCATTCATCAATGGGACTTTATTGACACAAGAAACGTTTGCATTGCCAAAGCAAGTGCCACAAATACCCTATCATAAGGAATTGGGGGGCTGCACTATTTGTCATTCAACGTTCCTTTTCCACAAGTGAGTCTTGAAAAATGGGGTTCATCTTATAACCAGAGTCGTCTAATATCCGGGACAATACGGTCGTACAATACAACAGCAGTTTGTCACATTGCATTGTTTTACACACGGGGAATAGAGCTTTTATTCAAACAAATGACAGCAATAATTTGCAGTCTCTTTGGGACAAATCATGGCAACAATTCTGTGTGTGTGACGCTCACCCCCGGCAGGTGGTGTCCTCTGGCTTGTAGGTGAACGACAGCTCGGGGAAGACGGGGTACAGGGTGATGTAAAACAAGCCCCCCAGAACGAAGTCGCCGGCCTTGTAAATTCTGTTGAGGTCGAACTGCGCCTGCAGCTCACAGGAGGACGAATTGGGCAAAGAGTAAGAAATAGACGAAGCAGAGAAGGAAGAGAACGACAACATCGTCAAGTAGTACAGGTGCGTTTCTAGAAAAACCCTCATGACGGTGTGTTCTCTCCTCTGTACCCTTTCCTCCCCCCCAAAAAACCCCTTTGTGCAGACATTTTATACCCACCGCTGGTGCCACCCCCCACCCCCCTAGCTGTGCCACCTTGTGTTGTCGTAGACTTCAAGACACATTTCACAAGACACCATTTGGGACAGCTGAGGCACCAGGTGGGCACAGGGCTAAATAACACATTAAAGTACCACTTCGACACCTTTCAATCTTCATTTAATAGTTCCTTGCTAACGATGATCAGTGTTGGGCAATATTACTTAGCAGAGTAATATTATATACTCTTTATATTACATTATAGTAATATAATATTATATTATTACTCCTTTAGGAAAGTAATATCACATTACTTTAGCTCAAGAGCCTAATGTAACACATTACATATTACCTTTTTATATTACTACTGTGCCACATCCGTGAACAAAGTTGCACGAACAGCTATCAAGCTCTCAATTTCTGACCCCTCAATGTCGCAACTTTAACACTAAATGACTTTTTAATAAATAATAGTTTGCTCATCACACTTTTCTAGGTCAAAGTAGAGTGGCCTGTTGAACGCAGCAGCATGACGAAAGTAATTAGTAATAGAAGTAACTGTAATGTTATTACTGTTTGTCACATGCTGCGAGCTGAGTTGATAAGCGTTCTCAGCATTGCAAGCCTGCTCGAGGTGCAATCTCTTCACCCCTTAACATAACCGCCAGCACGTCACAGTGTGGACACTGGGGGCAGCCAACCAGAATGCTGATGGTGGATTCCCAGGTTTTCGTCTTATCGACGTCTATCGCGCCAGTCGGTTCTCAGACAACATGCAGCATAGGACGAGAAGATCGGCTTCATAAGTAACATACTGGGGATTATTGACGTGCATACACAGACGTCAAGGGGGGTTTGAGCACCCCCTAGTGGCCCTCTCTGGACCAACATGCCCTTTTTAAAAGAGCAAAAAGATGCTGAAATGCTGTTTTCTATGCGTTTTTAACCCCCCAAAACTCAATTTTCCCAATTTGCCCTCCTGGTTACATTTGAGCACCTGCCCTTGAAACTCTCTGTGCACGCCAGTGCTGGGGATTATTGGATAACGGGCACTCCCTCCCACCAGTGACACATCGAAAGGGAGTACAATAATAGAAACAAAAATAGAAATAATAAAAAGGCTTTCTTGTCCTGAAAAGCTGTAAAATGGATTGTTCTCACAATAATAGAAGAAACCTAAATTGTTGCTTTTTTCTTTTTCTTTCTAAAAATCTGCCTAATGACGATTTGTACTTAGTTAATATGGAGGATTATGATGCTGCCTTTTTGCATTGACCTGGCTGTACAATCTATTAATTTAAATTTAAATGTAAATCCTCAATCAATCACACTACATGTTTTTCATTTGTTTATTGTAAGTGACAAGTGACAGCTGTGTACAAGCTCACAATGACTTGCTTGTACTCGCTTGTACTCTAGCTTGTACTAGATGCAGACATCTCAATCTTCACAATTAATTAGCTTGTATATCTAACTAATCTGCATACTTAGATGATTGACGTTTGGAGTATCCCCCTCACTCCCCTGACAGATAACTGTACAGGTTTATTTTAATTCAAGTAGCCTAACTCTAGCAGCATGACCAATATCAAACAAATTGTTTGGCAAGGCCTCACATAAAGGTATATGCCTTCTTCTCAGTTTGGAGTTGTCCATCTCCAACAGTAATAGTAGAGGATGAAATCCAGGAACTTATGTAAAACAAACTTACAGAATATCCAGGGACCAGACAAGGAGGATCGACCTAGGAGAAGTCGCGAAGGCACCTACGGGGGAGTCCACATTGGTTCATGGGAGGAAACAGACATGCGCAGTACATTTCAGGAAGTTTGACGCTTGCAAACCATGCATGCCATTGGTCTCTTGGATGGTTTGACTTCCTGATCTGTACTGCACATGTCTGTTTCCTCCGATGAACCAATGTGGACTCCCCCGTGGGTGCCTTCGCTTCATCTCCTGGATTGGATACTCCTTGGGACCAGAGAGGTTGCTGTCTGCCATTCTCTTCAACAAGGAAGTTGCTGTGTGTTTGTGGATGTTGTCTGCTGTGATGTGAGTGGCTGTGTGCAGGCAGGAGGGCGGAGCTACTTTGTCACTTACAGCAATGCTGTATTTTTGTATATGCAGGTTACATTCAGCTTACAACATGTTAGAAATGTAAAATATTCCCTCCTATTCAAGACTACCCAGAATGCAATATAAACTAAAGTACTGTAACAATGAAATGTACCACTGCAATGTAGGGAGATGCAGTACCATACTTCAAAAACTACTACCAGGGTTAAAATTGTGTAAAATTGTAACTGTAATTTACATGTAAACGCTGCTGGCGACAGGTAAACAGGTATGCCCTAATGCTAACGATAGTGAGCGGAATTTGCAGTGAGAGTTTGGATGGGGTTGCATTAAAGTGGAGACGGGAGGTGGCACAGTTTAACTGCATTTATGTTAACAGCTCGCTGCGAAAAAATAGAAATTTCTTTCATAAATAGAGGATAATTCACTCAATAGGCACTCCTGTTGCAAATTGATGAAGTCATTATGTCCATGTGTGGTCCAGCCCTATGGAATGTAAGGAATGCATATGATGAAGTAATTTACATGTAAACAATAGATTGGCAAGTGTAATGTTTTAAGGCATATTTGTCATATTAGCCATAGATGCCTTTAAGACAATTAATGTTTCCAACCTTTGCAAATGATATTTTTTATTTATTTATTTGTGTTTTTATGTCTTGGGGCCACCTCTACCCATGATGGACTTCTTGGTGTTTTTCTCTGGTTTCAAAAGGATTATATAACACTTTGGTCCAAACAGCGCCACCAATATGCCAAAACTAGACGCTAAGATAGCAAATATCTCCACGACATCTGCATATTTGCCCGGAGAGCTGATATATGCTGGGATGAAGGCTATCCACACGGCACAGAAGATCAACATGCTGAAAGTGATGAGCTTTGCTTCGTTGAAGTTGTCTGGAAGATTCCTCGCCATGAATGCTAGGAGGAAGCTGAGGAGTGCCAGTAAACCAATATAACCTAACAACACTCCAAAACCAACTGTTGATCCAACATCACACTCATAGACAATCTTATCATTGTAATATTGAGTGTTTTTATGAGGAGTCGGTGAGGCAGACACAAGCCAGACTATGCAGATTATTGCCTGGATAGAAGTAAGAACCAGAACTGTTCCTCTCTGCTGCATGGCACCAAACCACTTCATGATGTCTGCACCCCCAGGCTTGGAGGCCTTGAACACAGCCAACACCACCATAGTCTTTACCAGGATGCACGAGATGCAGAGCACAAAACTGATCCCAAATGCCGCGTGTCTCAGCTGACAGGTCCAGACCCTGGGGCGCCCGATGAACAGAAGCGAACACAAAAAACACAGTTTGAGCGACATCAACAGAAGGAAGCTTAGTTCTGAGTTGTTGGCGCGCACCATGGGTGTGCTTTGATGATAGATGAAGATTCCCAGGGCAATGGCACAGATGAGCGTGCCTACCAATGAGATGGTAGTCAAAGAGATACCCAGGCCCTCGTGGTAGGAGAGGAACTCCATGACCTTTGGGACACAGTGGTCACGCTGGCGGTTGGACCAGAAGTCTTCTGGACAACTGGTGCACTCTGTAGAGTCTGACAAAGACGGCAAGGATGGAGGATTAATTGGAAGTAGAGTGCAATTGTAAACTAAAGGTATATAGATAATTCACTGTGAACCTACCAGTCTCATTGCTGATCTCTCCCTCAGAACAAGCGATGCAGTCAAAGCAGCAGACAGGTTCTCCTTTTCTTATGGCCACACGGGTTCCAGGAGAACAGCTCTCACTGCACACCGACCGAGGAGGCTATGAAGGGAAATTAAGGCAAGGTTTCAAAGTGTAAGCTATTTCCCTTCATCATGAGGTACAACATTACTTAGAAAGCTAAGCTTTGACCTTGTTGTTTTCAAAGCTCCAGATGATTCTGTCTTCCTCGAGGATGAGTTGTTCACCTGCAGAATCGGACTTCTTGAACACGCCTACTGTGAGAACCGTTGTCGTGCGTCCGTCGGGGAGCCACGCCCAGTTTATGATATCATAGATCGGCAGCGGGTCGCCGTTTTCGTCAAATGATACTTGGTCGCCGAATTCCATGGTGAAGTTGATCTTTTGCAGGTAATGCACAAGCTAGAGCACAAATGACAAAGACCAAGAGACGCAGTGTGTTGCTGTAACCAGCCGTTATTCACTGACAAAGGGATTGTGACATCAAAAACACTTTTGTTCACGTTTTGTGTGTTTTGGGGTCTCTTGACAACAATTTCATGAAAAACATTTAATGCAACATGCTAATCCTATCATGTTAATGCTAACATGCTGATGCTAACATGCTAACATCAACATTGCAACATGAACTGTTCAAATGTTATAGCAGAAAATAGGAACTGTCAAATATCTTCCAATCAGAAGAAATGTCAGGGCTAAGTTGCACCAATGAAGGTCAAGGACTCGAGTCTTGCCTTGTCAGAATGAGAAAAACAGAGACCAAAAACACATGCAGGGAGCATTTTTTTTATTAAAGCTTTTTAGACACAATTGGAGGATCATTGCCAAGATGATAAAAAATGATGTTCAAACATCATTTCCTAATAGCTTTAATGCGTCAATGTCCCACCTGCCATGGCTTTATTGTCTTCAAAGTGGCACAGCTGTGCCCAGGGAAAGGCCCTCTTCCTGGCACACACTGCAGCATGTCATGGAGGGCGTGGGCCAGAGCGTACACACCCTTGTATATATTATATTCTGGCCTGAGGTCCGAAACGTCCAACAGGGTAGTGTCTGCCGTCGCCAGGTCCTCCTGTCCCGTACACACCTTTCCACCAGCGTCCACCCACTCTGGGGGAAGGGGCGCAAATTTACACTCAAATGTTTGCTCCCAAAACTGCCTCACCTGGAGAAGAGGGAAAGGACTGGTTTAAATTTTAGGAAGTAAGCTGAAATGAACAACTGCCATACATTTTAGAAAGCCCAAAAACATCAACCAACTACCAATAATGTATTTATGAGTGACTTACTACATAAAACACAAGTGAACGTTTGCTTATAATAACCAAACATGGCAACACTGTGTGAATTGAGGCGTGCCTGTTTGTGCCCTGGTTCTGGTCCCTGCCAGGATGATTACATCTGGATTAATAGAAATCAACAAAAACAGAGTTTCTCAGGTTCTACATGAGAAACAGGAGAGTTTCCACTCTACCAAAACCTGAGAAATCTTGGGGTTTTGGCATTGACTGTGTTAACAAAAAAAAAGACTCACTAAAGCGTTCTCATGGCTGTTGTCTGGGTCGTTGTCGGGGTGGATTTTCGACATGAATTCCTGGAGTCCTGGTATCTCTCCGCGGCGGATGGCGATACCCAGGGTGCCCCCTAGTGATGGGGTGAAGTGAGGGTTCTGGGGTCCGATGTAAGACGTCCACGGCTCATTGGTGATCCACTGCAGACCTGTCGCATTCTGCTTCACCACCTGTCAATGGTGTGATGAGGAAACAAATATGTAGCGGTAAATATTAACAATAATAGCAAATATATCTATCTCTGTCAGTGATAACCGTGATGGTCCGCAACTGATTTTTCACACCGCTGCAGTGGTGCTCAACGGGAACGCCCACCCAATAGAGCTAAACCAATCAAGTCAGCCAGGAGTCACCGGTCAATGATGATTTGTCCAGACGGTTGGAGCAACATCAGGTGTAAAATAATACAAATAAATAAGAAAGTAGAAACCACAGCGTGACTGTGAATAGCGGTGGTGGTGGTGATCACTAAAGAAATCCAAACTCTGAATGAGCCTTAAATCTATGTTCGTGTTTATTTGAGGCTCCACCCACTCTAAACTCACAGATTCACTCCCAAAATAAACTATGGAATGAACTTCCCATTGCAGTTAGAACTGCAGGTTCGCTCCAAATCTAAACTATGGAATCAAGTTCCCATTGCAGTCGGAAGAACTGCAGTTTCACTCTCAATCTTCCACCGCAGTTTGCAAACACACCTCTTCAGACTCCATCTCGGCCCATATTACTTGCCCTACCCTTGACCTTATGCACCTTAGATGCACATTAGATAGCATTTCTTTGTAGACTTAGATAGCAGATCATGTAGACTTGATGAAAACAAAAGTCTAACCTCTTTCATGAGATTCACCAAATAGCTCCCATATACAAACAGAACGACCACCCGGGCCGTGGAGGTCTTCATCACTGTGACGATCCTCCGGAGTTCAGCTTGCTCGTGGCCCCAGGGCAGGACCTCCAGATAGGCTAGACAACCCAAGTTGGTCTCGGCCAGGTCTTTCTTAAAGATGCGGGCAGCATCGTGGCCATAGTCATTGTCGATGAACAGCAATCCTACCCAGGTCCACTCAAGTCGCTTCATAATATGGAGAAAGGCTCTCACCTGGATGAAGAGGTGGTGTACTTAGGTTAGACCCAAGTATTGTTGCATATATTATATTGTAATATTGTATAGGTTGTCTGTTTCAGGTCCAATATAACAGTGAACCTTGACTTGTACAAAGTTTTTGATTTTGGCCCACTGTGTATTGAGTTTGACAATTCCTAGGGCAACATGAAAAGGTCTAACTATTCTCCTTCCATGCGGTCACCTGTGAAAGGGGCAACACTCAAACACACAAACTAGAGGTGATGGTATTCATCAAGAGGTGTTCTGATCGTGTGTTCGGACGATTTTCGCTCCAAATGCCTTGATCAGTATAAGCAGCTGAAAAGGTCTAATCATTCTCTTTCAATGCCGTCAACATTGACTTTCGGCTCCAACAGTAACAAACAGTAACAAACCATAACAATCAATTTTAACTCAAATCTTTGCTTCTGGGGGATCCCTAGACCAACATGTTTACAGATAGTTGTCAGCAGCAAATAATAGATGATTCTGGGGGTCCTCGGCATGAAATATTTTGAGCATTACTGACACAGCAACATAGATTTCTCAGAAAAACTAGAATCTAGTGTCAGAAAAGTTTTTTTTTTTTTTTTTTTTTTTTTTTTTTTTTTTATATCATCCCGAAAAAATGACAAAAAATAAATCACCAATTCGCGAATTTTCCTCGCTTGCACACAAGATGGTGAGAGACCACTCTGTGATCGGATCAAAAAACTGATGGCAGCACCTCTGTAGTGTTTCCATGTGTGGTTTCATTTGGCTGTGTGAATGTGACGCAGGGCATGGCTGAACAAGAGCACTCATGCTCAGCAAAAAAAAAAAAAGTTACATGCACAATGATGATGCCCAGGATTGATACAGGATATGTTTTAGTGTGTATGTGAAACATGACCTATACTATACATCAGGGGTTTTCAACAGGTGGTCCGGGGACCACCAGTGGTCCTTGAGAGGGTTCCAGGTGGTCCCCAGGCTAAATGATGGAAAGTTGGTTAACCAGATGTAACTCTTGAGAATGTAAAAATGAAACCAAATGGACCCTTGCGGGTCCATTTGGTTTCATTTTCACACTCTCAAGAGTTAGAATATCCATCATCTGAAGCACTATTTAATTGAGTCTACTACACTGTTTTGTTTGCAAAATCCAGCCTGGAATTGTGGACAAAACCAAAAGAATTTTTTAGTTTTAGGTCTTTGGGGCTAAAATGTCATCAGATGGTGGTCCGTGGCTCAAATGCTTAATAAATGGCGGTCCCTGGGATGAAAAAGGTTGAAAACCCCTGCTATACTTGATGCTCTGTATGCAAAGTTCACCTGGACAGCAAGACTCGGGATGGTTCTAAAGAAGGATGGAAACTGAGTCCGGTCACTCAGACAGGAGCAGGTGGAATAGTAACTTACCTGAAACGAATAAAAAGGCAACAAAGCATGATTTATTTTTTCTTGTACTAAAATAACACAACAAAAATCAAACCTTTTACACATAGTCATCACGAGTCACACCATTGAAAAGCTGCACTGGCCACCGAAGAGATAAAGTAGACCTTTAAAGTCCACAAAATCACAGAGAGATGCAGAGTTTTCATAAAAGACACGTCAGAGCTCTCCAGGACAGACCTGTGCTCGGATCGAGGGGTCGCCCCGACCAAAGAGCTGATATATATATATATCGGTTGTTTTTCATTTGCCGTTCATATTCATATTAGGGGTGGGACTCGATTAAAATTTTTGATCTAATTAATTTGAAGCTTTGTAATTAATTCATCTCAATTAATCACATAGCCTACCAATATTTGACCCAAGAAGCATTTTTTTTTGACAGTTAAAACAGGCTCGTGTAGCATGTGAGAGTTTTTCTAAATCAAAACTGTGTCGACACTGCAAGTTGGTTAACCAGATAAACATTTGGTTAACTAGATCAAAAGTTGGTTAACCAGATGTAACTCTTTGAGAGTGTAAAAATGAAACCAAATGGACCCTTGCGGGTCCATTTGGTTTCATGTTTACACTCTCAAGAGTTAAAATACTCACCATCTGAATTAGTCCAATTCTACGCAACTAGAAAATGTAGAAGATTACTGGTCATTTTGATCTGCATGTATGTTTGACTGTGACATTTCTGTTTCTGAAATCCAGCCTGGAATTGTGGACAAAAGCAAACGAAATCTTTAGTTTTTTGGGTTTGTGTGGCGATTAAAATGAGTTAATTTTGTTAATCGCGTTATTGTTTCTGTGATTAATTAATCTCAATTAATCAGTTAAAGTCCCAGCCCTAATTCATATCCTGAAAGGGATGTACTTGGCCCCATTTTGTAATCGATAAATATGTCCCACAGACAACAGCCTTTTATTGGACTCTATAGATGTTTGAACTTAAACAGGCACATCATATCTTCAAGTCAATGCCATGCTGTCTTGTTATTACCAGGACCACAGAAAGAGCTATAACACCGCGTGACCATAACGGGTGTGTAACTCTGAGAGAGTATGTACGGGTCCATTTGGTACAATTTGGGGTCTCTAATATGCTATAGCATGGTGGTAGATCAGTTTCATGTATCACATAATAGAACCTGGGCACTTTTTTTCTGCATTCAGCAATTGCATTGGGCCTCCTATCAAAATGAGTAAAAGTCTCACATAGATGCATACAGATATCAAAAGAACATTTTTCAATGTATGGCTATATTTGACCCCTGGGCCTAGATTTTCATAACCGCTAAACCCCTTATCTCTTAACTTCTTTGCCTTTTTAAACTATTTAAACAAAACATTTTTCAATGGTTAAAATGGCCAGTCTACAAGCTCACAACCTGTCAGTAGATTGGCACATTGAACTATTCCAAAATGTTTTGCTAAATAGAAAAAAAAAAAAATAAGTTAGGGATTAGGCATAAGGGGTTTAGCGTGTAACGAAAATGGAGCCCCTTATCTCTTAACTTCTTTGCCTTTTAAACTATTTTAAAACACATTTTTTTCAATAATTAGCCAGGCTACAAGCTCACAGTATGTCAACAGATCGTCACGTTGAACTATTCCAAAAGGTTTTTCAAAATAGTAAAAAACAGACAAAGGCGTTCGGGATAAGGGGTGTAGCATGTGCCAAAAACGGAGCCCCCTGGGCTCCAAATGCTCTGCCTGTCAAGTAAACTGCCGCAGGCAGTCAGATACCTTACCAGCGGCACCCGGTATAGACCTAATATCCTGGAGATGGCAATGGCGTTGGTTGAGGAGTCGGGACCCACGATCCCCAGCGCCGGAGGCGAGCCGGCGCAGCCTCCATCGTCCATGTGAAAGCGCTCCTCTCTGCCGCTGATCAGGGACATGGCGGCGCGGTAGCCAACGCCCAGAGAGTAGCAGGTGTCGTACAGGCTGTACCCCAGAGTCACGTTGGGCAAAAGGTCGGGGTCCTCGTTGATCTCCGTGATGGCGAAGGCCATGGTCTGGGCCCAGCGGAAACCTTCGATGTTAAAACTGCAGCGGACGCACACACACACACACACACACACACGCACGCACGCACACACACACACACACACACACACACACACACACACACACACACACACACACACACACACACACACACACACACACACAGTGGCGTCGATATGGGGAAATGTTACACAATTTTAGGGTGGGCCCAAAGCCAGGGGGGGGGGGGGGGGGGGGGGGGCACTAAAAGCTTGCATTAATAACGTTTTATTTTTTATTGATTATTATATAGAAAAATATCTAATAGTGCGCCAGATTGAAGCATTTTAAAGGGGAATTCTACCCATTTTCAACATTCTAATATGTTATTAATATACCTTAGTAGTGCTGGGTGGACATGATAAAAAACGTTTCCCAATTCTGTGTTTCCTAAAAATAGAGGTCTGAAGAAAACCACTAACATGGTGAAACATCTTGATGACATCATCAAGATGTATTTTTTTCACCATGTTGATTGATTTCTTTAGACGCTTCTTTTTTTCTGAGAGCGTACAAATGGAACCAAATGAACCCGCTAGGGTTCATTTGGTTCCATTTGTACGCTCTCAGAAAAAATGAAAATGGTGAAATTCCTCTTTAACACCACCGGGAAAGGCGGGCCCATGTGGAAAAGCTTTGCAGGGGGGCCCAGAATTGCTAGCTACGCCCCTGCACACACACACACACACACACGCACACACACACACACACACACACACACACACACACACACACACACACACACACACACACACACACACACATGCATACCCACATACAACGTACACGCAAAGCCTGTTATATGTTAGAAATATTTTCCGATGATGACACTACTACCTACTATCTATCTACCAAAACTCCTCTTCCCTGTTCCCATCCGGTGTCGGTTTTGCCAGACGTCTTTAGTTTACATTTTTGTTGAAGTCACGTGAATGGTATTTCGGCATCACAATGAATGATTTTTCACCGAAAATATTCGACCTACAAGCTCAGAACACGCTCCTTGTGAGCCTGTAGATCAGCTATTTTCGGCAGGCAACCAAGTGTAAAATGACTCGAGTTATACTCTTGTCCTTAACAATGGGCTCTAGTTTTTTTTATTAGTTTAAAAATATATAGCATTAGTAAAAATTTAGAATTTAGTATTAGAGTTGTACTATAAACAGCTACAGTACATGTCTCAATCTTACAGTGTGCATTATATTTTTAGACACCATAGCTTAGTTTACATTTCGTTTTCGTCAATGAAAAAAGGTGTACAATGAACACGCATGTTTTTGTCATTGACAAAAACAACACTAGGTTTTATTAATGCAGCATTTCTCATGCTGAAATCTCACACAAATGCTTTAACGTGCATTGACTAAAAGACAAGGCATTTCCAAGACATTTCAGGTGTACCACATGGTGACAAGCATCAGTGTTCAAATGCCCTAATAGTCTGTTGTCTCTTTTTCTGCTATAGATGTGTTTTTACGTTAACATAACCCCAGTACTCCCCTGGCACCACTGAATTTTTTAACCCAGAGGGGCCACATTGCATCTTACTGTTGTATTAATAATATACCTCTGTCACTCAAATGAACAGTTTGGATCTGCTCACCCTATAGGCACTAGGCACTATCCTTTCACCTGTCCTCAAATGAAAGGATTAAGCAGACCTACAATAAGTAGGATGACATGTGGATCTGCAGCAGCAAGCAACCTCAGGGTAGCAAAGCATTTGGCCAGTGTTACTCAATACAAGGGGATACCCTTGTGGAATGCCTTACCAACTGAAATAAAACAGACAGACATTAAAATATTCAATAATGAAGTAAAAACGTTGATTGAAATTGGGCCAGAGGTGTGAACATTAATCGGCTAGCACATATTAAGTACAATCCAGTAGCCTTAATTGTGTTTTTTTTTTGTGAGTTGATGCTTCTGTATTGCACATTTGTAATGTTGTGCTTTTGGTCTTTTCGATATTGATTTGATAATGCTGTATTTGAATAGATTGTATTTTAATAAAACTGGACATTGTCTGCAGAAAGACCTAGCCAGGAAGGGTCTGGGGTTGCAAACCAGTCTTGGCTAAACTCAACGGTTTCGTGTATTTGAACTTGACAACATTTGTGCACAAGTAACTGACTTTGTGTGTGAGAGCAATGGTCTGCCGTATAGGGTTAAAAGGTCACGGGAGACTCCTAGCTTTGGGTGTAATTACCACCTGTGTTACTTTGCAGTCAGAGACACAAACGTAATTAAATGTTGCATATTGAATTACTGTTACATTCAATATGCACTGTTTAGCATGCACGGGGGCACACACAAGGTTTAAGTAAAATGTATAAGCTCTGCTGAAAGAGCAGAGTGGCTGTTTTCAGGCAACTGGAGAGAGATAGTGTGAGACATGGAGAGAGAATGGGGCAGAGGGAGACAGGATGCCTACTCTGAACAGGAATTGGTGGAACCAAGCTGTTGTCTTTAAATAAAGTGACAGCAAAAGAGAACATAGCCTGGACAAGTTAAAAGTACTTGCATAGTACCTGAAAATACAATAATAAATGTATAAATGAAAAAAAACAAAGGAACTACACAGGCTATACTCACCGTAGCACATGTGCGAGTGTGTGCCAGACAGGCTATACTCACCCATACCTGGTGTGTGAGTGTGTGTCAGACAGGTTATACTCACCCATAATGTGTGTGTGTCTGTGCGCGGCAGGACCATACTCACCCGTAGCAGGTGGGGTCACGTGGCTTGGAGGTGAAAGACAGCTCGTACACGGGGTACAGGTTGATGTAGAACAAGCCCCCCAGGATGAAGTCGCCGGCCTTGTTGATCCGGTTGATGTTAAACTGCGCCTGCAACTCGCAGGAGGAGGAGGAGGAATTATTAGGCGAGGAGCGAGACAGAGCGGGGAAGGAAGAGAAGAATATGAGGTACAAGTAGACGTAGGAGAGGAGGTGCTGTGTGTCTAGATGAGAAGCCCTCATGACTCCTCCGTCTCTTGCCCCTTCCCCCAAATAATTCGTCCACTTGGTGGACTTTTATAGCCTGTTGTTCCACCCCACTCACGCGTATGGGGGCAGGGCTTACAGGACCACTTCGCCAACTTTTCAACCTAACGGTATACTTCATATAATAGACCTTTGCAGTAAGCCCCGCCTCTCACCCCAGTGTTCCACCACGGGTTGGACACTTTCCAGCCGAGCTCATTCATTCCCAATGTAAATTTAAAGGTAGGGGAAGTGATTTTACTTTTGTCAGATATCACCCAAAACATATTTTTTCTGTTAAAATGCTCTATTATACGGTGTGGAAATCATATATGGAGTTTCCCCCTCCCCCACGTTAGCAGAGGAGCTAATAAAAGTTCCCCAGGTGGTGGGTGATTTCTCCTCCAATCAGGATGGAGCAGCAGGTTCACATAGTGTAGCTACTGTTGGGAGCCCCTAGTGCACCAGGCTGGTACTACACCATGAATTTCAAATCACTTACCCTACCTTTAAAGGACCACTTCACCACTTTTCTACATAGCTTCGTATAATAGGTAGCGACCTATTCCTATTCCTTCCCCCTTCCTATTCCTCATAACACCTTCACTATAATGTATAGGATAAAATACCACAATTTTTTTTCAACCCGGTCTGTGTCTCACGGGAGGGCTGTGGACAGTTCAGAACCCCGTCTTCCAGTGACATCATTGATGGGGAATCCGTCTAATATAAACTGCAGGCTTTCTATTCCTGAAAAGTTGCGATGCGAAAAATAATAAAAATATAAAATTATAAATATTTCTTTCCCCCAAAATATTGTTTAAAAAATCTGTCAAACAATGATGTCACTGGAAGTAGGGGCTTCAGAACTGCCCACTGCCCTCCTGCAAGACCCAGATATGCCTTGCATTGCAATGAGACTGACCATTCTAATGTGAAAGTGTAGTGTGCTGAGTTGCTCTGATAGCGAAATATTAACATTGCAATGAATCTAGGACTGTTCTATTGATGTGAAAGGAAATGTTGCACTAAGTCTGATCAATCTAATGTGAAAGAAAAAATATCTGTTGTTCTGTTCTGAAATATGGCCTAAGCATGCTATACAACTGCAGAAAATGGCAAATAAAAAATGTGGAAACGGTGAAAATGCACTATTTATTGACTGGAATCTATTTTTTGCGGTGGAGTGTCAAGGAAAAAAAAAACTTGGCACTTCATGTCAACAAGGTTGCCTTCCCCTGCTCTATGTAGCAGGTGGCTACAGCCTCTGTCGTGATGGCCTCCAAAGTCTAGTATCTGCTTCGGACCAAGGGGATGTCCTCTTGGTCTAGTGGTTAAGATGTTGGACTTTCACGCGGGAGACCCGGGTCCGAATCCCGGGTGTTACATTGGTGCCATGACCCGGATCGGGTTTCCCCGTGGAAGGAGGTCAAAAGGGAGGCGAGTGTAGCAGGTGGCTACAGCCTCTGTCGTGATGGTCTCCAAAGACTAGTATCTGCCCCTGGACCAAGGGGATGTCCTCTTGGTCTAGTGGTTAAGATGTTCGACTTTCGTGTGGGAGACCCGGGTTCAAATGCCGGGTGTTACATCTAGAAAGGCCCGTCAGCAAGCTATTCCGAATCCAATGCTATATTTCGCCTTCATCTGTGAGACGTCATTTTGACATTGTGTTTGTTTTGGAGCCCGTTTTTACAAACCCATTATGCAAGAAATGGGCCTTGTCTGCCAGGAGAGGCAAAATCATTTTGCGACCACAACGACTGGTCGAAACCAATGGCCACAACTAGTGGCACTACGGTAGGGAGTTAAGGTTAGGTTTAGGTATAGGTTTTACTGAAGTTATGTTTAGGGTTAGGGGTTAGGTTTAGTAGCAACCGGTAAATGGCAGCTGTTGGCTGAACAGTTACCGAACTGGTAGTAAAACGGTCGACACAACTAATTTATAACAACTAATTGCAACTAATTTATCATAATAGCGGCTGATTTTAGAGCGGTGCATGGCGACTAATGGCGCATTTGTAGAGCAGGTGGAAAGGTGACCAATCTCTGTGAGCTTTGGACAAAATCAAAAGTCAAGAAATGGGAGCGGCAGGTGCGTAGAGTTCCCGGATGGTAACTGCAAGGTTGCCGGTTCGAACCCGGGCTACCCCAGAGTTAGTGTTGATTTGTCCCTGAGCAAGACACTCAACGCCTCAATTGTGTGCTGGTCGGTATCTTGCATGTTTTTTTTTTTTTTTTTCTCCACCATGGGTGTGTGAATGTGATTAGTGTACAATCCCTGTAAAGCGCCTTGGGTAAAAGCCCTATATAAATTTACCATTTACCCAGAAATGCTGAAACAACTGGTGAAAACTTCAATTCGCTGGTTAATAATACTGGTCCGCGGCTGGTTCACATAGCTATTGATGGGCTGAAAATAAATGAGAAATGGATCTGAGCTCCCGGCCCTAATCAAATTGTTGGGCTGAGGCCTGTTGGGCATTCAGATCTTTAAAGTCTACACCCGAAAGGGGGCTCCGGTCAAACTGAGGCAGTGGTTTCCATTCCAAACTCGAACTCGAGGTGCTAGCGGCCCATCAGAAAACTTCGTAGTGGAAATGATATCACTTAATTGGGCTCATCCAGTGAATACGACACATGATTCACACACGCTAATTCATACGGCCTGATGGTGCTGAGTAACGCTTTAACCTGGCCAAATAACAGTCGGACTAGCCGAAATGTTGCAACATTGAGGAGTCAGACAGCGTAACTCTGTACTGGGAACAGTAGACATTTTCAGGTGTGGTCTACATCCTGAGTTGTTAGTGAGGGAGATGGTGTGTGTGTGTGTGTGTGTGTGTGTGTGTGTGTGTGTGTGTGTGTGTGTGTGTGTGTGTGTGTGTGTGTGTGTGTGTGTGTGTGTGGAAGGGGGTTATTTATTGTTCCTATCATTTGGTCAGTATTGTCTGCAGTGGATCAGGGATAGGGTGGTCAGTAGAGTGGCTGGATGGGAACCGGTGCGATCCCCACAGGCTCTCGCAGATTTAGTGTCGAAAGTGTCCTCGATTTCTACGCAATTAAGCACTAAACATGTACAGTTTCATCTATTGTGTGGGGAACAATAAATATGAGTCATATCATGTGCCCCCCCCCCCCCAAGTGTCAGGTATGCTGCCACCAATGCAAATCTAAGACAATCAACACAACCCGCAATGTCAGTTGTCATCAGCATGAATTAATCAACCCTTCATTGCGATACAATAGAAAATCATTTATCTTGATATTGGTATATCTACATACAGGTATTGGAACAATTTTTAATTTATAGTTGCTCATCTTTCTCTGCAACATGACATTATACTGTACAACACTGTACATACATGCAGTATGTCAAATTCATGCCTGGAGGGCAGATCAGGCCTGTGAATCCTTTTGGCATAGATATTTAATTACTATAGAACTGGCGCTATGGTATATTGGACACGCCATGATTAAAAAAAAAAATATTTACTTTTTCAACTCGATAGGTTTTATTTTTCATTTTACTTTGAAGGCAGTGCTTGGTGAGGATCATAGAACAGGAAGGTTGAGCTTCAATAACGTATTTCCAATGTTTCAGGCATTCAGTTTCATCTTCGTCTTCACTTTGCTATTAGGAGACAGTTTCAAAAGAAAATGTACTTCTTTTGCTCTGTGCCTGATACTTCCTCGTAAATGGCTGCGTTGAAACACAGTCTATCGGCTCATAGAATTGTTTTCTCTTTTGGCCCGCTGTGTATAGCTTGACATCCCTGCTGCATACAGTACACAGTCGACGCTGTGTCCTTGACTGCTAATTACTGCTGCCATGTTTTGACTCCATCTCCGGTGACCCGTTGCATTGTACCTCACTATTAATTATCTTTCCTAACCTTGCACCTGTTGAGCCAGCGTTTCATCACCCCCGGGCCAGATGTCATCACAGGTAAACACGCACCTGCCCCTTTTTTTTTGCTTGGCGGGCAGGTGTCTAATTATTAATCTCCACCTGTGCTTGCCCAGCTCACGTCTCTAATTAGCAGGCACCTGGGTATAATGTGTTGTTGCCAGATCGGAGATGTTTGCCTGCCGACTGCGAGAACAGTAAACTACAGTATGCCCTGCTGCCCTAATACGAAATACTGCCACCAAAACCTCTGGATTGGTTCTGCAATGCATTGCTATCGTTGCTATTTTAATTGTTGTTTACGCCCGTGGTAGGGGCAATGCGGGCGCTGAGAGATTGCATCACTCGCTAGTCATTTTCCAGCTGGCGCCCACAAACAACCGGGGTTGTCTATTGGGGACCCAAGGAATGCCGTTGACTGTAAGCAACAACACGAAAAGTCTCTCTAATAATTAATTAGTAATGTACATTGTACACACACACACAGGCTGCAGACTCCATATGTAAACATGCACAGGCAACAAACAAGAATATCAATTATTTGACGGAATGAAAATAGCACTACGGTGCGAAAAACGCCTGGACAACGTACGCTCCACACGTCCCCAAATCTTCTCCCTTCTGGCTCCAAAACTGTGGAATGCACTTCCCTCTGGAAATCCCAGTGCTTCCCTTCTGTAGGCCTCAGTGGTTCTCTCAAAATATAGGTCTTATAACTCTGGTCCATAGCTCTGTTCCACTATACTCCCTAAAACGCCATGACACTTTCATCCCCTGCGGTGTCATGTCGATGTTCTGTCAACGTTAGCGTTAGGTTTAGGCATAGTTTTTACCAAGGTTAAGGTAAAGTTTAGGCACAGGCTGTCAGTGGCATTAAGCCTCTGGCCGTCAACTGCCGCAAAAATGAAAAAGAATGCTTTCGCCACTCAACACACACTTTGACCTAAGGGCTGACATTGAGATCAGATATTTTCGGCTTATAGTTGTTCGTTATAGTGGGCTAAAAGGGTGGACAGAGTAGAAAGGTCAAAGGTCAAGTTTACTCAAAAAAACTAGGGGTAAACAAGTTGTTACAATATGGCATCTAAAAATACACAATTAACTAAGTATGTAGGGGTGTGGGGGGCATTTCAGGTGCATCTCTCTTAGTGAAGGGGTCTTTGGCCTAAAACCAAGTTGAAGAGCCCTGTCCTGTACTGCCCTACAATGCTCAAGGTAAAACTGAGAGAATTGGTGTTAACCTTGCTCAATGAAAGCATGAAAACAGAAAGGCTGCTCATTTCACAGGCTTTGTAAGGGGCTGTTCACACAGTAAAAACAGTAGAATCAATAATCAAGGGCATAGGGTTGACTATGAAGGCCATGCAATGGAGCCGACTGGACGTATACATCCTGCATACTGCGATTATAAGTAGCACGTCGTGAGCAACATCCTGCTGCCTCTTGCATTGTGCAAATTCACACCAGATGGTATGACATGCAGGACTGTTGAGTGGTGAATACTACCAAACTCCAAGGCCGTGATTGGATTGGATAGGGTTTTTCCCTACTCCAGAGCTCCAGAGTTAGTGAACTATACTGCTAATAGTGATGATTTCGGACAGCATTCCCTATATGGGGGGCACCGAGTCTGGCGGTAGAGGGGCGCTAGAAACCTGCAGGTTAATGAACAAAAACAAAATATCCTTATCTTGACTGTTTCATTCGTATGGATGGCCCAGTTTTGATTTTCTTGTGTCTCACCCCCTAATTATGTTCCAATGGACAAAAAACTACTTTGTTTAAAATTTGGTTGAATTTGAAGCATATTTAGAGGTAGCTCAATCACCCAGAAGTTTATCACTATTTTGTATTGGAGTACCAGTTCACAGTAGTACCAGTTCACCATAAAAACCTGATTAAAGGGTGTACCAAACTTTTCTCAGTTGATCCTTATGTATTTTGTCCCGTAGAATTCATTTCTGCAATGTACATCTTTGTAATTTGCATAATTAATGAGATAATCTGCATATTTGATTAATTATGCTAATTATCTCATTAACTATGCATAATGCAGAAATATATCAAGCAGAATTGGATTTTTCGTTAAAAATCATGTTATGAACAACTGTGAAAAGTTTGGTACACCCTTTAATCAGGTTTTTATGGTGAACTGGTACTACTGTGAACTGGTACTCCAATACAAAATAGTGATAAACTTCTGGGTGATTGAGCTACCTCTAAATATGCTTCAAATTCAACCAAATTTTAAACAAAGTAGTTTTTTGTCCATTGGAACATAATTAGGGGGTGAGACACAAGAAAATCAAAACTTGTGCTTTTTTGATCCACCCTACTGCACACATACGGTAACTATGACATATAGGCCAGCGGTATTCACCTGCAGCCAAAACAACTGAGCCAAATAACTGCCGACTTAGTGTTAAACAATGACACCATTGTTAATGGCAGTGCCAAGGGCCGTACAGTATGTGCCACTGTTTTATCCACTGTTGTCCTTTTTTTGAGCTTTAGCCTAGCTCTTGACGGTCATGGCTACACCCAAGTTCAGGGGCCCCTGAACTTGGGCCTGGGGCCCAACGTGTCCATTGAATAATCCTCCCCTGATACTGTACTCGTGTATATGATGTGTTGCTATATTTTAACACTTTCCTTCTAACAAGTATAGATTCACTCTACCTCCCTGCGCTTAATGAGTTCCATGGGATCCACAATCTATGTAGAGCGCCTTGGATGAAGGCACTATTACGTTTTCATTTATCCACATTTTTAATCAATTTGAAGTCATGTAGGCAGGTTTTAGGCCGCTTAGGGCCACAACCAGTAAGGGGGCCACATCGCATGTTTTACTTATCCCCTATAACAAGGGGTCAGCAACCCAAGATGTTGAAAGAGCCATTTCCGACCCAAAATTAAATTTTATTTTATTTTATTTTTTTCCTGAGAGTGTGCAAATGTGAACCAAATGGACCCTGGCGGGTCCATTTGGTTCCATTTGCACACTCTCAGAAAAGGTCCTCAAAGAAAAATCATTAACATGGTGAAACACAACCTTTCTTCAGAAATGGAGTTCTTAAAAAAAATAAAGGAGTTTTATAGAACTCCATTTCGAGTCCACACAACATCTCTAAGGTATATTATATAGTAAACTGAGTAAACCTTTGAAAATGGGTGGTTCAGATTGAAAGCTCCACTTTAACTGGCAACTGTCAGACAGCGCAACGCGTTTTGGGTGACTGAAATGTTTATATTATTTTGGTGTGGATCACCCCAGTGTGTGTATGTAATAATGCTACAGCCACTGAGCCACTAGGGCTGTGTTCTAGAGCCGCATGTGGCTCCTGAGCCGCGGGTTGCTGACCCCTGCCCTATAACAATAGATGGGCTACTGGTGGAGCAGGCCCGCGGGTTAATATTTAAATATTGCCGTTGTTGGTAGCTGCACAGCAAAGACAGTGATTATCTAATGTGATGTCTGTAGTTCTTCAAAGGAAGTAGCCTCGTAATTTTGATGTGAAAGTTCACCCGTAAACGTTTTTTTTCTCCCCTGGATATGGATATTAGACACATTCTGATGCCGTCATTGCCAAAAAAAAAAAGTCTTTGCCAAGGCTTATGAGGAAATTGAGTCCTGATAGTTTACTATGGAGGGGTTGGTTGATATGAAATATATATTTTTTAATCCGTAAAACTACGACGAGCGACTACGCCGTTTTACAGAAACTAGCCTGCTAGTCGTTGTTGTCGATGCATGCGCTCTCTCAAAGCTGGCCCCTTCCAGTGTAAACTTCGGCAGTGCGCTCTCATAAAAAAAAAAAAAAAAAATAAACGACTGTTTAATCGTGGAAGCGGACCTGTTAAGCCCCGCCCACGTGGGTGTCGTACTTCGGGAGTTCACCTGCAGGCACAGGGGATGGCACGGGGATGTGTATAAAATGTACCGAATGGACAGAGGTTTTTTGGAGGAAAGGGGTGTTAGACATACTACCCGTAGTCATGAGGGTTGCACGCGACTGCACCCTGCACCTGCACTCGACCTTGACAATGTTGTTGTTGTTCTCTTCCTTCTCTGCTTTGTCTTATTCCTCGCTGTTCTCTTCCTGTGCGCTACAGACCCCGTTCAATCTCAGCAGAATATACAAGGCCGGGGACTTCATTCTGGGCGGCCTGTTCCCCATCCACTACTACTCGGTCTTCCCCGAGCTGTCGTTCACCTCCAGGCAGCAGGAGCTGACTTGCTATGGGTGAGTATCGTCACGAGAACATTCTATTGTTTTAGTCATTGATTAGTCCCCTTAAACAACAAGTCACAGTTGTGTGCCACTCGGTCGCAGGTGTGTGCCAGGCCCATAAGCATGTTTATGCTGTTTTTGACCCCATATCTTCAGAATACGCCTCAAAGCAAGGTTGAGTTTGCCATTTTGGCAAAGCCCCACATGTTTAGCAGTGTTACTCATTAATGATGATAATCATGCCTTGTTGAGAACCTTTCAATCCTGTTTTCTCTGTTTTTTTCTGCAAGACATTACTCTATGAGCCATATCTCCCCAAAACCTGCAGGTCTTGCTATGGGTGAGTATCGTCACGCACACAAACGGCGTGCGAGAGAGAGGGACTGGGAGATTTGCTTTGATGGATCGTAAGCCTGCCTACACACAAGAACCTTATATTGTTTTAATCATTAGTCCCCTTAATATTTAATTTGTATTGTATCTGATATTGTTTTAACCGTTGATTCGTCGCCTTTACAACAAGGTACGGCTTGCAGAGACTGGAGATTCCTGGAATGAGTAACAGTGCCAAACGTGTGGGTTGCACGTTCAAAAAAAATGTGCCGAAATGAAATGTTGTTCTGTTGGCATTCACTGTTGTTTTGAATTTCCAGTGCTGGCAAGAGACAAGTCACAGGTGTGTGTGCCACTCAGTCACAGGTGTGTGCCACTCAGTCACAGGTGTGTGCCACTCAGTCACAGGTGTGTGCCACTCAGTCACAGGTGTGTGTGCCACTCAGTCACAGGTGTGTGCCACTCAGTCACAGGTGTGTGCCAGGCCCATAAGCATGTTTATGCTGTTTTTGACCCCATTCTTCAGAATCAGCAAAGTTGTTGGGGCTGCAGCCCACACGTTAGCAGTGTTACTCGTTCATGCCATGCCTTGTTGAGAACCTTTCAATCCTGTTTTCTCCACTCGCTGTTTTCATGCCATGACAAAACTGAAGCAAACTAAAGATTTCTTTTGCTTCTGTCGATGACCATTAATCTTCTAGTTGTGTAGATTTGGACTAATGGATGGATTTTAACTCTGGAGAGTGTAAAAATGAAACCAAATGGACCCTGGCGGGTCATATACTGTAAATACTGTATATGTTCTTGAGAGTAATTGTTTATCGCCAAAATCGCAAAGGCTGGGATGCAAGTCGATGTGTCCAAAAATGTAGTTGCTGTTTTGTATGGCTGTAATACCATCATGAGTAGTTGATGCTGAGTAATTGATTTATTAGGTACAGATGAGCCATTTTGGCCAAAATCAGTATACAATATAATTAATTGCTGTTATGGCCGATAACCAATGTTGTCATTCTGAAATGTAAAAACAAAGAATGTTTTGTCCATTCTGAAAAAAAAAAAAAAAAATCAGCCCAATCGAGTGTCAGATTGATGCCAATTAAAAAAAATAAAAATATAAATACAACCGGCCTATACCGCGTTTGCCGGATAATTCATTTTTCGCGGGAACGCATTTTGATGTTCAGAGCATTATGCTGTAGTTTAGCTACAGTGGCACACTATGAGCTTGTACTGTTTTTAAAAATCGTACTGTTTTTAAAAAATCGTGTAAAAACCTTGAAAATGTGCCACAAATCTTTGAATATTCTGTCACATTTTAACTCCGATGTTTTGCTTCTGGGGTGAGGCCTCTGGAACTACATATTTTCAGATGGGGGTCGGAGGCCACACATCTTGGTTGTCCTTGACATGACATGAGAATTTTCAGAACACATTAGAACGCATTTTGTGTCACTCCTACATCATGCAAAGGCAGTGATGGGCAGCAGCAAATTATGATACACATTTCCTCAAAAGTAGTGCTAAAATGGGCAATTTTAATGTTTCTCTGCCAAAAAAAGAAAAAAAAAAAAAAAAAAAAAAAAAAACGGCCCAATACCTATTACAAATGAGCTTGTTGTCGCATGAGAGAACAGATCTACAAGCTATCAACAGATAACAACAACAACAGTGAAGTAGTTTGTAGATTCTAATCTACCGCAGCATTCTGTAATGTATCAACAAATCTCTGCAGTTATCTGTTGATAGCTTATAAACTGTGTTCTTTTGCGGTTAGAAGGGGGCAAAGGGCCCTGGTTAAAAAGTAATAGTAATTAGAGATGTCCCGATATTGTATCAGTATCGGAAAATGAACTGATACTGAATCAGAATACAGAATCAGAATGACCCTTTTTCGTCATATCAGTATTGGCAAATACTGTATCGTTATCGAAAGAGTATCAGTATCGGCCCTGATTTGTCATGATTGGATAATATGCCAGGTGTAAGGGGTTGACACTATGGTGAATATACCACTCTAACCAGTGATCAGACACAGGGGTAAGGAGTTGACACTATGGTGAATATACCAGTCTCCCGGAATTATCCCTCATATTTGCTGAGGAATATACGATATTTATTGCGGGAGGAAGTATACGATATTATCACGATAACGATATTTCAGCACACCCCTAGGTGACAGTTTGTTTTGGTGGTTTTTTTGGGTGTGTTTTCAGTTTTCACGTGGAGGGCTTCCGGCGCGCCATGGCCATGGCTCTGGCGGTGGAGGAGATCAACGGGAACCCGGACCTGCTGCCCAACGTGACGCTGGGCTACAGCATGCTGGACAACTGCATCACGCTGGGCGTGGCGGTGCGCGCCGCGCTGTCGCTCATCAGCGGCCGGGACGCGCGCTTCCGCCTCGACCTGGGGGAGGGGGGGTCGTCCTGCGCGGGGTCCCCGCCCGTGCTGGGGATCGTGGGCGACTCGGTGGCCACCCACTCCATTTCCATCTCGAGTATCGTAGGTCTGTACCGTGTGCCCATGGTAAGTTTTCCTATGTATATAAACACACATACTCCTGTTTTAGTTAGCACATACTGTATAAGTCAAATTCAAATCAGGCACCCTGAAAGAATTATCTTCGGACCTTGGGATGATATTTAATTACTAATATGGCCCTCTGTTACATGTTTAATCAGAAACTTCAGAAACAACTCTGTTTTCTTAAGTCTAATTAACTCGGGTGGATTGGGTCTCAGAAGGATATTATATACTCAGAAACAGACCACTATAGGCACACAGTGGGATTTCCCTCTGCTTTGTTCATAGTGTTATTACAGAACAGATTCCATGTTTCTTTCTGTTTTTTTTATTTTTTATTTTTTATTTTTTTTTCTGTGTTTTTTCAGGTGAGTTACTACTCCACCTGCTCGTGTCTGAGTGACCGTGCGAAGTTCCCGTCCTTCTTCAGAACGGTCCCAAGTGATGCCTACCAGGTGAGCTCATACTTGGTATAAACTAGTTAATGGTTGGGGCGTTGTCAAAGTGACAGTCTTACGTGATTGGTTCATACCAACCAATAAGAGCATTGGGAAAGCAGGATGACACGTTGTTGTCATTCATGTGGCTAATCCAGTTGCTAACCAATCAAACACAGCCGACGATCATTACTAGCATGTGAATAAAAGCAGTAAAATATGTCTGATGATGATGTTTATAAAACCTGACGCTTCTTTAAAGAAACTATTCATCAGTCACCACAGTGGGGGGGCGCCATGTTTGTTATTTTGTTTGACACTGCTGAGTTCTGTAGGGGTATACATTTTCGGGAGCACCAGGTCACAATTGGCTGAAAAAATGGAAACTTCCGGGGGAATTTTTGTAACTTTCGCAGGAAGCTAATAAAGTAATAAACTAATTAGTACCTTGTTCGTTCATTATTGACCCCTCTATCACATGGAATACTTTTTGTGCGTAGTGATCTGGACACAAAGTACATAGTTCGCTGTGATAGAGGTGTCAAAATGAGCAAAGGTGCTAATGTAGCAGGTGGCTACAGCCTCTGTGGTGATGGCCTCCTAGTCTAGTCATTTCCCTCCTATGATAGAGTCCTCCTTCCTTCCTAGAAAGGACCATTGGTAACCAAATGGACCATTTTAGATCTGTAACTCTTGAGATTGTAAAATTTTACGCTCTCAAGAGTTGTATTATTTAACCATCTAAATTAACTAATTTTCAAGAATCTACACCTTTAGAAAATGTAGAAGTATTGCTATTTTGACCAACATTTTGTCAGTTATTTCTTCTAAATTAGGCTGAGAGACTAATCTCAACATCAAATTGTGGTCCTCCTCCGTGGCTAAAATGCAAAAATAAACAGTGGACCCTGGTATGAAAATGGTTGAAAACCCACTGCTCTAGCGCGTACATTCTAGTGGCATTTTGGAAGTGCCACTACTAGTGCATTTTGTATTCTGGCAGTTGGCAACGCTGATATTCCCATTCCGCTGCATTGCGTCCCGCCAGGTGCGCGCCATGGTCCTGATCATGAAGCGTTTCGGGTGGACGTGGGCCGGCCTGCTGATAGCGGACGACGACTACGGCCGCTACGCGGCGCGCTCCTTCCAGACGGACCTGGCCCAGTCGGGCCTGGGCTGCCTGGCCTACACCGAGGTGCTGCCCTTCAGCCACGACCCCGCAGAGCTGCGCAGGATCGTCACCGTCATGAAGACCTCCACGGCCCGCGTGGTCATCGGATTCGTCTACGGCATCCACATGCAGTCCCTCATGGAGGAGGTGAGGCCATGCAGGGGCGGATTGGCCATCTGGAGTACAGGGAGTTTTCCCCGGTGGCCTGTGCCACCTATAGAGCTGCGCAGTGACGTCACCGCCCCGGTTCCGGAAGTCTTTTCCCAATTCATTTTTCTCATAGACTTTTCGAAAATAATTTATATCAAGACGATTACGCCGCGGACAAAGCCAACTCGAGTCGTGACGAATCATGATGACACACACAAACTTTTGGGACAATAAAATGATTTCTAAGATGAAAAACGAAACAAAAAGTCTTGTATCATGCCGTTTTCTACTTCTTCCTAATTATATATTATATGACGATATTGTGTTTGTTGTCATGATTTGTCACGACCTGAGTTGGCTTTGGCCGTTGCGTAATCGTCTTGATATAAATTATTTTCGAAAAGTCTATGAGAAAAATGAATGGGGAAAAGACTTCCGGAACCGAGGCGGTGACGTCACTGCGCATCTCTATAGATTTTTTTTTTTTTTTTTTTTTTTTTTCTTTTTGAAAAGTCCAAGGCAGGCCATGCAGGGCACCAGGCCCAGGCCAGGCAAACTAGTGTTTCTATCCTTCAAAAAAGAAAAGATGTCCTACACCAGAGCCTCACGCTGCTGGAGGCAGTGTTGCCAACTGCCAAGATCCAAAATGCACTAGTGGCACTTCCAAAATGCACTAGAATGCGCTAGATGCTCGCCTGGAACATACAGATCAAAATGACCATTAATCTTCTACATTCTCTAGTTCACATGGTGAATATTTTAACTCTTGAGGGTGTAAAAATGAAACCAAATGGACCCGCAAGGGTTTCATTTTTACGCTCTCAAAGAGTTACATCTGGTTAACCAGCTGCCCCCCCCTCCCCTCCCCCCCTAGGGTGGCTTGGCAAAGGCAAAATTGTCCCGGTGGGAAAATATGTGCCAATCCGCCCCTGGGTGAGGCTTTCCGTTTTTGCCTTCTGCCCCTTTCTTAACCCATCGTGTCCTGTCTAGATTTCTAGTTTCTGAATAACATAATATTCAAAGATTTGCACGTTCCACGTTTTTCACGATTTTTCAAAAATAGCAGAGATACAAGCTCATAGCGCGCCACTCGGTGGCGCGCTATGAGCTTGTAGATCTGCTATTTTCCAATAGTTAAAACACAGCAACACAACCATTGTGTCCTGTCTAGAGTTCTAGTTTCTGAATAACATAATATTCAAAGATTTGCACGTTCCACGTTTTTCACGTTTTTTCAAAAATAGCAGAGATACAAGCTCACCGAGTGGCGCGCTATGAGCTTGTAGATCTGCTATTTTTCAATAGTTAAAACATAATGCTTAGAACACCAAAACGCGTTCAGTACACTATGGGGAATTCCACCCATTTTCAAGATCATGTTTTTCTGAGTGTACATTCTCAGAAAAAAATGTCCTTAAAGCGCAAATAACATGGATTCCTAAAATTCCTTTAAGAGGATCCCTGGCTAATAAGACGAATATGCCTTAAAACACTATACTTGCCTTCTATAACTAAAACATGGAGATAAAAACACCTTCAATACTTTATTTCTTTTATGAATAGAGACTCTTTCACTCAACAGGAAGTGCTCCTGTCGCAGGATGATGATGTCACATGAGCATGTGCATTGCATATATACCATAGAGCTAGACCCACACCCCCAGTCAGTGGCTCTAGGCTTGAAGCAGGGGGGAGCCTGGTGGTCAAGTCTGGTACTGCAGGCGGGTGGAATTCATGCACGACCGCCGGAGAGCACGCACGCTGGTTTGCTTTGTGCACGCGGACAGGGCAGTTTGTATTTAAGTTGTTTTCTGAATAAACCAGCGGTCCTCACGTCATATACTACCTCTCAAAACATAACGTATGTATTATATGACAGATAATAAGCTCAATGCAAACACAAAAGCTTGTTTTTGATGCTTTTTTATGTTTTTTTTTCCTTTGCTCGTGCGCGACGGCGCTCGTTCATGGTTCCCATAATCCCTTGCGTCGGGCGCGTTCATGGAGAAATACTTCCGCATTTGGGCACCAAATTTTGGTGCTCAAATGCGGAAATAGGCGCACTTCCGGCGGTCTTCCGGGTGCTTCATGCGCCAATGAGCAACTTGCATTGAAATGAACGGCAAGGGGGCGGGGCTGTCGCTCCAGTCAGGTCTCTGTTATTTTATTACTCTATGGCTAGACCACACATGGACATGTGACATCATCATCCTGCGACAGGAGCAGTTCCTGTTGAGTGAAATATTCTCTATTTATGAAAGAAATAAGATGCCAATGGTGTTTTTATTTGTTTATTATAGTTATACAGGGAAAGTACAATGTTTTAGGTTAGGGGATGTTTGTCTTATTAGTCAGGGATCCTTTTAATTAACATGGTGAAAATACACCTTGGTGATGTCATCAAAATGTTTCCCCATGTTAGTGGGTTTCTTCAGACCTCCATTTCTTGGGAACACAGAATGGAGGAACCTTTTTATCATGTCCAAACAGCACCTCTATTATACTAATGACATAATAGAACAGGGTTTTTCAACCTTTTTCATCTCAGGGACCACCGTTTATTCAGGATTTGAGCCACGGACCACCATTTGAGGATATTTTTAGACCCACAGAACACAAAACTAAAGATTCCTTTTATTTCTGTCCATGACCATTAATCCTCTAGTTGTGTAGATTTGGACTAATTCCAATGAAGGACCTGGCGGGTCCATTTGGTTTCATTTTTACACTCTCAAGAGTTACATTTGGTTAAACAACTTAGCTGAGGACCACCTCAGCTGGAACCCTCTCAGGGACCACTGGTGGTCCCCGGAGCACCTGTTGAAAACCCCTGTATTAGAATGTTGAAAATGGGTGGACTTACCCCTTTAAGCACACTTTTCTACCCACCACACCAGGTGGTGAAGCAGGATGCGTCGGGCCTGCAGTGGATCGCCAGTGAGCCGTGGACCACCGACACCATACTGATGACCCCTCAGTTCATGCCCTACCTGAGGGGGACGCTGGGGACCGCCGTCCGCCGTGGGGAGATCCCTGGACTGAGGGAGTACATCCTGACAGTGCGACCTGACAACGAGGAGGACGGCATCGTGAGTCCTTTGGTCTCCGTTCGTTTTGACCCGTTCTGAGCTAAAAAAAAAAAAAAAAAAGATTTGTGCCACATTTTCACCATTTTCAAAAATATCAGACCTACAAGCTGAACTTGTAGGTCTTGATATTTTTCAATAGCTAAAATAATGCCAATGATTGTAAGTAATGCTAAGTAAGGCTAATAATGCTAAGTAATGCTAATGCTAAGTATTGGTAATGATGCTAATGATGCTAAGTCATGCCAATAATGCTAATTGATGCAAAGTAATGCTAATTATGCTAGTAAAGCTTAATTAACCAGAACGTGTACAGCATTAAAGCATTAAAGCATTAAGCATTAAAGCGGCCATTTCTGTTTGTCACGGTATTCTTTTCACCTGGCTATATAATGGGGTGTGTCTTGAGTATGCACAGGGTTTGATGAGGTCAGATCGGCATATTGAATGTGTCAGAATAGGTCAAGTGGATTGGTGTACAGGGTTTGATGAGGGCCCAGGTAGGGACAGGTCTTAATGTTCATCTTGTGAACTCATTTTCACCAGCTGACGTCGAGGAGTTTGGATGGATGGGGAAGGATCAACATATTGAACGTCAGAAGAGGTTCTAACATGTATCCATAGAGTAATATGGATGACATCAGTGACTGACAATACATTACTATTACTATACATTACTATACAGTACAATACATTACGATGGCGCTATGTACTAATTACATACTACAGTACTAATGTCTACAGTACTAATGTACTGTAGACATTCCTTGTAGTGACATGAAAATTTAAAGGTGTAGAAAGATATTTAGCTTAATTAGAATAGAATATATTAGGGGTGTGTTGAAATATCGTTATTGTGATAATATTGCATACTTCCTCCCGCAATATATATCGTATATTCCTCAGCAAATATCGTGATATTTGCTGAGTGATAATTCTGGGCGGAAAAACGGATCGCAGAACTAAAATGTTAACTGACTTCAATAGCTGTTTCATTCCCAAAAAAATAAACACAAGATAAAAACAAAAATCCCAGCATGAGAATCAGTTGAGACAAATAATATATATATTTTTTTTTTGTATTTTAGTTTTTTTTTTTTTTTTTTTTATCGCAATATATCAAATATTGTGATATATTCATTATCGAAGGCCTAATATCACCACCTATATCGAACAGCGAACATGTGCCCTGCTGTCAATGGAGCTGGACGATGAGAGTGGTTTGCTTGGAACCCTGAATCCCTCCTTAAGGTGTCACTAGAGTTCTATAAAGGAGAGTAATGACACTCCCGTTGACTCCCAATGCTACGGCTGAACAAAGGCAGCTATTGGATGAGAAGCACATGTGACGACGGCTATTGGCTGACAAGCGCATGTTTGGAACTAACATTAACTAACATAGTTCCAAACAAACCACTCTCGCCCATCTACTTGCATTGACAGCAGACCTCCAGTGCAAGTGTGAGACGCGAGATCAAAGCGTGTCAGTACTCTCCCTTATAGTACTCTAGGTGTCATGTGTGCTTTTCGGCCGATAGCCGTCACCTTTCATCATTGCAGTCAACGAGTGTCGTTGCTCCCCTAATACAGTGCGCTAAAACACGCATGCTTGTATGACATCTTCAACCCGCGACAGGAGCAGCCCCTGTCGGGTGAAAGATTCTCTAATTTATGAAAGAAATTAAGCATTGGAGGTGTTTTTAGTACGTTTTAGTTATAGAAAACAAGCATAGTGTGTTAAGGCATATTTGCCAGGGATCCTTTTAAGATTATACCGACAGAAAGACATGTGCGCACACGCATACATGCTTAACTCTTCATCGTATTTTCTCCAGGTGAGGCAGTATTGGGAGCAAACGTTTCGCTGTAAATTCGCTCCCCTCCCGCCAGAGTGGGTGGACGCCGGTGGAAAGGTGTGCACCGGGCGAGAGGACCTGGAGACGGCGGACACCAACATGCTGGACGTGTCCGACCTCAGGGTGGAGTGTTACGCGTACAAGGCTGTGTACGCTCTGGCCCACGCCCTCCATGACATGCTGCAGTGTGTGCCAGGAAGAGGGCCTTTCCCTGGGCACAGCTGTGCCACCCTGCAAACAATACAGCCGTGGCAGGTGGGGATGTGACATACTTGTACCGTTTTTTGTTACCAGACCCCACTATTTATTCATCATTTGAGCCATGAACCACCATGTGATGACATTTTCACCACCACATACCCCAAAACTAAAGATTTCTTCGGGTTTTTGGTCCACAATTCCAGGCTGGATTCTCGCAAACAAAACAGGCAAACACACAGGCCAAAAATGACCATTCTTCTACATTCTCTCATGGTCTAGACTTCTTAATAAATCAGATGATGAATATTTAACTCGTGAGAGTGTAAACATGAATCCAAATTGTTATAATTCAAAGTTGTCACTAGTCTGTTAAGTATATATTTTCATTGAGTCTATAAGTCACATTTTTTATGACCTTATCAAACAATTTGAATAATGTGCCAACGGGCCATGTTTAGACATGCAGCCTGGAGCCACAACGTTTTTCTCTAAAAATCAAGATATACATGGTTATATTTTTTGCATCTTTCCCCTCTATGTTGCTTCTACTTTGATGCTGCAGCTGTTTCCCTGCAGACACTTGCTTTCTCCGGCAGAACCTTTGTTGTTGTCAGCAATTCCTTTTCGCCGGGGCTCATGACAAGGCGGTGCTAGTGTGTACAGGGGGGGGGGGGGGGGTACAGTGGGTTGTTTTAGCCAATCACAGTGTAGCCGTCTCCAGCAGTTTCATAATGAGCCAATAGAGTGGAGGTGAGCTGGAGGTGGATTCAAATCTGTTTACAAATGCAAATTTTGTACAAACTACAGTTGCCTATATTACCTTTAAAGGTAGGGTAAGTGATTTGAAATTCATCATGTAGTACCAGTCTTGTGCACTAGGGGCGCCCAAGAGTAGCTACACTATGTGAACCTGCTGCTCCATCCTGACTGCACACCTTATAATAGAGCATTTTAACGGAAAAAAATATAATACAGTATACATACTGTATTATATTTGCTCCAATTATGCTGCCAGGGAGCCTTTTTGTAACCATTGCGTATAGCATTTAAAAATTCTGCTCTTCACCATTTCTATAGCTTGTGTATTACCTGGAAAAGATCAACATCACATCGGTTGGCGATCAGGTGTCGTTTGACGAAAATGGCGATCCTTTGCCGAGCTACGATGTCATGAACTGGGTGTGGCTCCCTGACGGCAGTGGAGAGATTCGCAACGTAGGCCTGTACAAGAAGTCGGCTTTCGGGGGCGAAGAACTCTTCCTGGAGGAAGACAGAATATTCTGGGACTTTGACGTCAAAAAGGTCACTTTCAGCTTCCTATAAGTCAGGGGTTTTCAACCTTTTTGACACCAGGGACCACCATTTATTCAGCATTTGAGCCACGGACCACTATTTGAGGACATTTTAGCCCCAGAGACCCAAAACTAAAGAATTATTTTGGTTTTGTTCACAATTCCAGGCTGGATTTTGCAAATAAAACAGTGTAGACTTCTTAAATAAATAGTGCAGTGAATATTTTAACTCTTGAGAGTGTGAAAATGAAACCAAATGGACCCGCAAGGGTCCATTAGGTTTCATTTTTACATTCTCAAGAGTTACATCTGGTTAACCAACTTTCCATCATTTAGCTGGTGGGGACCACCTGGAATCCTCTCAAGGGCCACTGGTGGTCCCCGGACCACCTGTTGAAAACCCCTGCTATAAGTCATAAAATTAAAGGAGCTCCACCATGACGTTGACATTTGTTTAAGATTTTGGCTGTTTTCAGCCTCCTCAGTGCATTACTTTTGCAACCTACCGTAAAAAAGTTGATTTAAACAGACAGAACTTTATCGAAAGAAATCTGTGGTTTTATGATTAAAGGGTGTGTCTGAATGCTCAGATTCTATTGTAATGTGTCATACTCACAGACAATTTTGAATAGCCGCCCATTGTCTAGCCTGGCAAAAGCCAGACAAATTTAGCTCTGCCTGTCATCAGATTGGTCTGATATAGCTCAATTGTACACCCATTTCCTACTCCAGAAAATGTGGGTGGCCAATCAGGACACAGTATACAAACATATTTGTACTGTGTTCTCACCAATCTGTTAACAGGCATATTTTGCCTACAGGCAGCTAATTTGGTCCGGCTTTAGCCAGACTAGATGTTATCCGCGGTGGAGGCTCAGGGGTAGAGTCACCGGAACCGCAAGGTCACGGTTGGTGCTATATAGCCCAGGTTGACGAACCTGGGCTCCCTCAGAGTTACTGTAGAAGTGTCCTTAAGCAAAACACTGAACCCCTAATCGCTGTCGATGTGCTGGTTGTGCCATTTACCATTTATCATACTATTTATCATACTATACTATTTCCTCCGTAGCCTCCTCGCTCGGTGTGCAGTGAGAGCTGTTCTCCTGGAACCCGCCTGGCCATAAGGAAAGGAGAACCTGTCTGCTGCTTTGACTGCATCGATTGTTCTGAGGGAGAGATCAGCAATGAGACCGGTAGGTTAAATTGCGTGGCAGCTGCAGTTCTGCACAGTAGATTATCTTTAGGAAAGAAATACGCTGCATCTTTTCCCTTTAATCTTGCCCTCCTGGTCAGACTCTACAGTGTGCACCGATTGTCCAGAGGACTTCTGGTCCAGTCCCGAGCGGGACCACTGCATCCCTAAGAGCGTGGAGTTCCTGTCCTACCACGAGGGCCTGGGCATCGCCCTGACAACCATCTCGCTGTTGGGAACTCTCATCTGTGCCATTGCGCTGGGGATCTTCATCCGCCACCGAAGCACGCCCATGGTGCGCGCCAACAACTCGGAACTGAGTTACCTTCTCTTGCTGTCGCTCAAACTGTGTTTCCTGTGTTCGCTTCTGTTCATCGGCCGTCCCAGACTATGGACCTGTCAGCTGAGACACGCAGCGTTCGGGATCAGCTTTGTGCTGTGTGTCTCGTGTATCCTGGTAAAGACTATGGTGGTGTTGGCTGTGTTCAAGGCCTCCAAGCCTGGGGCTGCAGACATTATGAAGTTGTTCGGTGCCATGCAGCAGAGAGGAACAGTTCTGGTTCTTACTTCTATCCAGGCTATAATCTGCATAGTCTGGCTTGTGTCTGCCTCACCGACTCCATATAAAAACACTCAATATCACAATGATAAAATTGTATATGAGTGTGATGTTGGATCAACAGTTGGTTTTGGAGTGTTGTTAGGTTATATTGGTTTACTGGCACTCCTCAGCTTCCTCCTAGCATTCATGGCGAGGAATCTTCCAGACAACTTCAACGAGGCAAAGCTCATCACTTTCAGCATGTTGATCTTCTGTGCCGTGTGGATAGCCTTCATCCCAGCATATATCAGCTCTCCTGGCAAATATGCGGATGTCGTGGAGATATTTGCTATCTTAGCGTCTAGTTTTGGCATATTGGTGGCGCTGTTTGGACCAAAGTGTTATATAATCCTTTTGAAACCCGAGAAAAACACCAAGAAGTCCATCATGGGTAGAGGTGGTCCCAAGACATAGGAACGTCAAATTCTACAGAATCAAACATGCACCACGGCATGAGAAAGAGGACAAAAGTTGACTCTTCATTGTAAAGTGACCTCTTGTAATGCTGGTGTTCCTTCTTGGTTCGGTACCAGATTGAGACAGATTCAACAAATGCCAAGGGTTATTTTAAAGGATATGTCAAGGTCTGACTGCCAGTTTTTCTAGTTACTAAGTACTACAGCTTAGGGTTAAATGTCAATCAGCTTCAGCGACCTTTGAATCAGCGTCCAATGTGAAGGGAACTATAGAGTCATGCGCAGAGCCAACATTAAATTATACAAATTATACAAATATATCATAGAACTGAGCAGTCCCCACCCTTTTCATGTTGTCGCCCATGGCCCAGAAGTAATCTCCCCTCAAAGACTTCTCCTCCTGAAAAGGCATTATTAGAATTGGCGTCAGTTCTAATCTGGACAAATCGTGTTGATTGTTTTTGTGGGGTTCTATATTATAAGATTGTCTATTTAATTATTACCTCACACAGATAACGGATCATTTGGGGTGCAATAAAAAACATCAATCAGCCATCAGTGTGCGAGTGTTTTGTATTTCTGAGAAATTAATTAAATTCCACAAACACTGGACAAATAATGCATATGGTAAGGAAATTTTAGAGACTGTCCTAAAGAAGGCATTTTTTCTTTAAACATTGGTAATCTAAAATTAAGTAGGCTACGTTATCTACAGGGTGAATACAAGCTGTGCAACCAATCTCTCCTCTGCACTCGATAATCAGCTATTGACAATTTTCAGATGGTGGCCATCTTACCATAAGGGTTTGGAAGCGCTTGTTTTCAGTAAAGCAAAGTCCTGTTGACTGCTTCATTAGTGCACATTTAAAAGTAGTAGTAGTCTGAGTTATATCTAACAAGCGCTTCTGAACTCCAGCAAAAATAATCACCCCCAAGGACAGAAAGTAGCTCTTATGTCTGCAGTGGATTTGTTTTAATGAAATAAAACCTGCAGATAGAAAGAAGACAATTCAAGCTTTGGGTGCAGCTACAGTGTTAGTGAGTTTAAAGTTGTTCTATGCAATCAGTTACACAGATAGACAGACTTTTCTGCTTGTATGAATGGGCTGTAATGGAAGGTTGCTCCTTGTTAGCACATTGCCAATGACTTACATGGTAAGATGTCAGCCGTGTGGAAATGGTACACATAGGGGCTGAAATTCCCTAAAGGGGCACTTTTGGTCTGAATATTTGAAAATGGCGGTTGCAGGTGGCAAGCTCACAGCTTGTTAGGGTGTCGATAAAATGATTTAAACCTGAAATGATTTTGGCCTATAGGGGCAGGGTTCCATCTGTTTTTGGACGGCAGATTAGCTGATCTGATTTGATCTCACCAAAACGTGTCGTCATCCCCGCGGTCCCTCCCCCTACCGCCCCTCCACTGCTGTGCTACTTCACATCATTTGGAGCCACGCCCACTCCGAAAGTTTGACTCCCACTTCTAGGTCACCGTGGAAACAAATTAGTCCAGGGTTTTGTTTTTTGAGGAATGCGGCCGAAAATGAAAGCCTGGATGTCGAGTCTAATGTGGTAGAAGAGGTCTACTGTACAGTATATGCCAAATGGTGACGATACAAAGTGCACAACTATTAATTGGCCAAAAGATGGTGCTACAGCACTTTTATTGAAAATGCCAACTTTAATAAAAGGCATTACGTGTCCCCTCATGCAGAACAACTTATGTGTTTTGAGACAACTGATTCTACAAATTATGTCTTCTAAACTTTCTGAAAGTTTCGACACAACCGGGACTCAAACCCGCAAGGCTGAACTGAAGGGAGCCTGTACCACTATGAGCCGGCTCAGTGAGGACTGTGACTTGACCTCTGACCTTTAGAACACAATGATCTTTGATGATCTTTGAGGTTCTACTTTCAAATTTTGGCCCATTATCTCATTAACATGTCAGGCTTCTTCTTTTTTTTTTTAATTAAACAATTCATGTTATTATGACCCAATGAAAATGTTTCTGACATGCCAGGTCTCCACCTGACAGCCAGGCAGGCATGGAGAATATTGTTCCCACTGGAAGCTGTGTATCTCTTTCAAGTCTGTTGCATCATGGCCAGTAGATCCCAAGAGCGTAACAGCGGAGGCAAACAATGGAGGCGTGTGTGTGTGTGTGTGTGTGTCTGTGTGTCTGTGTGTGTGTGTGTGTGTGTGTGTGTGTGTGTGTGTGTGTGTGTGTGTGTGTGTGTGTGTGTGTGTGTGTGTGTGTGTGTGTGTGTGTGTGTGTGTGAACTCTTGAAAGTGGCAACTTTCATACAAGCCAGTTCACGAAATCCTACTATGGATTTTATATCTGTTTTGAATGTCATTTACAAAATGAGAAATTACAAAATGATATACGTTTCACTTGAGCTCAACGACACGAGCAGTAATGCCAAGAACTAAAGTAATGCCAATGATGCTAAGTAACGCTAACTAATGTTAATAATTAACCCCTTTCAGTGCCCTGGCACTTTGCTAAATCAAAAAGCACTTCGTGATTCATAGCATGATTGATCTCTTATGGATGGATATTACTGGCTTCTAGTTTGTTATGGTCCTGTTCTTCTCACACCTTGATAAGCTGTGCGTCCTGAACATTAAGCCTCACTAAGTTCCATTGTAAATCCGGGCCTGCACACGGCCCTTGTCGCTGTTATTAGCAAAGGGCTTATTGATTTGCGCCAAGGGCTAAACCATCGTGATATGGTAACATTGCTGCAAGCTAGTGTGCATTTATTTGGTTTAGCCATTTGGGCTGACTAAGCCAAATAAACTATAAATTTGTGGCACACATTTGTGCCATATTTTCACCATTAAAAAAATAATCAAACCTACAAGCTATGAGCTTCTAGGCCTGATATTCTTCAATAACTAAAGTAATGCCAATGATGCTAAGTAATGCTAACTAATGTTAATAATGCTAAGATATGCTAATGAAAAGTACTCGTAATAATACATCTGCCTCGGCAGTCTGTTCAGAAAACCATAAGGAAAACCTTCCTTTGGCATATTTTAAAAATGCTTTTTTTTTTTCAATTCCCATGTGTGTTTTCTATTCTCACAAATAACCAAGTTTAAACAATTATTAGTTCACACCATGAAGCAGCTTTAATGTAAGTTGCTCTCAGGAACGGTACATTGGATTCTAGCCTCATAATGATGTCACTAATGCTTTGTATAAGTCCTCATTTCCTTCAGTCAAATCAAATTTGGGGCAGAGGTTCAGCACGAGGGAGGGTGTGTGTGTGTGTGTGTGTGTGTGTGTGTGTGTGTGGGGGGGGGTGTGTGTGTGTGTGTGTGTGTGTGTGTGTGTGTGTGTGTGTGTGTGTGTGTGTGTGTGTGTGTGTGTGTGTGCAAAGTTTGGCATCACGGGGGTTAACAGGGGAGGAGATTCCTGGTAACAAACGGAAGGACGGACACACACACACAGACAGACGCACATGAGACATATGGAATGCAAAACGCACTCTAAGCGTGTTTTCATCATGTGAATTAGCACAGGCCTGTACGTTTGACTGTTTTGTTTCCTCCGAAATCCAGCCTGGTATTGTGGACAAAAGCGAAAGAAAATCTTTAGTTTTTGGGGCCTGTGGGGCTAAAATGTCATCAAATGTTGGTCTTCCGTGGCTCAAATGCACTGGCGTGCACAGAGAGTTTCAAGGGCAGGTGCTCAAATGTAACCAGGAGGACACTCTAGAAAATTTAGTTTTGGGGGGTTAAAAACGCATAGAAAACAGCATTTCAGCATCTTTTTGCTCTTTTAAAAAGGGCATGTTGGTCCAGAGAGGGCCACTAGGGGGTGCTCAAACCCCCCTTGACGTCTATGTATGCACACCTATGCTCAAATGCTGAATAAATAGTGGGCCCTGGAATGAAAAGGTTGAAAACACCCCCTGCTATAGACCTGCGCAGTGACGTCACGGCCCTGGTTCCAGAAGTGTTTCCCCCCCTTCATTTTTCTCATAGACTTTTCGAAAATAATTTATATTTTTAAATTATTGGATCGTCCCACACAGATCCAATAATTTCTAAGATGAAAAACGAAACAAAAAGTGTTGTATCCCGTCATTTTCTACTTCTTGCTAATTAGATATTATACGATGATATTGTGTGTGTGTCATCATGATTTGTCACGACCCGAGTTGGCTTTGTCCGCGGCGAAACCGTCTTTATATAAATTATTTTCGAAAAGTCTATGAGAAAAATGAATGGGGGAAAACACTTTCGGAACCGGGGCGGTGACGTCACGGCACAGGTCTATACTGCATGGCCATCACGATGACATATCATGTTTCAGGGCTATAGGCCAGGGGTTTTCAACAGGTGGTCCGGGGACCACCAGTGGTCCCTGAGAGGGTTCCAGGTGGTCCCCAGGCTAAATGATGGAAAGCTGGTTAACCAGATGTAACTCTCAAGAATGTAAAAACGAAATCAAATGGACCCTTGCGTGTCCATTTGGTTTCATTTTCACACTCTCAAGAGTTAAAATTATTCATCATCTGAATTAGCACTATATAATTAAGAAGTCCACGCTGTTTTGTTTGCAAAATCCAGCCTGGAATTGTGAACAAGACCAAAAGAATTCTTTAGTTTTAGGTCATTGGGGCTAAAATGTCCTCACATGGTGGTCCCTGGAGTCAAAAAGGTTGAAAACCCCTGCTATAGGCCCTGCCCCACCCAGACGCGTGTTGTTGTGACAGGTTACGTGGCGGCACGAGGAGTCACAGGGGGACGGAACAGCGATGTGTATAAAAAAACGTAACGGCCTGGACAGTACAGGGTTAGGGGGGTAAAAGGGTTGTGTTAGGCATGTACACATCAGTCATGAACGCTTCTCCAGACACACACTGCCTGTTGTATGAATTAATGTTGTTCTTGTTCTGCTCATTCTCTGCCGTGTCTGCTTTGTCCTCCTCACCCAACACCTCCTTCTCCTCCTCCTCCTCTTCTTCCTCCTCCTCCTCCTCCTTCTGTGAGCTGCGCGCGCGCTTCGATCTCAACAGCATGCAGCGGGACGGGGACTTTGTCCTGGGCGGGGTGTTCCCCGTCCAGCGCCCCGTCTACCCCGTGTCCGATTTCACCTCCAGGCCTCCGGAGCCCACGTGTAGTGGGTGAGTATTATGGTGACACAGTGTGGTTACACAGGTAATATTGTCACGCCACACATTAGCCCATTCTGTGTTGTGACGCATCTGGGTGTTTCTACAGATCTACAAGCTCATAGCGTGCCACCGAGTGGTGCGCTATGTAGATCTGCTATTTATTATTATTTTTTTTGCGAATTGCGAAAATGTGGGGAAAATCTTTGGATATATTCTTTCGGAAGCAAGCATTTTTTTTACTCAAACCTTCCCTACAACAGCATGTTTTCAGATGGGAGTCCGCAGCCAAATATAGATAATTCCCGGGGTCCTTGGCATGAAATATGTTGAGCATCACTGACACAGGAACATAGATTTTTCAGAAAAACTAGAATCTAGCATCATAAACTAGAATATAGTGTCAGAAAATAGAATGCAGCATCTGAAACTAGAATACAGTGACAGAATTTAGAATCTAGTCTCAGAAACTAGAATCTAGTGTCAGAAACTAGAATCTAGCATCAGAAGCTAGAAACTAGGGCCGAAACTAGAATCTAGTGAGGACAAAATTGGTTAATTCTGATGTTTTTTTTATTTATTTTTTACCCACTTCAACCTGAGCACACACAATGTACGCAATGTTCCGCCCATTGTCACTCCTATACCTCTGACCAGCTCCAGGGTTGTGAAACTGTAATGAATGTTCTGAGGGGTTTGTTCCGATCTCACTGAATGACGCATCAAATGAATGCTTAGTACATTATGTGCTTTAATAATCTGTAAAAGAAAAGGAAACAAAAAACACAAAATGGACCCTGGCCCAGTTGGTCCTGAAAGCATGAGCCTTGCGTCACAGTTTACAAAGGTCTTTCAAAAAATATTTTGACCTGGGAACTGGGAATTCTACGAATGTAAAATACACTGTTCCGGAGACCCTATGCAAGAAGCAAAGCTTTGGCAACAAAAAAGTTCTCTCAGAAAGAATATACATGCAATGATTCCTATGATCTACATTCTACAAGCTTGTAGATCTGCTATTTTATTTTTATTTTTTATTTTTTTGGGGGGGCCTTTTGGCTTAGAAGCCAAAAGGCGTTCCCTCCCAAAATGTATGAAGGATGTTTGACTCAAATCAAAAATGTACGTGAAGGCCAGATATCACATGATAACTCAAAAATTAGCCTACAAACATACAGTATGCCTGACACAGAATTGATGAAATAACTACTGTACATGTATATCTATAAGCTTACAATGTGTCATTCACAATTAAAGTCAGGCATTGTGAGCATGTAGATCTGCCACTTCTGGTCACTATTTGTAATGATTTTTTTAGTGTGGAAACGATTATGACAAAATAAGTGCTATTACCTCATAATCTCATACGTTCTAGTTACACTTTGGGGATTAAATAACCCCTGGCTTCTATTTAAAATGTCATTTTTTGTCCTTTGCATGTCTGGCACGGATATTTGGTTCAAAATAGGCGATGTCTAACTTATAAGCTTTGGCTATACAAACATAGAGTCAATGTGGTCAAAACATAAATACGTTTACAACCTTGAACCTGAAAGTGGACAGTGAAAAGCCATGCGCTGTTTTTGAATGGTCATGCTTTACTGCTGGGGTGTTCACAGATGTCCCTCTTTGCGTGGGACAGTCCCTCATTTTTCAAAGACTTTTTAGGTGTCCCACAAATTCAGAACTCTGTCCCACCTTGTGACTGTTAAATTAACCCGATAAGTATTTCCATACTCGGTCCAGAGTTGGCCACAGTAGTCCATGTATGTACTGTCGTATTTATCAAGAAAAGCTGATCTACAAGCTCAAAAGGCATCGAACTGCAACACGTTTTGAGTTTGCAGATCAACTTTTTTTTTTTTTTTTTTGCTAGATTTGAATTGAAATTCCAAATTCTTTTTTGAGTGTGGAAAAACTCAAAAAAATAAATAATAATTTGCTAACCCCATTTTGTTCTGTAACGTTTCCCCACAAATGCAGTACTTCTGTCCCTTAAACAGTTTGCATCTGGTCAACCTATTTGCTACTCGCCACCCACTAAATCTGAATCAATTTTATTTCCACATATTCCACAAATGGACCCGCAAATGGACCAAAACCACTGATATAGTGCATGGGAGCAAAATACTGCTCTCCATAACTCATGTTGCAAGCCGTCACATTAAATACAACACGAGGCAAATAGATAAAACACAAAAAGGAGAGAGAAAGCAGCAATAAAATAAGTGCTACTGCATTCACTGCCTTAGAGGTGAAAATGGCCCCTGGCTCATGGTTGTAGTTTCTGTGTGTGAGCTGAATATATATATATATATATATATATATATATATATATATATATATATATATATATATATATATATATATATATATATATATATATATATATATATATATATATATATATATATATATATATATATATATTATTAACACAGTACGCTAGTCAGTGTGCCGTGTCTGTCAACATTAGGCTGAATTCCAAGGACTAGTGATGCCCCGATGTATCGTCCCACTTATTTGTTTGGCCAATATTTGCTGTTATTGGAAATACCGGTATGGCCAAGTCAAAATAACATTAACCAATTGTAGTAGCCGATACATTTTGCATTATCTATGTTGGTGTGTTGGTCCTCTCTAGTCAAACCAGCTGTAGATTCCGTTAGTTCTTGTATTGAAAATGTGTAGTTTCGCTGGCAAAAAAAAAATAAAATAAAAAATAACTATTTTATTATTTTTCAGGAATTATTCATTTATTTTTCAGGAATTTTGAAGAACCAATTCTTCCCCATTTTCAACTGTTTTTCTTTTTGTATTGAATTTCGCTTTGGCAACATAAACGTTTGTTTTTCTCATGCTGATAAAGCTCCTTTGAATTGAATCGAATCAAATCGAATCTGAATTGAATTGAATTGAATTGAATTGAATTGAATTGAATTGAATTGAATTGAATTGAATTGAATTGAATTGAATTGAATTGAATTGAATTGAATTGAATCGAATCGCATCGCATCGCATCGCATTTTTTTTTTGCCCGATATTTTCTAGATTTGTAACCAAGTGGTTCAAGTTCGTCCAGACCATGGCCTTCGCCGTGGCGGAGGTCAACGCGGACCCCAGCCTGCTGCCCAACGTGACGCTGGGCTACCGCCTGTACGACAGCTGTCCCGTGTTCGGGGCGGCCCGCGCCGCGCTGGCCCTGGTGGGCCAGGAGGACAACTTCACCATGCAGCAGTCGCAACAGGGCTCCTGTGCTGGCTCCCCTCCTGTGCTAGGACTGGTGGGTGCTGCAGGCTCCACTGGCTCCATCTCCATCTCCAGGATATTAGGCTTGTACAGAGTGCCTCAAGTAAGTGTACACATCCTGCGCGCAATTTGTGTAAAGCAGGGGTTTTCAACCTTTTTGACTCCAGGGACCACCATTTATTCAGTATTTGTACCACGGACCACCATTTGATTACATTTTCACACCAAAGACCTAAAATGAAAGAATTATTTTGATTTTGTCCACAATTCCAGGTTGTATTTTGCCAACAAAACAGTGTAAACTTCTTAATTAAGTGGTGCTAATTCAGATGATGAATATTTTAACTCTTGAGAGTGTGAAAATGAAACCAAATGGACCCGAAAGGGTCCATTTGGTTTCATTTTTACACTCTCAAGAGTTACATCTGGTTAACCAACTTTCCATCATTTAGCCTGGGGACCATCTGGAACCTTTTCAAGGACCACTGGTGGGCCCCGGAAAACCTGTTGAACACCCCTGGTGTAAAGGGATAATGTGTGGCTGATTAACGTATTCATTGAGAATAATTAATTAAAGAAACAATAAGGCGATTAAAAAAAAACTCATTTAATCGTGCACAGATTTTGCATCACAGAAGCTTTTTCACTGGACGAGTTTCAACCTGCCATTGATCCAACTTCCCATTGTTTCGTCCACCTATTGGTCCGAAATTACTAATCCTGTCTCTAACCCTCACCCTCAACATACAGGTAACATGTCACATGTGTGTGAACACAGGGCTTATATTAAAACAACGCGGCCAACCGCTATGCTGATGGTGGAATTCCAGTGCATGTTCAGACTAATGGGATCTCTGGGACTTCAAATCAGATGGCTTTAGTTGACCCAGTGGATGATGAGAAATTTCATTTAAGAAAACTCACTCATTGATGCCCTATATCAATCTGTTGACCATTTCTTTTTTCTCTAGTCAAATATTGATATGTGATTAATCAAGGTTAATTCATTGTCCACACTCATCCATCTATAAATGTTTTGTGCCGTCTTCGTTGAAATGATTAGAAAGTTTTCCAAATAATTACATTTATTCTCAATGTGATTTCAAATAACAGAGGCACACACTCATAATGTGTCGCTGTGAGCTTGTAGATCAGCACACACAAACGCAAAGACTTGTGGGTTGTCGGAAAGTTGTGGATATAGTCTATTGTTGGTGTTTTTCCAGATCAGCTTCGGCGCCACCTGCTCCTGTCTGAGTGACCGCACGCAGTTCCCTGCATTCTACAGGACGGTGCCCAGTGATAACTTCAGGGTAAACATGTGCTTTTGGAACTACAGTAATGATCAATTTTCTGTTTTCTGTTTAATTTTCTGTCTACTAAAATGTAATGTAATTGTAAAGGGATTAATTTTATGTTGTTGTGTATTTTAACATGTTGTAGCTTTTCAAAGTTTTTTTTACCCTGTAAGACTACGTTTTCGTATTATATTTTGGGGCTACATTATTTTCAATGGGCCTAAAGGCCACATGTGGCCTTGAGGACTTGTGGCCTGGATGTTATTGCACAGAGGGTTAGAGCAAAGAGGGTTTATATCAAAGAGTCGACACACTACAAATATTGGAATATTGGAACCACTAGATGGCATAGCTGTGCATCACTCCAATATGGCGGCAAAGCTTTGCCTATGGAACGCGTCACACGCGCACCGTGCGTGTGCATACATGCATGCAGAGGCGTAGCGTCAGTTGGGCCACGCGGGCCATGGCCCAGAATTATTTTGCTGGCCCAGGCTGAGTTATACAGTACACTTGGGCCAAGAATTCAGGGGAACAGACAGACAGACACCATGAGTAGCCTAGTGTTGGGGGATCGGAGTTGTTAGACGGCTTGATGCCCCGCTATTCATCCAGCCTTTTGTTATCAAATGGGTCAAAACCTGTTTAACTGGTCCTGGTGACTAGAGGTGTCAAAGTGGGCCCCAAAACAACAAAAGGTGTTAGTGGCCCACACGCCCATCACTATTTCCAGTAAAACCTTTTTTACTTGGCTGGAGAGGCTGGGGATAAAAGGTATTTGTAAATACAAATTTTGAGAATAAACGAAAATACATACTAACTGTATACATACATATTGCATTGTGTAATTTATTGACGTTTTATTCACGCTTCTCTTTCTTGCATTACTTATTAGAATGTTACAATGGCTTTATCTCAAAATCGCCAGGCTTAGATATCGGCCTCTAATTGGGGAGGGGGGATTTCCTACTGGCCCAGGCTGATGTCCGACGCACGCTACGCGCCTGCATGCATACGTGCACACATGCATCCTGACATTCACAATGAATACAATACTCATTTCTGCCCTGTTCCCTTCATTAACATGGTGAATAAATGAGGAGCACTAAGACAGCGCTAACAACATGACTTTTTTTTTAAATGTTTTTAAAGTAACATTTTAAGTTACATCAGCACTCCAATGTGGCGGAGCACCACGGGAGTGAACTGTTACCATGGGAGTGTCGCCTCTTTATGTAGAATCTCTTTGGTTAGAGGGCAGAATGGTGCGAGAGACCAGAAACCAGATGGCGTCATCATACTTCCGGTTTCTTAGATCCGGCACTTCAAAATAAGGGTTTCGACCGTGAAAGCCGTGGCGCAGAGACGGTTAAAATTGCACAAATACTTACCAATTCTTTCTATTGCAAATTGATACGAAAAAGTAATTAAAGGGGAATTCCACCAATTTTCAACATTTTTTTGGAGAGCGTACAAATGCAACCAAATGAACCCTGACGGGAACCCTGACGGGATGCAACCAAATGAACCCTGACGGGTTCATTTGGTTGCATTTGTACACTCTCAGAAAAAAAGAAGCGTCTAAAGAAATCCATTAATATGGTGAAATACATCTTGATGATGTCATCAAGATGTGTTAACGATTTTCTTCAAACCTCCATTTCCAGCAAACACAGAATGGGAGAACTTTTTTGTCATGTCCATTCAGCACCTCTAAGGTATATTAATGACATATTAGAATGTTGAAAATGGGTGGAATTCCACTTTAAGTAAATAAGTAAATAAGTAAGTAAGTAAAACAATGCAGTACGTGGTATGATATTTTCTGTTTACATAACAATATTTTTTAAAATTAAAAACAATGTTTAGATATTTTGATATTTAGATACTAGTACTATATCGTTAAAACACATTTTTTTTTCGAAAAATGTCATGATTTTTGAAGACATCTTGCAGCAACTGCTCTGACGTGGTGTTAAGAAATACCAAAACGTTTCCCGCGTACAGGTGCGCGCCATCCTCCAGATCATCAAGCGCTTCGTGTGGACGTGGGTGGGGCTGCTGTTCATGGACAACGACGCGGGTCGCGACACGGCGGCCGCCTTCCGCGGCGACCTGGCGCGCTCCGGCCTGGGCTGCCTGGCCTACGACCTGCTGCTGCCCTACGAGCTGGAGCGCTACGACCCGGCCGCGCTGCGCGCCATCGTCACCGCCATGAAGGAGTCCAGCGCCCGCGTGGTGGTGGTGTTCGCCTACGCCTTCGCAATGATCAACCTCATGAACGAGGTCAGTATAGCAGTAGGGGCGGATCTAGGTCCTAAATGCCCAGACTGCCCTGCACCAAACATGATGGCATGATGGCAAACAAAACCACGATATTTCAAATTAAAGTGCTTATATTTTAAAGCTAAGGGTAGTGATTTGAAATTCTTGTGTAGTACCAGCCTGGTGCACTAGGGGCGCCCACAAGTTGCTACACTATGTGAACCTGCTGCTCCATCCTGATTGGAGGAGAATTCACCCTCCACCTGGGGAACTTTTATTAGCTCCTCTGCTAACGTGGGGGAGGGGGAAACTCCATATATGGTCTGCACACCTTATAATAGAGCATTTTAACAGATTTTTTGTTTTTTGTATTTTTTTGGGGGGGGGTGATACTGATATTTGACAGAAGTGAAATCACTTCCCCTACCTTTAAGTAGTATTAGAACTGCCGCACACTATGAATGGTTTCTTTTTTTTGCATTTACCTTTCTATCAAGGGACATTCATGATTTTTGAAGAAAAAATATACTACTTTTGCCGTTTTCCTGGGACGTTGAAACACAGTCCGGTGGGTCCGGCCCTCGACTAATTCGTACCAATTGTTCAGTTTTGGCCTGCCGTGCATTTGAATTTGACATACTGTATATGGGCTATATAAGTTCAAGTTCCGTTTTAATTGGTCTCCCGAGGGAGAAACTTTGTGTTGGAGACAGGACCACAGCTGCAAACATAGGACAGTAGTAAAGTAGTAAAACAAACCAAAAGACAACACAACACAAGAACAAATAACATATACACCCTAGGTCAGGGTTTTTCAACAGGTGGTCCGGGGACCACCTCTGGTCCTTGAGACCAGATGTAACTCTTGAGAATGTAAAAATGAAACCAAATGGACCCTTGTGGGTCCATTTGGTTTCATTTTCACACTCTCAAGAGTTAAAATATTCATCATCTGAATTAGCACTATTGAATTAAGAAGTCTACACTGTTTTGTTTGCAAAATCCAGCCTGGAATTGTGAACAAAACCAAAACAATTCTTTAGTTTTAGGTCTTTGGGGCTAAAATGTCATCAAATGGTGGTCCTCCGTGGCTCAAATGCTGAAAAAATGGTGGTCCCTGGTGTCAAAAAGGTGAAAAACCCCTGCCCTAGGTGCTTACCCCTTTGTAAGAGAAATGACTACCTATTTAACAGTTCTCTACACACCTCTACCCGGCATCTTCCTACAGGTGGTCAGTGTTGGGACATGTGCACTACGTAACTTAATATATTACATAATATATTACCAAAATGCAGTAACTTGTAAGATAAATATATTACTTAACAAAAACAATCTAATATATTGTACTTTTCTTTCTGCATTACACTGTACTGCATTACTTTCAATATTACTTTCTGTCAATCTGTCTCATTGAAAATGTTCTTGTGAAATTATATTGACAACTGCAGAAGTTAAATAATTACTCATCTTCTATCATTTGTCATCAAATTATTCATTCAGGAGTGACGTTTTTTTTTTTTTTTTTTTTTTTTTTTTTTTCAAGTTGACTTCATATGGATTCGGCCAGACAGCCAATTGCACTTGCTTTATTGTAGGTATGCCACTGGCCTACGCAATTAATAGTGATACTAAATATTTCATTATATATTTTGTAAAAAAAAAAGTTTTTTATAGGGGCATGAAGAAAGCTGTTGAAAGCTGTTGAAAAATAGCAGATCTACAAGCTCATATCGCGCCACCGAGTGGCGCGATATGAGCTTGTAGTTCTGCTATTTTTTGCAAAAATTGTGAAAAGCATCAGAAACTAGAATCTGATCAGGACACAATGGGTTAAAATGAAGGTAGTAATAATTAATAAGTAATATATTAACAAGGTAAAGTAATATTCCCAACACTGCCTCAGGTGGTGCGGCAGAACGTGACCAGCCTGCAGTGGGTAGCCAGTGAGTGGTGGACCACCTCGCCCATCCTACAGAGGCCCACCTTCATGCCCTACCTGAGAGGAACCCTGAGCCTGGCCTTCCACCACGGGGACATCCCGGGATTCAGGGACTTCCTGTCGCAGACGCACCCCGACAACTACCCCGACCACAGGCACCGGAACAACCTGGTATATCCACCCCTTTCTCATAGCCCCCAGGGCATTTTTTTTTTTTTTTTTTTGCTATTAGGCAGACTATAGGCACCGGGGCGACCACCAGACATGCTTCAAAACGGGGGGTTTCAACCTTTTTGACTGCAGGGACCACCATTTATTCAGCATTTGTCAAACCTTTATTGTGGAAAGGATAGCCCCTTGAGATGTCGCATCTCGTCTTCGAGGGGATCCAACGAATGTAATCAAATGGTGAGCCACGGACCACCATTTGATTACATTTTCACAACATAGACCTAAAATTAAAGAATTATTTTGATTTTGGCCACAATTCCAGGCTGTATTTTGCCAACAAAACAGTGTAAACTTCTTAATTAAGTTTAAGTTTAAGTGCTAATTCAGATGATGAATGTTTTAACTCTTGAGAGTGTAAAAATGAAACCAAATGGACCCGCAAGGGTCCATTTGGTTAACCAACTTTACATCTGGTTAACCAACTTTCCATCTGGTTAACCAACTTTACATCTGGTTAACCAACTTTCCATCATTTAGCCTGGGGACCACCTGGAACCTTCTCAAGGACCACTGGTGGTCCCCGGACCACCTGTTGAAAACCCCTGCTTTAAAAGGATCCCAGGCTAAAGGGCCATGTTCAAATGTCCCCACCCCCTGTCAGAAACAGCTAAAATCCCTAAAACAAAAGCAGCGAATTAAGACAATCTTTTAATTTCTCTAATAACAACCTGTAACATGAACCTCGGTTGAAAAAACAAAAACACAAAAAAAAAAAAAAAAAAAAAAAAAAGTTGTTAACTTTAGGGAGCACAAACCCCAAAAACACCAACCAGGGACTACTGCTAAACTCGTTTATTTTGAAGTTACGTCTGTTGTATCAATATGAGCCACATTGCACATGATAACATTGCAACATTACAGTGGTGCATTGGTTATAATTACAATTGGCTGTTTCACTAAAATGCTGACAGCTTTAGTCCTCAGCTGTCACTACAGCAGAGGTTTTCAACAGGTGGTCCGGGGACCACCAGTGGTCCTTGAAAAGGTTGCAGGTGGTCCCCAGGCTAAATGATGGAAAGTTGGTTAACCAGATGTAACTCTTGAGAGTGTGAAAATGAAACCAAACGGACCCTTGCGGGTCCATTTGGTTTCATTTTTACACTCTCAAGAGAAAATATTCATCATCTGAATTCGCGCCACTTAATTAAGAAGTTTACACTGTTTTGTTTGCAAAATCCAGCCTGGAGTTGTGGACAAAAATCAAAAGAATTCTTTAATTGTAGGTCTTTGGTGTGAAAATGTAATCAAATGGTGGTCCGTGGCTCAAATGCTGAATAAATGGTGGTCCCTGGAGTCAAAAAGTTTGAAAACCCCTGCTCTACAGAAATAACTAAGGGCCATCCTGGCCACAAATGGTCAGTGACAATGCCTAATTTGGGAATCTTGACATCTCTAACTTACGGGGCATGCCAGCACCGTGTGCAGGGAGACATGATGTGTGTGATTTGGTTCCGGTCCCCAGTGTCTAGGCGGGGAAATACACTGTGGATTTTGTCTGCAAATGGTGATTGATTTACAATTTACCATTTAGACTTAAATTAAGCAATGAACAAAAAAGAACAGGGTAATACATCATATGCACACAAGTAGTTCATGTATAAAGTCACAGTAGGACACCTACAGTATACAGACTAATGAAGCGTGCATTTAAATACTATATTGTGCTATAACAAGCTATAAGTGTGCTGAACTACTATCTCAGTCTACATACAAATGCAATGCTATCTAAGAAACCCACAGTAGGTTGGTGCATTGCATTCAATACACCAGTAGGTGGTGCTATGGGCTAAGAAGAGTTTGAAGAGGTGGCTTTCCAGACTGCAGTGTTAAGATTAGGAGCAAGTCTGCACTTGTGATTGTTAGGCCATTTAGTATTAGTCAATAGTCCTAGGGAAAAGTCATTATATTATATTAGTCTTCTGAAATGTGTTAGTATTAGTGTCTATACAGTAGTTGGCTAAATGTACAGTTGATTTAGGGGAAAAAATGGCAGAAAATGGTGTCTCTTCATTATATATGAAACATGTTTCAAAGAGTAGCTACATTTTATTTCCATTTTTTGTAAGCCACACTATACTTATTATGAATAGCCTACTGTTAATTAAAAGTCATTATGAAGGAGATCGGTATGCCATGCCAGTCGTACTAATTCTGAAAATTATACTGTGAATTAGTAATTCACAGTAAAATTTTTGCAGGAGACACATGACATTGTGAATTAATGCCACCACAATCTTTTACCAGGTTTTGCTGTGGTAAATTTAATTAAGCAAATGGATTTTTCACTTTTTTTTTTTTTTTTCTGGTGACAAACAGTATAATCCTGTTTTCCACCTCCCATGGGATTTCATTTACTGTTTTCACTCATTTTTAAAATATTGTTTTGGAAATTGTAGCAGCCTCTACTCCACACCAGTGGGGACCTAAGACTTAATCAATATTTTAAAAATAAATGGTTAAAATGGATGCTTAAAGGTAGGGTAAGTGATTTGAAATTCATGGTGTAGTACCAGCCTGGTGCACTAGGGGCGCAAGAGTAGCTACACTATGTGAACCTGCTGCTCCATCCTGATTGGAGGAGAATTCACCCTCCACCAGGGGAACTTTTATTAGCTCCTCTGCTAACGTGGGGGAGGGGGAAACTCCATATATGGTCTGCACACCTTATAATAGAGCATTTTAACAGAAAGAAATGTTTTGGGGTGATATCTGACAAAAGTGAAATCACTTCCCCTACCTTTAAAATGACAAGGAGGTTTGTATAAGAAGGGGGCGGGCAGCTAATAGGAATATCAAATATCTAATTACTGAATGGAGTAACCTAAACTCTGGGGTGTTCACATGCAACCTGTGATGTAGATGATAAAATAATAATAAAGTGTGTTTTGAAGTGAATTCTCCCTCCCAACAGTATTATAGGCAACTTTGTAGCCAAAAATAAAACTATATATATATATATATATTTTTTTTTCCTTTTCTCCTCTATGTCGAACTTTGATGTTGCAGCTGTTTCCCTGCAGACAGTCCCTGGCTTCGCGCTGCAGACGATCCAGAACTTTATCAGTGTCAACAATTAAATAACATTGTGCTCATGACAAGGCAGTGCTAGTGTGTGGGGGGAGGGGGTTTGTAGGGGGGTAAGGCAATGTTTTAGCCAATTACAAACACAGATTTTATACACAGTAAAGTTGCCTATATCACCTTTAAGAGTGCTTTAACTACAATTATAGTGAAATCCAGTATACTGTAGACGTGGGGATGGAAGGCAAGTGTTTACCATGTTTCATTGGTCATGTTTTTTTTTTTTTTTTTTTTTTTTCCAGGTGAGGCAGTTTTGGGAGCACACGTTTCGGTGCAAATTCGCTCCCCTCCCTCCAGAGTGGGTGGACGCCGGCGGAAAGGTGTGCACCGGACGAGAGGACCTGGCGACGGCGCGCACGAGCCTTCTGGACATGTCCGACCTCAGGGTGGAGTACAGCGTGTACAAGGCAGCGCGCGCCCTGGCCCACGCCCTCCATGACCTGCTGCAGTGTGTGCCAGGAAGAGGGCCTTTCCCTGGGCACAGCTGTGCCACGCTGCAGACAGTACAGCCATGGCAGGTGGGACATGACATCAAGGTTCAAGGTTTTTTATTTGTCACTCCAGTGTATGTCAGGACATATACAGGGATGAAATGGTGTTTCCATTTTCCACAGTGCAATAAGACAATAGACAGTGCAATAAGACAAAGTCGAGACAATATATAGACGAGACAAACAATAGTGCAGCAGACCAGTAAAGTGCAAACTGTAGCCCTAACTAACTAACCAGGTGTGATAAAGTGGCAGTAGTGTGAAGCTAACAGACAGCTAGACGGGGCATATATACAACTACTAGACACCACAATATACTACAGTTAGAAACTACAACTAAAAATCTAAAAGCTGTATACGAGACTATAAGCTACAACTAAACAAACAACATACAGCCTACTATAAGAGGTGAGGTATACATGTGCAAGAAGATAGGATAGCAGCAGTTCGATACAGTCCTTCAGTTGTATGTGTGTTTGTGCATGTGTGAGGGCGTGTGTGTGTGCGTGTGTGTGTGTGTGTGTGTGTGTGTGTGTGTGTGTGTGTGTGTGTGTGTGTGTGTGTGTGTGTGTAATAGGTAGTAGGTAGTTGTAAGTCCAGCGTCTGTGAGCATACATGCCTTCACAGTAGGGATGTATGCTTAAGATGAAACAATTTGCAGGGCTGGACTAGGTCCAGCCCTGCAAATTAGGTCCATTTTTCCTCTGGTGAAAAATAACCTTGTTCTGCCCAAAAACTTCCATTCCATGTTACAGAGCTCCAATGCAAGGCATACTCAAAGAAGCAGTGGAGCTCCTCTGGACCAGAGCTACGAGTGACCCACTTACAGGTCCAGGTAGAGAATATTGGTGCCATGCACGGAGCAGTGCCAAATTACTAACCCCATGCTCTAACCCTAAGCTTAAACATAATTGCAAGCACACCCACACTGAGCAGCCAACTTTTCTTTTTCTCCAAAATAATATTGTTAAAAAAATCTGTCGAAACATGTCACTGGTTCGACAGCGACTCAGACTGATTCGAAAAAAAAAAAAAAAAAAAAAAGGACTGTACAGTCTGAGTAGAAAATAAATAGTGGTATTTTATCTTGTTTATTAGTGAGGACCTATTATATAAAGATACGTTGAAGAGTGCTGAAGTGATCCTTTAACTGTTTACTAGAACTTTTTAAAATAATATTAAATATATTCTCTCCATCTATTAATGAATTAATGTCTTGCTCGCCACATTTTTCCCAAACCACTATTGCAACAGCTTCTGTATTACCTGGAAAAGGTCAACTTCACCACGTCATTTGGCGAAGGCGTGTCATTCGACGAGAACGGCAACCCTCCACCCATCTATGATGTCTTGAGTTGGGCGTGGCAACCTGGAGGAAGCAGGGCGGAGCTTAACTACGTGGGCGTGGTCAGGAGAACGGCCGCCGGACACGAAGAGCTCATCCTTGACCGGGAAGACAGAATCTTCTGGAGCACTGAATCCAAAAAGGTCTCTTTATAGCTTTCTGAAATAACAAAAATACTGTTGCTGCCTGATCGTTTTTTTTTTTTTTTTTCTTCCACTGGAGAGAACGATACCCTCCACCTCATAAAACAAAGGGTGATAAGCCCCTGGACATAAATGATGGCTAGATGGCTTGCAGTTCACCGGCGGCCATCTTACTGAGGCACTTCAATACATAAACCATAACTCGCTCAAGACTTGACGGATTTACAAACGGTTTGGTTTATTACAAACATCATGCCCACAGACACAATCTTAAGCTATACCTCCGTATGATGGCCACCATGCAACAATGCCACTCTAATTAACTCATGTGCACACTGACACAACCCAAAGAGCGTGAATAGAGAGTTTTACGGAGGCATGTAGCCATGGGTCTCCCTGGAACCAGCTAACGAATCTTGCTGCTGCGTGTCAATCTTGTACCTCACCCAGCAGATATGGGAGTTTTTCTTATGTCATTAGTCACATTTTCCACTCAGGTCATCGTAATCTACGGGAAGTTTAAGGAAATGTTGCTCAGTTTCCACTTCATTGGAAACGATCATGCGATCAGGACATACATGTGACATAGCCTGTGAGTCAGATGGTTCTGAATCCATCACTGACCTCCAAAGCGTGCGGTCCCTGTGCCTGTAGGCAAATTAACCAGACCAGTGTTTTAGTTTAAACTGAAAACTGATCATTGTTCCTTTCCTCCGTAGCCTCCTCGGTCAGTGTGCAGTGAGAGCTGTTCTCCTGGAACCCGCCTGGCCATAAGAAAAGGAGAACCTGTCTGCTGCTTTGACTGCCTTACTTGCTCCGAGGGAGAGATCAGCAATGAGACTGGTAGGTGTACACGTAGACATACATGTATAAAGGCTAGATGGCTCAGGGTGGAGTCTCTGACGTAGTTCACTGGCGGCCATATTGCTGACACATTACAGTACGCTATGCCCTGAGGCAGCTCAAACAAAAATAGTCATAACTACCTAAAATCTTGACGGATGTACAAACGGATTGCTTTGTTACAAACAATATCAACGTGCCTATGTTTCAGACTGCAACTCTGCTCAATTTGTTTTACAGTATATACAGTATTAACGTCATGTAAAAAATAAACGTTTCTTACAAATCAAACCATTTGAAAATCTGTAGAAAAAATATTATGGTTCAGCATGTGCCCTTAGACACAATGTTATTAAGCTGACTATTGTAAGATTCCCTTAGACACAATGTGAAGACATCTAGCCTTTCTTACACATATCTATGGGGTACAGACATATGTTATGTCAAAATGTACAATAGGGTAATCTTTAGGGTAATACCGTTGTCTGTCCCTTTGTTAAGACTCTACAGAGTGCCTCGTTTGCCCAGATGGCTTCTGGTCCAACCAACAGCATGACCAGTGCATCCCCAAAGTCATTGAGTTCCTCTCCTACCACGAGGGCCTGGGTATCTCCTTGACAACCATCTCACTGGCAGGCACGCTCATCTCTGCAGTCGTCCTGGGGATATTCATCTATCACCGAGACACGCCCATGGTGCGTGCCAACAACTCGGAACTCAGCTTCCAACTTCTATTGTCGCTCAAACTGTGTTTCCTGTGTTCGCTCCTGTTCATCGGCCGTCCCAGACTATGGACCTGTCAGCTGAGACATGCAGCGTTCGGGATCAGCTTTGTGCTGTGTGTCTCGTGTATCCTGGTAAAGACTATGGTGGTGTTGGCTGTGTTCAAGGCCTCAAAGCCTGGGGCTGCAAACATCATGAAGTGGTTTGGTGCCATGCAGCAGAGAGGAACAGTTCTGGTTCTTACTTCCATCCAGGCAATAATCTGCATAGTCTGGCTTGTGTCTGCCTCTCCAACTCCTCATAAAAACACTCAATATCACAGTGATAAGATAGTCTTTGAGTGTGCGGTGGGATCACTCGTTGGTTTCGGAGTGTTGTTAGGTTACATCGGTTTACTGGCACTCCTCAGCTTCTTCTTAGCATTCATGGCGAGGAATCTTCCAGACAACTTCAACGAAGCAAAGTTAATCACGTTCAGCATGTTGATCTTCTGTGCCGTGTGGATAGCCTTCATCCCGGCGTATATCAGCTCCCCGGGCAAATACGCGGACGTTGTGGAGGTGTTCGCCATCTTAGCGTCGAGCTTTGGCATTTTGGTGGCGCTGTTTGGACCAAAGTGTTACATCATCGTGCTGAGACCCGAAAGGAACACCAAGAAGTCCATCATGGGCCGTGGTGCCACCAAGACATAGCGTCCTGCCGTGGACACTATACTAAACCGCCTCGCCCATGAGAGTGGCAAAAACATCGAGCAGCGCCGTGCAGCATTGGAAGTCACTCAACGGTCCTGCGTGCCACCTGTATTCTAATAATGCAAGAGGGACGTTGTGTTGCTGAACAAACAAGCGCTTCCAAACACTGGTACATTATCAGCTGCACAGAATGTCTTGACAGAAAGTAGCTCATCATGGCACGCGTAACCCTAGAAGACCCAAAGTTGCTTTTTGGAACCTTAGCCCTTTACTTCATTGCTATTTTTTTTTACATAAAAATGATTGATTTTTAATCTTTCATTGCCATTGGTCTTGGTATTTGCATATACCCCCCACGGTAGTAGTAAAATTCCTACAATACATATATTTTGTGGTTGTTAAAATGTCTCCTTCTTCTTCTTGTTCTTGTTCTTGTTCTTGCTCTTGCTCTTGCTCTTGCTGTTGTTGTTGTTGTTCTTCTTCTTCTTCTTCTTCTTCTTCTTCTTCTTCTTCTTCTTCTTCTTCTTCTTCTTCTTCTTCTTCTTCTTCTTCTTCTTACCCTTATTATTAGTAGTATTATTAGTATTATTATTATTATTATTAGTATTACCCTTATTAGTCTTGATTGGATTTGAGTTTATGCTGTATAGCCAACTATAGTTTCAGTTAATTCAATGAATAAGTAACTATAATGCAAACTGCATTGGAGGGAGGGGGGCCTCAGGGTGAAATATAGAAAAATGGGGCATCTATGACAAGAATCAAGAGCATCATGCATCATGTCACAGGTAGATTGATAAGGTAGATTGATGGCCAATGTGTTTTTGTCTGGAATTCTCCTTTAACCACTGGAGAAAGTCCCCACTAATTAGTGCACCTGCTGCACGAAGACACTGACAGAAAGAATTGCAAATGCCCTTGAGTTCCATATTAAACTTTTGAGATTTGAAAAGGCAACAGTTGACTCCTTTCCCAACATTTTTAAAAGAGAAGGACTTCCCAAGAAACCATTTGAGGTAAGATTTCATTTACTGAATCATAAATTCTGTTATCACCATTCACCAGTGAAACTGGTGGCCTGTTTTTAAAATATTGTTTTGTAAAATGTAGCCGCCTCCAGTACGCCCACCCAAATTAATAAAACAATAATTTAAAAATAAATAAAAAATGTAAATGAAATTCCACAGCCCTCCCACGTATTAGGAGGACAATATCAGTCACCAGAAAAAAGATGGATTTTTAAGTTATAATGGGTTTGTATAGGAAGGACGTTCTGGCAGATTAATGAACATCAAATATCTAAATACTGAAAGGAGTAACTTATAAACTGTCTGGTGTGTTCACATGAGGCTGAGTAGACCATAAAATGACCAAAAGTTTTTTTTTGAAAGTGAAATACCCCTTTAAACGACATTATCAGAACATTGTCAGAATACCGGAATAAAAATGAAATTTCGAGAGACATAGCGATTTCATAATTATTTGAGACAATAATGTTTTTTTTTTAACAAAAGTGACGATCGATAGCTATAAAATGAGAAAAAGTTCTCAAAGACATTATCAGCATTTTTAATATCATCAAGGCAACTCAGTTTTAATCAATAGATAGATAAACACAGAGTTTTTGGTCTGAACATGGGATGAAAATGTTGTCAAATGGTGGTCTGTGGCTCAAATGCTGAATAAATAGTGGGCCCTGGTATCAAGAAGGTTCAAATCCACTGTTGTAGATACATATACGCAAGCCCTGTGACTTGTACACCACGTCCTCTGCTGACTTGTCAACGCGCATATTGTCGGACAACAGCATGATCAACTCCTCGTCCCGGCGCGTAAAATTGGCATTTCTGCATACCGGCGGTGTGAAGGAATGGGCGTTAATGTCGATACGCTTCAATGCGTGGGCGCATTTGCCGTCCTGAATCAGGTCCTAGAAAACTATTTCACACACCCAATAGAGTCTTGACGAACATGGATAGTCCCACCATCTACTACTAACAAACCCACCACAGTCTTCTCCAGTACGGTCATCAGGCTCACCCATACTCCAGTACCTGTAGAAGTAAAAATAAATAAATAAAAGGATCACTTCACCCCTTTTAAAACTAACCTATAATTGGTCCTCACTAACGAACTGTACATGATAAAATGCTATTCATTTGTTCTACACTGTGTCTCACATGAGATGTTGGCCCTTCAGAAACCCGTCTTCCAGTGACATTATTGTGGTTGTTTTTCGCATTGGAACTTTTCAGTCCTAGAAAGCCTACGGTTTATGTTAGCTTTCCCATTGATGATGTCACTGTAACACAGCCCTCCTGTGAGGCACAGGCCCAGTAAACATAGTGGTATTTTATATCTTAGTGGGTAGCATGTTATAATAACACTATTAACTGTTAGTTAAGCATTATAGTTCATGAATTCATCAGTTGTAAAGCATAATTCATACATTGCTAAGCACTAGTAAACACACTTATGAGCACACTTTGAACCATACTTAAATTAATAATTCCTCATTAGTAAAGCAGGGTTCATATACTAAGCATTGTATTGCACACTAGTAAGCTAATCGTGAATATGCCTAATCATTCTATCCTCAATTTTTTGTAAATTCTACCCTTTATAAATAAGTGCTTCATTAATTTACAAACCAGTGATTAACGGATACATTTGTACCTGGATAAATTGCTTATACACATGTTTAATAAAGCTTAGTAATGCACAAATTAATGTTTTACTAATGATGAATACATGATTATTTAGGCATTAACGGTTAACTAATGGTTAATAGTGTATAATTATTATGAAGTGCTACGCATTAGGGAGGACCTACAGTGGTAAGCACTTGAGATTGTCATTAGCCACGTTTCCATAAAACCTTTTGCGAAAATAGGAAGTGTATGTTAATTAAGTCGAAAAAAGAAGAGCGAATTGTCCGCTGTTTCCATTTACTGATGAAATGCGACTTATGGGAGTCCAGGGAAAACAAAATAGGTTCATGAAACAAGCAATAGGTGGCAAGTTATTTTAGGCTTTACACACGGACTGCCTGCAGCCTGCTTCATTCCTATTGACCTATAGGTCCGTTGTGCTGTGCAGAGGCTGTTCTGGCTCTGCTGTAGCAAAAAACAATAATTAATATAGCCTACAATCCTAATACATAATCTACACAACTCACTGTATTCCTGATCCGGAGCGCTTGTGAGACTTGGTTGCCTACTGATTTGGTGTATGTCTACTTTGTGATATTGTAGACTACACCATGTTATCTGCAGCGCGACATATGCAAGGAGAAAAGGTTTGAACTTTATTAACGAAATAATATCTATAAGGGCAGAGCCCGGTCACGTAAAACAGCTGTTTATGTCTGATATCACTTGCGTATATTAGCTATCATCCGTGAGAATACAGATACTGTAAATATAGGACCTGTAGCTGCCCTGCGACCTTCATGAACAAACGCGATGGGAGTCTGAACGTTTTGGCCATGTACGTGAGTCCCCTTGGCTTGGATGTCTGTGTGCGCACTGCACGGCCCTCGTCCGTTTTGAGCGGTTTTGTAGAAATATAACTTACATAAACAAATAACAATGCTCTCATCGGCAGACCAGAACTCTCAAATGGCGCAAAATGGAAACGTATTCGCATTTTGAAGTGTTTCCATTCAACATTCTCTTCGCAAGAGCCGTTTTTTCGCAAAAATAGGGCTTATGGAAACGTGGCTACTGTTAACACTTGGCTGCTGATGGCGCACCATAGTGGTACCACTGCCCTGGAATGCTAACGCTTTTCACACTCCATTTAAAAGGTGTCAATGGTTGATTAACAATGGCTATAAAAGTACGCCTCTGTCTATTAGGAACCACTAACCAAGTAATAGGACATGTAAATGTGTATTTAAACTGATAATCTCCTGGTGACAGCATGGAGCTTTCTGGTACCACATTCCTGCGGTTACCATTTCATTGCCATACGATGTCCCACTGACAATCTCAAGTGCTTACCACTGGCGATGAAGCCACCCCCATACCATTTTGTCCTGCCCCCCCCCCCAATTACGAAATGTTACATCCGCCCCTGTTTAGACCTGAGGACATATTCTACAAAATGTTTTCTGAGACTTTTTTTTAACTCATGTTCCTATGTCAGTGGTCCTCAATATTTCATGAAAAAAATGCAGAATCTACAAGTTATGAGCTTGTTGATCTCTACAATGTAGCTAAAATGAGTAGGGTAAAGTCTTACGTTGGTGAGGTTACAGGCGTTCCATCGACCCACTTCCACACTCCTTCTCTCTCTCTGTCAGTCATTCCAATCCACACAGCCTTTTCGCTCCTCACTCTGTCAACAAAGTCCTGGACAGAAGATCATCTGGTTACTGAAGTACAATCTGTACAATAAAGGCTCCATTTCCGTTCCGCTAAACCCCTTATCCCTTAGCTTATTTGCCTTTTTAAACTATTAAAAAAAAACATTTTTCAGTAGTTCAAATAGCCATTCTACAAGCTCACAGCGTGTTAATAAATTGACATGTTGAAATATTCCAAAAAGTTTTTCAAAATAGTAAAAAACAGAATAAGGGATTAAGGGGTTTAGCATGTAACGGAAATGGAGTCCCAAATGTCTGAAGAGCAATTATTCTTTGGATGCCTTCTGCAACCCATAGAGACCTCAAAAAGAGGATATTTTTTCTAGATGATCTAATTGAAGGAAGACTTCATAAAAAACAATAGAAAATGGTCTAATGGTATAATTATTTTGACCATAAAATTACATATAGAAACTTTAATCCGGATGCCTTAAACATGTTAGCATGTTTTTAACAGTGCAGTCTCATAGATAGTACTACACTATACACGGAATGCCACCTCGGAATTGCGTGCATACACTGCGAGTTAAAGCAAAAATCCGTGACTATGCACTTGGGCGTGTTTTTTCCACAAACCGGAAGTGGCTGGTTGGGGATGGGGCAGTTTTTTCCACAAACCGGAAGTGGCTGGTTGGGGATGGGGCAGTTTTTTCCACAAACCGGAAGTGGCTGGTTGGGGGTGGGGCAATTTGGGTTTTGTAATATTTACTATTCTGTCCCTAACACATCGCAACTCGGACGCGGCTGAGTCGGCTCTGTCGCAATGCTCAGCGCGGCAATTCGCTCGGCTAGCGCCTCGCTCAGTAGCGCTTCACAATGCTCATGGTCGGCAGAGACGGCGCCGCTCCGTCATTTTCAGTGGAAAGACGAATATGCACGGATTTATTGTAAGCGAATATGCACGGATTTTTGCCTATTCTTGGCGAGTATTCACGTAATGGGCCCCGTGCCATAACGTGCATATTCGCCAAAACCTCATGAGACTGGGTTAGTTTTTAATCACCCCCTCTCTCTCTAACCTGTTCTTCTCTGCTGTTGATGACCACCAGATCAGCTCCCTCTTGGCTCTGACAGTATTCTCTACTTTGCTGCCATATCTTCTTCTCCGTAGACATGTAGTAACAGCTTCCTCCAAACTTCTCCCATCCACTGGGACACTGGACTGAAAACGTCAGAGGACATGTACTGATAATCAATTCCAACACCTACAGTTGTAACGCTAGTCAGAATCAAGTCAGTAACGATGGCGTTTGTCCTCTTGCTGTGTTCATCTAGTTAGTGCAAGTATTTCAATGTTTATGATAATGTATATTTCTAGCTCTCCCAGGAGGGGGGGAAGCAATCCTCAACCGCGACAGCCATTGTGGCGGTTTTACGACCGTATCGATGGTTATAAAATGGTTTTGCTAAACGATTGACTGTTCTGCAACTATTGTTCATAGCAACGGTTATAAAACCGTGGCCGAGGATTGCTTTCGCTGGCTCTCATTCTATGCTTCCAGAGGAAAATATGTTTAGTTTCTAGTTAATAGATTTAGAATATTAACACACGTAACACAAGTAACACATGTTAAACAATTAATTCAGTTAATTGGCAGCTCTACAAGCTAGCAAGATGGTGCAGTAGTAATGGGTTTACTCGATTGTCTACACATAAATATGTAGACAATCAGATCAAGCAGTCTACATGCAAATATGTAGTGCATCACACACACTCCATACTCCATTGGGTATGTAAATATGGAGTTATATGTTTAAAACCATTTTGCTTACATTTCAGCTTGTTTACTTCATTCTTCAGTTGCGTAATCTCCACGGTAAGGTCACTCTTAAGTTGGCTAACTTCCAGAGTCAGGTCAGTCTTCAGTTGGGTAATCTGCAAGTTCAAGGCTACCAAAGACAAAGAATGGTCAATCATCTGGTTGACGTTATTCATTTGTTTGTGCATGATGTCCCAATTTTCATGATGCCATGTGCTGTCCATGACGTGGTCTGCAGACCGTGACAAATGCCCTTATTTGTGTTTAGGTAATCTATATAACTGTATATATTAGTTAAATACATTAATTAACTCGTAGCATATTGCTGCTGCTAATTCAGTTTCACGTTTCACCCTGTATCACCGAATTCCCGATAGTTATGTTTCCCTTGATCTGGTTTAGTAGAGAAGACCAGACCTACACGCATAGCAAAGAGACATTTTACCGAGATATGATTTATTAAAAGCACAAGTTCTTTGCGGCACATTATGATTTTGTGTTGTTTTGCATTTTATGTTTTTTTTTTTTTTTTTTTTTTGCAATTTGATTTCGTTGCTTTGGTTTCATAGACTTGAGCTAAATGCACGCCCCATAGAGCAAAGGAAACAACAATATTTGGTCATCATATAGCACTGATTCACAATAAATGATCCAGAATTGACCGAGCCATGATCTTTTGAAAAGATGAGTTTTGGGCACATGTAGAGGGAGCAAACAGCGAGGCTGCAGGCAGAGCCATGCATCGTAGGCCGTTAAGTATTTATGAACCATTTAGGACTAGGTATAACAGGAAAAGATATAGGATGGAAAAAAAACGCCCAAACCACACCTATGCGTAATGTAACAGGCCTGGGAGGTGCTTAAGGGAAATAGGATGGTAACGAAAATAACAACTTTAACATGGGAACGCCTCTCCCCCAATGCTAGATGCTCTAATTGCGTATAAAGGGTGATGACACGAAAATGGAGTCCCATATCTCATGTTGCTCTCATGTTGTTTCATCTGTCGTATAACAACAATTGACCTGCTGCTCTGTGCGTGTGCATGTGTGCGTCCGTGCGTGCGTATGTGTGGGCGAGCATGCATGCCATGCTCTGCTCTCAAACATGAGCATACAAAAGCATGAGCGTGCGAGTGAGAGAGAGAGAGGCACTAGAGAGGGAGGAGTTATTACTATCACTAACTGTCCTGAAATGAAGGGATGAATGAATGTCTTGGAACTTTGGAAGTGGGAGTCCTTTTTTTTAGTTTTTGAGTGGTGCAACTGTAGCAGGTGGCTACAGCCTCTGTCGTGATGGCCGCCAATGTCTAGTATCGGCCCCTGGACCAAGGGGATGTCCTCTTGGTCTAGTGGTTAAGATGTTGGACTTTCACGTGGGAGACCCGGGTTCGAATCCCGGGCGTTACATTGGTGCCATGACCCGGATCGGGTTTCCCCGTGGAAGGAGGTCAAAAGGGAGGTGAGTGTAGCAGGTGGCTACAGCCTCTGTCGTGATGGCCTCCAAAGTCTAGTATCTGCCCCCGGACCAAGGGGATGTCCTCTTGGTCTAGTGGTTAAGATGTTGGACTTTCACGTGGGAGACCTGGGTTCGAATCCCGGGCGTTACATTGGTGCCGTGACCCGGATCGGGTTTCCCCGTGGAAGGAGGTCAAAAGGGAAGTGAGTGTAGCAGGTGGCTACAGCCTCTGTCGTGATGGCCTCCAAAGTCTAGTATCTGCCCCCGGACCAAGGGGATGTCCTCTTGGTCTAGTGGTTAAGATGTTGGACTTTCACGTGGGAGACCCGGGTTCGAATCCCGGGCGTTACACAACCACTCCTGTAGACATAGCTATGTGCGTCCCTGGCTGGCTGCTAGGCGAGCTCGGTCATTCCTTGCCTGTTTTAGACGCGGGGTGGGGATTGCCAGAGTGATTGATTGCAAGCGTCCCGGGGTGGGAGTTCTGCTCTGGTCTTGGTCAATATTAAGCAGTTCCACTCATGTTGTGGGGGTCCCTGTGGACCCCCACAACATTAATCCACAGAAAGTAAATTAATCCACAGAACTAACCTAATTTGTATTGTTGAATTACTTCTAAAGTATTAGGACCTCTGTTCATTTTTGACCCCCCTATCGCATGGAACTACTTCTTGGGCGTAGTGATATGGACACAAAATACATCGTTCCCTGTTATAGACAGGTCAAAAATGAACCAAGGATGTGCTAATATTTTAGAAATAGCTAACAACATAGCCTAAAGCAAGTGTATTCATACAGCTTAACTTAAACAAATCTGGACTATCCCTTTAAGAAATACTATTTAAAATAGCCTATAAATAAAAAATAAAAATAGTTTGTAACAATAACACACGATTTAGGATGGATAAAGATCAACGCCCTCATAGGTATTCTAAGCAGTGTTGCCAACTTGGCGCATTTGTCGCTATATTTAGTGCTTTTTCAGACCCCCCTAGCGCCAAAATTAGTGAAAAACTCCTGGCGGAAAATCTAGTGCTTTTTGGCTGGTGAGTTGGGTTGAAATTGATTGACAGGCGCCAGAGATAAAACCCTCATTTTTCACCATTTCTCCTCCTATGACAGTGGTTTTCAACCAGTGGTCCCCAGGCTAAATAATGGACAGCTGGTTAACCAGATGTAACTCTTTGAGAGTGTAAAAATGAAACCAAATGGACCCTTGCGGGTCCATTTGGTTTCATTTTTACACTCTCAAGAGTTAAAATATTCATCATGTGAATTAGCCCAAGTCTACACAACTAGAGAATGTAGAAGATTAATGGTCATTTAATGGTCATATTCCCTTCCAGGCAAGAATCTAGCGCATTCTAGTGCATTTTGGAAGTGCCACTAGTGCATTTTGGATTTTGGCAGTTGGCAACACTGATTCTAAGCATTACTTTAGCTATTGAAGAACAACAGATCTCATAGTGCGCCACCGTGAAAACGTTGCATGTGCAAATCTTGTCATCAAGCATCTTTAGAAACTGCCCCAGAACTTGGGAGGTTAAAATGACCTCACTTGGTGTCTGAAAGGTAAACAATCTGACCTTCAAGCTGAGCTTCCACTTGGACCTTAAACTTCTGGAGCAGATCTGTGACCTCCCAGCGGATGTCGTCTGCCTGAGCGAGACAGAACAACAGGATCAGCAAAGAGCTCCTCATGGTGAAGTCCACACTGTGAGGCCAACATGCAGGACAGCCTGTATTTACTGGAGGTTCAGACACTAAACATTGATCGGTTGGTTCATGGCTGACTGCTATATTCTATGTTTTCCTGTTTCTCATTGGCTGGAGGCGTGGAGAAGCATGTTCAGAGTCGTCGGATTGGTTCCTTCACGGAACACACACTTTTAGGGGAGGTGGACACTGGGTGACAAAGAGGAGTTACCGGGAAATTATGGGTTCAGGATTTTCCCATAAACCTCAAGTGTGACAGGCCAGTGAGATTACCAGTCACACTGGTACAATTGGTACAATTTGGGAGTTTACAGGATTTCCCCGGGATTTCCCCATAAAGTTTAGCAGGAGTATTGCATCTGTCACACATTGTCCTGCACAAACACACTCTTTGACCCACATCTGGTGAGCTGGGATCTGGATCTGGTCACCCTAAATAATTTCAGTGTGCAAACATGTTGATGATCTCAGGAGTTGGAACTCCATGTAGCTGAAAGGCTCACTCAATATTTAATTTCAACATCAGAAAGAGACCCGCAGTGTTTAATGCCAAACTTGTGTCACTGATAGTATTGATTGCTTCCATTGATCCAATGTGGTGGAACACAGATCAAATTGATTGATGATTAAAATATGAATAGAGATATTAATACAAGTGCATGCACTGCCATGTTGGACAGATTGGTGGGCTGGGAACCCTTTAAAGGGAAATTCCACTAATTTTCAACATTGCAGTTCCCAAATGCCAAAAAATGGGATGCATTTTGATCAAAGTTACTTAAGGCGTTATTTCTATATGATTGTGATGTGCTGAATCTGTTTCTCGCTCGGTATGCGGCAGAAATGGATTCAGCTGGGCAAAAGGTCACAGCTGGAGCCTGAAACATATCATATCATATCATATCATATCATATCATATCATATCATATCATATCATATCATATCATATCATATCATATCATATCATATCATGTCATTCATGTCATGTCATGTCATGTCATGTCATGTCATGTCATGTCATGTCATGTCATGTCTGTATTCATTATAGTTTGCCCTTTTCCCTGTCCATATGTCATTCATGTCATGTTCTGCCTACAGTGAAACATTGCTGGCAGATATAGCCTATGCAGCAGAGTTATAGAGCTGTGCAGTGACGTCACCGCCCCTGTTCCGGAAGTCTTTTCCGCATTCATTTTTCTCATAGACTTTTCGAAAATAATTTATATCAAGACGATTACGCCGCGGCCAAAGCCAACTCAGGTCGTGACAAATCATGACAACAAACACAATATCGTCATATAATATATAATTGGGAAGAAGTAGAAAACGGCATGATACAAGACTTTTTGTTTCGTTTTTCATCTTAGAAATTATTTTATTGTCCCAAAAGTTTGTGTGTGTCATCATGATTCGTCACGACTCGAGTTGGCTTTGTCCACGGCGTAATCGTCTTGATATAAATTATTTTCGAAAAGTCTATGAGAAAAATGAATTGGGAAAAGACTTCCGGAACAGGGGCGGTGACGTCACTGCGCAGCTCTATTATTGAAATGAAGGAAAGTCTGGCACTCGGGTGGCACAGACAGGACTAAAGTATGTGTCAGAGGTTTGACTCCAGCGCGGTGCCGTGCCCAAGAGGGAAGCAGGGCATGGAGGATGGTATTTACCACCACATGCTCTCTGTTATGACGTGAAAATGACTCGCTTGTTAAAAGAACTAGGACCTTACCCGTTGTGAATATATGAACACCATATGATGTACAGTGTAAAGTGAATAAATAGATCATTAGAGTGTGGGTAAAGTGATGAGTGAATTAATAGATTATAATTATTATACCAATTAATGATCATGTAGCCTAAGTATCTGATTGCTTTAATGTAATTGTGACTGAGTATAGTTGATCATGGGGGAATGGGAAAGCAGTTGTGTCAAAGTAAGGGTGCCCAGGAACGTGTTGATAAATCTTTAACTCTTGATAGTGTAAACGGGCATGTGGTTTCATTTTGAAGCTCTCAAACAGGTACATCTGTTAACCAAGAGGGGGGCACTAAAAGCTTGCATTAATAAGGTTTGTATTGATTATTATAAAAAATATTTGATCTCAAAGTGCACCAGATTGAAGCATTTTAAAGGGGAATTCCACCCATTTTCAACATTCTGATATGTCATTAATATACCTTAGAAGTGCTGGGTGGAAATGATAAAATCGTTTCCCCATTCTGTGTTTCCTAGAAATGGAGGTCTGAAGAAAACTACTACACTACTACTACATCTTGATGACATCATCAAGATGTATTTTCACCATGTTAATGGATTTCTTCAGACGCTTCTTTTTTTTTCTGAGAGCATACAAACATTTGTACGCTCTCAGAAAAAATGTTGAAAATAGGTGAAAATCCCCTTTAACGCCGCCGGGAAAGGGGGTAAATTCAGTTCATGAACTCTTTTATTTACAACATTCACTGTTTTAACGAACAGATTTGAATTAATGAATCCAGTTTCATCACAAACATCTTTATTGATCAGTCTGTAGTATTACAATGAAACAGATGGCTATTATCAATTCACGTATTACATGCTACATTGCATACTAATTACTTTATCTGAATAATGAAAATCCTCCTGAATCCCAGCACGGCCATTCTGGCAGGAACATTTCACAAACTAGCAGATATACAAGCTCACAAGACATTGCATATTTGGCGCAGATTTACAAGCTCACAAGAAATTGCATATTTGGTGGGGGTGAAATGATAAAGATAGTATATCATATGTTGAAACACAGCAAACATTGAATTGCTTGATGTTTGATTGTATTGCCAATGGAACTAATTGTTTATAATGTACGGTAATTGTTTTGATCAATACTTTAAGTACCTGAGCATTGTATTTAGCAATTAAAAAAAAAAAAAACAAAGAAAAAAAAAATGAAAAAAAAAAAGTGTGATTTCTCTGTGTTCATGTCAAGGTGTGTGTTCGTCCATAATATGTCCAAATACAATGTTCATCTATTTGCCAGAGAATCACTGTGTTTACTTATTTATATCCATAACAATACATCTTCCCCTTAAAGGTAGGGGAAGTGATTTCACTTTTGTCAGATATCACCCAAAAAATATTTTTTTTCTGTTAAAATGCTCTATTATAAGGTGTGGAAACCATATATGGAGTTTCCCCCTCCCCCACGTTAGCAGAGGAGCTAATAAAAGTTCCCCAGGTGGTGGCGAATTCTCCTCCAATCAGGATCGAGCAGCAGGTTCACATAGTGTAGCTACTGTTGGGCACCCCTAGTGCACCAGGCTGGTACTACACCATGAATTTCAAATCACTTACCCTACCTTTAAAGGGACAGTTCAGATTTCTTTAAGTTATCCTAGCTCTATGACATACTGTCCATTAACATAAGGGTAATGATAATAATAATAACAACAACCGTTATTTATATAGCACCTTTCAAAACCAGGTTACAAAGTGTTTCACGACAATAAATCAAATGCAATGCATAGAGAACAAAAAGGAAATGCACAAGCAGTACCAATAATAAAACAGCAGTAAAATGATAACAAAGAAAACGATAATATATAACCAACAGGATTAATAAAAACACATTAAACATTAAAAGCGCGCCGATAAAAGTGGGTTTTTTTAGGAGAGATTTTAAGACAGACTCAGCAAGCCTTATTTCAAAGGGAAGGGCATTCCAGAGGGTTGGGGCTCTAAGGATAAAGGCCAGGTCGCCTTTTATCTAATACAGAGTGGGCCAAAATTTAGAATCTCCAGGTAAGTTGTTTAACCGGATGTAACTCTTGAGAACGTAAAAATGAAACCAAATGGACCCTTGCGGGTCCATTTGGTTTCATTTTTACGCTCTCAAGAGTTAAAATATTCATCATGTGAATTAGTCCTAATCTACACAACTAGAAGATTAATGGTCATGGGCAGAATCAAAGGAAATCTTTAGTTTGGGGGAGTCTGTGGGGCTAAAATATCCTCAAATGGTGGTCCGTGGCTCAAATGCTGAATAAATGGTGGGCCCTGGGATGAAAAACGTTGAAAACCCCTGCTGTATATGACAGAGCAGACGGCAAAACAACAGCAGTGCATTATGGGATTTGTAGTATTAGCGGTGAATGCAGTGTTACAGCGGCGCCACGGCTGTATAATACCTGCGGGCCAGCTCTAAAGTTAATTTGATGTTGCCTCAAGGGCCAAAGGAAATCACACAGCGGTCCAAATTTGGCCTGGGACCACTGGGGGATATAGAGATGCGCAGTGACGTCACCGCCCCTGTTCCGGAAGTCTTTTCCCAATTCATTTTTCTCATAGACTTTTCGAAAATAATTTATATCAAGACGATTACGCCGCGGACAAAGCCAACTCGAGTCGTGACGAATCATGATGACACACACAAACTTTTGGGACAATAAAATAATTTCTAAGATGAAAAACGAAACAAAAAGTCTTGTATCATGCCGTTTTCTACTTCTTCATATAACGATATTGTGTTTGTTGTCATGATTTGTCACGACCTGAGTTGGCTTTGGCCGCGGCGTAATCGTCTTGATATAAATTATTTTCGAAAAGTCTATGAGAAAAATGAATGGGGAAAAGACTTCCGGAACAGGGGCGGTGACGTCACTGCGCATCTCTATAGGGCTTAACTAAATCATCTAGGTCAGGGGAGCCCAACCAGTAGATCGGGATCTACCGGTAGATCTCGGCCTGATCACGAGTAGATCTCGGGACTCGGGAGATGTGGGGGGGAAAGAAAAAAAATGGGGTGGAAAAGAAAAAAAGAGCGATTTTCGTGTGTGTGTGTGTGTGTGTGTGGGCGTGTGCGTGGGTGTGCGTGTGTGTGTGTCTGGCTGTCTGTCTACGAACGGCTCATTTGGAGGATTGTTGTCTGCTGTCTGTGAATTATGCCAACAGTATTGTTCTGCAACGTGTAATGGACTGTTCTGCAACTTATAATGGACTATTCTGGACTGTTCTTATTATGATTGCATTTGCAATGGCAGTGTTTGCCCAAGTCTGTTGTACTTATGTTGTACTGTTGTAGACCTATTTATGACAAGTCTGTTGTACTTTATGCTTATATGGACATAAAGTAAAGTGGTAAAACAAAGTAGTGTTGTGTTGTTGTGAAGTTACTGCAGGCTGGCAACGATGCGTGTGGTTTTAAATGTTGATATTGGACTGGCAGATCCCGGAGGGGTTGGCTGCTGAAAAGTAGATCTTGGGTCAAAAAAGGTTGGGCACCCCTGGTCTAGGTATATGGAGCCAGATCAGAAATGCACTTAAAACGTATTAATAGGGTTTTATGTGATATGGGAAGCCAGTGGAGGGAAGACAGGATTGGTGAAATGTGATCATATTTTTTGTATTGGCAAGGACTCGGTCTGCGGCATTCTGAACGAGTTGTAGGAGACACGGACACAGAAGCACGGATGCACGTTAGTATAACCATACAGACGAAGTTTAATTTCGGCGAAGTATCCCTTTAAGTAGTTCTAGGCATTTTATGGGGGTCACTGGGGCCACGGAGTAAAAGTAAATTAATTCAAAAAATAACTTCATTTGTTTTGTTGTCCTTTGGTCATCCATTTTTTTTTACCACTCACAAGGAACTAGATTTTAAAGAGCCTCTCTCCCCTTGAACCAGTAGTTGATGCATAATTCTAGAAAACTATTTCACACATCCAATGGGCTACATTCCCACATGCGCCGTCGTACCAGAATCCAACATAAAACCCAACACAGTCTTCTCCCCTTCCAGCGTCATCAGGCTGACTAGGCATCCAGTTCCTGTAGAAGTAGAAAGGTTAATACATTACAATAATTTCACAATATTGTTTCATCTGAATGTTTAGATTTTTGTTTTTATTTTGACTTCAAATTATAATACATTAGACCAGGGCCACTCAACCAAAGAAGCTTTTCACCACATTTTGACTGATGCCTCTGCGTACTTCGTTGCAAGGCTGCATTACAGCGGATTTGGTATTTTCTTGTGTTGCTACATGTTGCTACAAGTGTTTTATGGTGACGCGCTGTTAATATCGTCCAGGGGCGGATCTAGGCATGGGCATGGGGGGGCAATGCCCCTCTAAATACCCAGTCTGCCCCCCCCCAAACACGATGCCATGCAAATCAACCCAAGATATTTCAAATTAAAGTGCTTATATTTAAAATGATTTGAAACACTACTACTGCTACTAAGTAACTACAGCTGTGGCACCACTAAACCAACAGCATTTCATCATTGAAAACAGAAAACTCTCTGAGTCAGACCTTTAGCTTTATGCATGCTGCGTGTCTGTTGCAACTTCAATAACAACTGATGTTATTATTGATGCTTTACTTGACTAATAAAAGTCCTGTAACCGAAAATGGTACGGCTTCATCACGGGCGATGAAGCCGCCCCCATACCATTTTCTCTTGCCCCACCAGCATGTTCTCTTGCCCCCCCCCCCCCCCTAATGGGACATGTTACATCCGCCCCGATATCGTCACGTTTAGCGACGGCAGGAGACTGACTAATTGTCATTCACTTCCATGGCATGAATGCAAACCCCCTGCCACCATGGCTGCATCAAAATCATGCTCATCTGCAAGCATTGTAGATGAGCATGCATGAGCATGTCCGGGTCCTAGCCTGATTGAGGACCTGGACATTTGGAGTACGCCAACGTTTTATTTAGAAATGTTTATAGGTGATGCTAAGATGCTAACATGCATATGTTGAGCAATTTGTTTGTAATAGCCATAACAATATATGGCCGACTCCAGTGTTGGGAAAGTTCTCTTTTTTCTGAAATAGTTCAGTTCATAGTTCATACATTTCAAAACAAACTAGTTCCGTTCATAGTTCATTGTTGAATTTTTAGAACTAAAGTTCATGGTTCCAAAAAAAGAACTATTATAGTTCTTTTTCGTTCTTTTTTTCCCTCCCTCTTTTTTGTTCAAAATGACTGCAGCCCATAGCCATGTACAACTGAAGATGTCCTTAATTGATCCTCTTTATTATGGGTCAAACTGTCAAAGTTTTTGTTTGTGAAGATTTTATTATGAAGGCGCTCAGTTCAGTCCAGCCCTCTGCATCTCTATGTGCTGAAAATAGAGCAGAAAATATCAGCAGAAATAGAGATCAACAACCTCAAAGTGCGTCACTGAGTTTGTAGATCTGCACTATTTTCAGCTCATTCTAGTCTCACTCTTGAACAGGGCTCAATGCTTAGCATTGTTCCAAGTAGGCTACTATTTTACAATATCAATATATTAACATAGCCAGGTCAACTGAAAGCCCGACCACCAATTAAGCGAATGAGCCCGGGCCGTCGCGGGTATTGTTTCGGTCGGGAAACAACTCTACAGTATACAATAGCCCATATTGTTATATTAATAACAATGTGAAAGGGCCCCCCCAAACCTTAAGGCCGCCTCTGCTTGTAGTAGGCTAATTGTAGCCTACCGGTAAATAAAAATGAAAACGATCCGACGGCAAATCAGTCAATGATGGTAAGAATACACAAGTGTTTGTGCGTCCGAGCGCGCACGTGCATGGTGCGTTATTTATGATTAATCACGGGATAGCGGCACATGTGCGTGAGGCAAAAGGTTGCTGCGCAGACAGTATATGATTTAAATACATGCATAGCGCAGGAAGGCTATACATTTTACCAACATGAACAGCTTTAGTAGCTCATTCAACGTGTTGGAGAGAAGCGTCCTTCCTTGGTGCTGTGTTGGCTGTCTGATGCTGTGCGCTACTGACAGAGGGAGGGGCGGGGCGGTGGGCAAGGAGAACAGATCTTCAAGCTAAGGATGCCTCGAGCCTCAACACATTGTTAGCTTGTATATCTGCTCTATTTTAGTGAACAACACCGCCGTACTACAGTAATATAAATTTAGGTATAGAACTGCAACTCATAGAATGTGCACTTGTCATGTCTCTATCACAGCTGAATGGCCACATGCTCTACTCGCACCGGTGCTATGAACTCTTTAGTCACAAATGCGAGCCTGTCGAGCCCTGCTCTTGAACGAAATCGAACGCAAGAAAAGTGACGTTCACTCACGCCAGAAATGAACGAGTTCACATCGCCGTTCTTCAAGCAGATATAGGGGCCCTTCAGTTCAAGTTCCTTAAAAATATGAACGGTTCAAAGAACTTTCGTTCTTTCGTTCAAAGGACTTTCGTTCTTTGAACGTGTTCGGGTACAACTCAATTTTAGCCCCCATTAGATATATAACAGGGGGTGAATATGGCTTTTTTTTATTTAAACTGAGGGATATTTCCACGAAACTTTACATTAGATTTAAGAGAAACTTGTAATGCAAAAAATGTCGTCACCATGTTGTGTTTTGTTTCATCATTATCAAACAGGTGTCAGCTGTTGTTATTAGGCTGCTGCTACCACCCAGTGCAGAGACACATGAACGGTAAGGATACCAAGGACTGGACAGTGAGGACACCGTTATGCTATGTAAGAATGAAAGCCACTTATAAATCAGATACTGGTGCTAGATTTGTGCTAGATTTGTGGACAAAACCATAAGAATTCTTTAATTTTAGGTCTTTGGTGTGAGAATGTAATCAAATGGTGGTCCGTGGCTACGGTGGCTCAAATGGTGGGCCCTGGTAGCAAAAAGGTTGAAAACCTCTGCTGTATATGAATGTGTAGTGTAGGATAATGACGGTAAAGTCTTGCCTTGGTGAGGTTAGAGGTGATCCATCAACCCACTTCCACACTCCTTCTCTCTCTGTGTCGGTCAATCCAAGCCACGTCAACTTACCGCTTCCGGCTTTGAAGGCAAGAAAGTCCTGGACGGAAAAAAAAATCAGCTGGTTACTGAAGTACAGTCTGTACAACAGATGTCTGGAACCAAATGAATATTTTTAAATGTGTACATTTTAAAATAAACAGCCAGATCTAAGAAATTCCGTGAAAAATAAGGAGGGAAAATGTAGCTGCAAGCAGCGATAAGACAGGACCACGCAAGCAGCTAAGGCAATATGCACAATAAGCCATAGAAAGATGTAAGTCTGAAAAAAACATTGAAATTGTGACAGAGTATTCAAGGTTCAAGGCTCTTTATTTGTCATTCCAGTGTATGTCAGGACATATACAGGGATGAAATAACGTGTCCATTGTTCTCCAGTGCAATAAGAAAAAGGACAAATACAAACCATACAAGAAACAGTAAGTGACGTAGTGCAACAGGCTAGAGCATTAAAGTGCAACTGTAAAAGTGGGGTGAAGGTGCTAAGCTACAACCAGATATATTTTAGTCGTGGGGTTAGTTGTGGGGAGTATGTTTTAGTTGTGGGGTGGCAGGAATATTCTCTCACCTGTTCTTCTCTGCTATTAATGACCACCAGGTCACCTCCTTGGTTCTGACAGTATTCTCTACTTTTCTGCCATGTATTCATTTCAGTTGACAAGTAGTAGCAGCTGCCTCCAAACTTCTCCCATCCACCAGGACACTGGTCTAAAAACATCAAAGAGGACATTTTCTAGTGCATTTTTACTGCACTGTTAATCAAATCTAATACAAACAGTTGTAACCCTTGTTTCATAGTGTAATTCAGTTAAATAACAGAGCTAAAAGCCAGCAATATTTTCCAAGAGAATCAAGCAGTAATATCAGCTGTAGTGATTGATTCACTCAGGTGTTCTATACATCTAAATCCCTGTTTCATTACACTACAGTATTAATAATACACAATGTGATATACTGTATATTCATTTTTTTTTTTTACTTCTCTCTCTTACATTCCAGCTTCTGTACTTGTCTCTTCAGTTGTTTAACCTCCAGGGTCAGGTTGGCTAAGGCTGAAAATGCATAATCGCACAGAAAACGTAAATGTGAAATTCAGTGTTGGACAAAACTACACTATTCAACTATTCAAATATTTGGTCCTTGGTCCGGACCTTGATATGGTCCTTTTGGTTGAGAAAACACCTTAGTCTACTTATACAGCCCCCTTGTGGATGAATTATGAAAAGGAAAGCTTGCGTAAGCTTAAGGTGGCATACAATGATGCACTCAGAATCCTTCTAAAAAAGCCTAGGGGTGGTAGTGCAAGTCAGCTATTTTGTGAAATGGGACTGACCACATTCCAGGCTCTCTTGAGAAATCTCATGTTCAGTTTTAAGAGTCAACTTGATGAGTCTCATAATAAGGTGATTAAGGTGATGACGAATCCCATATATAGTACCGTCAGATACAGTTGCTCTATGTGGAAACACTGGTATGTCTGCCTCTTGTAGACTGGTTTTATTATTTATCTGGATTTCAAATACAGACTTCTGTATTTTAAGTGTTTTGTTTGTTTTTAATTGTCTGTATGTCTTCTAATGGCTTCGGCTGCAAATAAAGATTGATTGATTGATTGATTGATTGATATGCTATCTAAAACCTAGGGCTTGTAGGCTAGCAAAATATGGTAGTGCCATTCCTTTAGGTGCAATGAACTGCGTTACCAAAGTGAAGTGCATTAAAGCAATATAAATCTATATCTTCTGTCTGAATCCATCTTAAAGATGGAGTGCCATGATTTTTGTCTGGGTTTATTCCTGGAGGCTATTTACCTGACAGTTAAACATGCCAATGACAAAAAAAGGGAATTCCTAATTCACTCACGCATATCCATTTCTGCCTGGCTTACATAGTAATCTCGCTGATTGCTATCGCAATGGATATGAATATGAAACATGAAAATATCAAATCAAGCAACTTTAGAAAGTGTCCCAAATGTTGGAGGTTAAAATGTATACCCACTGGTGTTTTGAAAGGTAAACATAGCCTATACTGACCTTCTTGTACATGTGCTTCCAGTTGGATCTTGAACTTCTGGAGCAGATCTGTGACCTCCCAGCGGATGTCGTCTGCCTGAGCGAAACAGAACAACAGGATCAGCAAAGAGCTCCTCATGGTGAAGTCCACACTGTGAGGCCAACATGCAGGACAGCCTGTATTTACTGGAGGTTCAGTGGTTCATTGGAGGTTGGAGGTCTATTGATCATTGATTGGTTTGTTCAAGGGGGCGTGTGGCCACTATATTCTATTCTTCTTTCTCATTGGATGGAGGCGTAGAGAAGCACGTTTAGAGCCAACTGATTGGTTCCTCCACGGAACACACACGTTTAGAGGAGGTGGAGTTATACCGTAGGCCTAGGACATTAAAGGGGTATTCCACTTTCAAAAAAACTTTTGGTCATTTTATGGTCTACTCAGCCTCATGTGAACACACCAGACAGTTTATAAGTTACTCCTTTCAGTATTTAGATATTTGATGTTCATTAGTCTGCCGGAACGTCCTTCCTATACAAACCCATTATAACTTAAAACTCCATTTTAACCATGACAGATTATTCGAAAACAACCAATCTTTTTTCTGGTGACTGATATTGTCCTCCTAATACGTGAGAGGGCTGTGGAATTTCATTTACAGTTTATTCCACGGCCCTCTCACATATTAGTAGGACAATATCAGTCACCAGAAAAAAGATGGGTTGTTTTCGAATGAAAACAACCCAGCAAACTAATGAACATCCGGCAAACTAATGAACATCAAATATCTAAATACTGAAAGGAGTAACTTATAAACTGTCTGGTGTGTTCACATGAGGCTGAGTAGACCATAAAATGACCAAAAGTTTTTTTGAAAGTGGAGTACCCCATTAACTCTCCGCACGTCCGTCTGTGTGTAATCAATATTGAAGGGGAATTCCACCCATTTTCAAAAGGGGTCTGAAAGAAAAATCATTAACATGGTGAAATACATCTTGATGATGTCATCAGATGTATTTCACCATGTTAATGATTTTTTCAGACCTCCATTTTTAGGAAATACAGAATTGGGGGAACTTTTTTTATCATCACCACACAATATCTCTAAGGTATATTAATGACATATTAAAATGTTGAAAATGGGTGGAGTTCCCCTTTAACTCGAGAAGCAATTGCCCCACTGGCTTCAAATGTGACACAGCTGTGATGAAATTAGAATGAAGCCCTGTTAAATAAAATAAAAATAATAATATTATTAATGTGATAGAAGGCATATTAATATTAATATTATTAGAAGGCAGTTGCCACCACTATCCGAATATGAAAAGCGATTGAAGATGGATGGATGTAAGTTTTATTATAGCATTTGGTCTATATAAACTAACTTCTTTCTCATTATATGTGAGAACAATTCACTTTGGATAAATGCACCATTTACATTTGCCCTGTGCGTGCGTGTGCGCACACACACACACACACACACACACACACACACACACACACACACACACACACACACACACACACACACACACACACACACACACACACACACACACACACAGAGACACACAGACACACAGACACACACACACACACACACCGTTGAGGCCATCTCTCTCTCTCGCGCTATTTCATCCGCCAACTATCGTGTTTGTTTGCGACCAAAGGTCACAGATAACCATGTAATCATGGGCTTTTTGTTGCATATAACTCACAATTCCTGTCAATCTGTCACGAGATTGGAAAAGACCTTTAGGTAAGCCCCTCCTCCCTAAACTGCTATGGTCCAATCACAGCTAAGCATAACATGTGATAGACAAACCTCTCCACCAATAGCTTTCCTATATGATAAAACACTGTTTTAAATGTTTAAAATAAATGTTTCCCATTGCATAGGGCATGCCTTGTTGATGGATTTGGAAGAGACTTTTAAGGTCAGGTTCCAAAAATGAACCAGTATTTAAAGGTAGGGGAAGTGATTTCACTTTTGTCAGATATCACCCAAAAAAAATTTTTTTCTGTTAAAATGCTCTATTATAAGGTGTGCAGACCATATATGGAGTTTTCCCCTCCCCCACGTTAGCAGAGGAGCTAATAAAAGTTCCCCAGGTGGAGGGTGAATTCTCCTCCAATCAGGATCGAGCAGCAGGTTCACATAGTGTAGCTGCTATTGGGGGCCCCTAGTGCACCAGGCTGGTACTACACGATGAATTTCAAATCACTTACCCTACCTTTAATGTGTAATGTCCAGGGGTGCACATAACTATTTTGGTCCAGTACTCAGAGGAGCACCTGGGGATGTTACTTGGTGCTCCCAAAATGTGGCGACCATCACCGGGCCCTGGGACCCCTTTTTGCCACTCCGTACAGCCTGATCAATGTACAGTATTACAGCACAGGGCGATAGTTTGGGCATTGCAATAGTGGCTAGCCTAGTAGTAGTACTACTGCATACTACATCCATTAAAAATACTAGTAGTATTTTAGACTTAGTCAGAACTAGTTAGAATTATTTCATTTTCCAGTCAGGCAGTCATTATGAGCCCCAGCTGTGTGGTGCTCAAAGGAGCTTTCCAGCCCTGGATTGACAGCTCATTGTAGGATTTTTGGTGCTCCTGAGCACCGGAGCACCACTTATGTGCACCCCTGGTAATGTCCATGATATTTCCATTGGAATGAATGAGCCTGGCTGGAAAGTGTCCTAGGGTGGACAAGAGGGCAGGGCTTACCGAAAGGTCTATTCCCGCCACGCAGTACGCAAGCCCCCACACCATCAGGACAGTGCAGTGGTGTCTGATCCAAATTTAACCAAGACCACACTCTGACACTTTAGGTATCGTCACTCTTGTCACTATTGATATTGCTGGAACTGGCAAATATGTACATTATATAAATCATGCCATGAGATAAGAAAAAATAATTGACCTATCTGCCACAACATTATTCTGTAAATGGCCTTAACACGTCGATGCAGTAAAACAGACTTAAAGGCCATAAATCTTGTTAGGCATCATTATAAATATTTACGAGTGTTACGAAGGCGTATCAGGCATTATAAATATGTATGTGATTTCATCTTAAATGTAGACCTGAGCATTAAAGAGGGGGTGCTGTGATTTATTTTTATTTTTTCCAATTTTGTACATGTTTAAGAGGTGACAGTATGTAAATAGACCCCTTGGCGTATTTTTTATGTGCAATGATGTCTTCCCTTTGTATTTTTCCAGTCAAACATGCCAATGAAAAAAACTTCAATATAGTGACATCACATGTTCAGCCCCTCCCCTAACTCCTCCCCCTTTATCATGCTTTAGTTAGCTGTGGGTGTGGCTTCAGTTCAGGTGGATCTCCACCCATCACCACCCATCACCACCCACCAGGCAAACCAGGCATACTTAATGAACTGGTAGGGTGGAATCATAAAAATGACAGTTTAACAAACACTGTACACTTTTTGGGGAAAAAATCTTACTTTTCATATAACATTAATACCTGATCATGTTTTAGGGTAGAAAAAATTCATGGCACTCCATCTTTAAGTAAATTGATTTACGAAACACACCATGTCTTTTCATGCTTCTCTTTATTCAGAGAAGCGAGAGAGCGAAACAATCATGTATTCATAATCTTGGATTACATATATGCAGGCATAGACAGGTTATATATATATATATATATATATATATATATTAACCAGCAGAATGAAAATTTGAACATTTTGCCTTGGCATATACAGTAGGTTGTTGAAATGGTATATGGTCAACTCCCTCTAAAACAAACTACTCTACTACTGGAAGCTATACGTTAGGCCAATTAAAAAAAAAAAAAAAAAAAAAAAAAAAACAATATACCAAATGTCCCATTCTACGTCAGACTATGAATGTCACTGGGAATGGTGTATCACAGGGGTGCCCAAAAGGTACTGTAGATGGTGATCTACCATTAGATCACACAGACCATGCAGGTAGATCACATGACAGTCCCCCCAGCGCTTGGATCCTTATGGGATATGTAACTCTTGAGAGCGTTTATAAAATGAAACCAAATGGACCCTCATGAATCCATTTGGTTTCATTTTAACGCTCCCAAGAGTTAAATTATATTTAAACATCTGAATTATGTCATTTTCAAAAGTCCGCACAATTAGAAAATGGAAGATAATTGCTATTTTGACCAATGTTTCGACTGTTCTCCTCCCCAATTGTGGACCAAAACGTGAAACTTCTTAGTTTTGGGTGCAAGAAACATAGGGCTCCATTTTCGTTACATGCTAAAGCCCTTATACCAAATCCCTTATTTCGTTTTTATTATTTTGAAAAACGTTTTGGTATATTTCAACATGTCAATCTATTAACACATTGTGAGTTTGTAGACTGGTCATTTGAACTACTGAAAAATGTTTTTTTTTATATATATATATATATATATATATATAGTTTAAAAAGGCAAAGAAGTTAAGCCATAAGGAGTTTAGCGGTGACGAAAAGGGAGCACATGAACTAGGCATCACAAACTGTCAACTCAAACCTCAAATACTGTTTTCAAACGTCAGTAATTAAGCAGGAAAACCATCCAATTCTCCCCCTCCATTTTTCTTCATAAGTGCATTATTCTTGAACACTATAACAGTGAGTAACACCATCACCACTATTTCAAAGTTTCTTGGGGGGCCTTGAAATGGATTTTTATTTTATTTTTATTTTTTTTTATGTGTAGATCTCGTTGAGCCGGTCATATTGAAAGTAGCTCAAAAAGGTGTGGGTGTAATCAGGGGCGGATTGGCACATATTTTCCCACCGGGACAATTTTGCCTTTGCCAGGCCACCCTGGGGGGGGGGGGGGGGGGGGGGGGGGGGGGGGAGATTAACCAGATGTAACTCTTTGAGAGCGTAAAAATGGACCCTTGCGGGTCCATTTGGTTGGTTTCATTTTTACACCCTCAAGAGTTAAAATATTCATCATGTGAATTAGCCCAACTTAGTCTACACCACTAGAGAATGTAGAAGATTAATGGTCATTTTGATCTGTATGTTTCCAGGCGAGCATCTAGCGCATTCTAGTGCATTTTGGAAGTGCCACTAGTGCATTTTTGGATCTTGTCCAGCAGGCCACTAGGTGGCGCAGGCCGCACCGGTAAAACTCCCTGTACTCCAGATGGCCAATCCGCCCCATGGGTGTAACGTATGACTCCACTCAGCCAACGACGGCCTGGTGTGATGTTGTCGCTTGGTGTCGCCACCGCCACTGTGCCTCTGGCCCACTGACGACTTACTTACTTACAGGAGCTAAAGAGGAGAAAAACAAATACAGTCAATGTCACGTTAGCTTTCATTGTTGAAATATCTCAAACCCCCCCCCCCCCCCCCCCCCCCACACACACACACACAGCCACGGCCCCGACACACACACACACACACACACACGCACACGCACACGCACACACACACACACACACACACACACACACACACACACACACACACACAAGCAATAGGGTGTGCAATTTTACTCAATTCAAGACACCATGGAATCAGGTTGACCACTTGCTTACTGATGATTGCATTGATGAACAGCATGCAGAAAGTCATTCTCGAACAGACATTTCTAGGTGTTGCTCCATCTCCGAAGTGGTGAATATTCTCAGCGGAACAATTGGTAAACTTAAGCCCTGACGCGATTCTTTCACAGAATCCATTGCAATAGTTGGGTTTATTGCGGCACAGGAGTTCCTCTACAGCCTCCACTATCACCTCCTGTGAGATAGACAGAGAGGTTCAGGTTGAAATATTCCAATGGCAACAACAGTGCAGAAATGCAGTTTGAATGCAGTATATTACCTCACAAAACAGTGACAGTTATACACATTACATATTTTTGCTGCTGGGTCATTGATGAAAATAAAGAGAGAATAATACTTAAAAGGATCCCTGCCTAATAAGACAAATATGCCTTAAAACACTATACTTGCCTTCTATAACTAAAACATGCAGATAAAAACACTTTCAATACTTTATTTCTTTCATAAATAGAGAATCTTTCACTCAAAAGGAGGTGCTCCTGTTGCAGGATGATGATGTCACAGAGCATGTTCATCCATATATTACATAGAGCTAGATCACACGTGACATCATCATCCTGCGACAGGAGCAGTTCCTGTTGAGTGAAATATTCTCTATTTATGAAAGAAATAAGATGCCGTTGGTGTTTTGATTTGTTTATTTTAGTTATATAGGGAAAGTATAATGTTTTAAGCAATGTTTATCTTATTAGACAGGGATCCTTTTAAAAAACAGTGCAAAGAGGTTGGAGAAGGAAGCAACCAAGTTTCCATGTTTATTGTCATCTCGGTCACGGAAGCCACCACCAGCCTCACGGCTGGTGGGACAACACACACACACTGGCAGTACATCAGTAAAAGACTTTATAGTTTCAAGTAGCATTTTGTCATGCATCAACCCCTAAAGTTAGAGGTGTCAAGATTTCCCAAATTAGGCATTGAAGAAGCTATAATAAACAGTATGTTCTCACAATTCCCTAACCATTTGTAGCCAGGTTATTTCTGTAGAATGACAGCTGCAGACTCACTGAGTGTCTCAAGTAAGCTGTCGGCATTTTAGTGAAACAGCCAATTATAACCAATGCAATAATTTAATGTTGCAATTTGGTTAATAAATACACATCATCAGAAAAAAATGGTATTAAAAATAATAAAACCTTTGTTCTGTTGCGACCCACAACGTTTAAAACCTTCCTGATGGTTGTCTCACAGGGCCAGGGTCTGAGTGGGATACAAGTGATTTCTAAAGAAAACAATGACAACAAAATAGGATTATTTCACCCAATTGACATCACTCAACTTATGATAAAACGGTGACTCGTATAGTGCTCAGTATTGAGCTGAGATGGATTCAACATGTAAAAGGTCACCTGACGAAGACCCACATCGGGTCGAAACATCGTCAATAATAAAGTAACCATTCTATAGCTCCACAGCCTGGGAGCTATAGAATGGTGTGTGAACTTTTTTTTTCTCTTTTGTACTTTTCACATTTTTAGGGAGGAGTAAAAAGGAGAAAAAAATGGGTGACAAAATTTGTGGGATGAAAAATATTATAAAAAAAAAAAAACAAGACAACAGTTCTTTCACAGTTTCAGTTGAAACCTACAGCTCAACGTTCCTAAGCCAATAACCAACGTGAAGTATTTATGAACAGTTTGCACAATAGGTACATTTCACATTTAAGCACAAGTCAATACCGTCGCTTGGTGTTGTTGTGGTGCTCACCGTCGTTGTCCTACCCGTCGTGGTCCACTCTAGAGAGGAGAAAAACAAATATTGTACACTGCATAATGCTGTACTGTATTATATATTGTAAATAATGAAATGGCCAAGTACCTAATTCACATAAATTTGATTTGGGGGTCATTGAAATTAAAATACCCGAGGATCAGTAGTACCACAGTAGTGTTTTTTTTTTTTTTTTTGTTTTTTTAACATGAACTCAATTTAAAAGACTGTTTCTGTGGACAATACACTGATAAAATCCTACCCTTGTTTACAACAGGGTCCAGGCAGTAGGCGGCCCATCTTCAAATTATTGTCTCAGGAATATCAAGGAGCCTTTTGGACACTCGCGCATGGGTTCAAGTCCTTTGGTCATTTTCAATGAGACCTATAAGCCAATGACCAACGGCATCTCTAATTGAAGTATTTGTCATTATTGTATTTACAATGTACTTTTCACCTGTCAATGTCAATGGTTTTTTTTTTGCTGTCAATGTCATTCATCTTAGCCTGGTAGAATGTTGCCGAAATGTCAGGAATTCAACTTTGTTATAGGGAGCGTGCACTTTCATTTAGGGTTTCTTAATTGAGTTGAGAATTCGTGTTTTGTTCACAGCACCTGACAAAAGTGGAAAGTGGATGGAATTTTAAAATTGCTGAATGCAGTACATATGTATACCTATATGTGAGTTTAATATGGTCTGAAAGAATGATAATGTGGTCCAAAAGAACATGTATTGCCCAGTATCAAAATCTGAATATTAGAAGTCCTATGGATATAAAAACTTTTAACAATAAGTCAAGTGTGTGTGTGTGTGTGTGTGTGTGTGTGTGTGTGTGTGTGTGTGTGTGTGTGTGTGTGTGTGCGTGCATGTGCATGTGCATGTGCATGTGCATGTGCATGTGTGCGTGCGTGTGTGGTCTCTTTCTGTCAGCTTTTCAACTTTGCTAACCCCCTTATCTCCATTTAAAACTACCCACTTCATTTCTGGCAGTGGAGAAAGAGTTACATGGACAAAGGAGTTAAACCTTGTGAAACAAAGTTATAAAAGAACATAATGAACCCCTGTTTGCTGTCCTTGAATGAATGGTTGGGAAACCGGGACGTGAGAAAAAGGCCTGTCCCAGACACTGATCCAAAAGTGAACAATCGATACAGATATTATCAGATGAATCCACTGACATAAAAACCATCAAGGTATCATACAAAAGACATTAACAAAAGGCTGGACTGGGACAAAAATTCGGCCTGGTCATTTTATGCTTGAATTTGGCCCAGATCAGGACCTAACCCCTAAATAAGTTGGAGGGGACATGTCCCCCTGGTCTCCCGCCCATTGACGCCCCTGCGTATAGGGTACCTGTTTTAGAAACATTAACATTGCCGTCACGCAGGGGTGGATGTAGCCTCGACTCCCAGGCTTTCATTTTCGTTCGCCTTGCGCAAAAACGGAAAGCCTGGACTAACGCACGTTGGAAAGTGGCCTTGAGGGGGGAGTGAACCTTCCGGGGTGGGCGTCGCTCTAAATGATGTGACGTAGAACAGCAGTGGACGGGCGTGGGAGGGGCTGGAGATGACGACACGTTAGTGAGATCAAATCAGAGCGCAGCACTTCCGCCGTGTGGATCCCACGACACCCCCGCCCCCCAAGGCCAAAATCATTGAGGGCTAGACCAGGCTAGGGTGGATGTAACATTTCCCAATTGGGGGGGGGGGGGGGGGGGGGGTAGGAGAAAATGGTATACCATACCATTTTTGGTTACAGTAAAGCATCAGTTGTTGTTGAAGTTGCAACAGACACGCAGCATGCATAAAGCTAAAGGTCTGACTCAGAGAGTTCTGTTTTCGATGATGAAATGATGTTGGTTTAGTGGTGACACAGTTAGTTAGTTAGTTAGTTAGTTAGTTAGTTAGTTAGTTAGTTAGTTAGTTAGTTAGTTAGTTAGTTAGTAGCAGTATTAGTGTTTCAGATCATTTTAAATGTCAGCACTTTAATTTGAAATATCTTGGGTTGTTTTGCATGCCATCATGTTTAGTGGGGCAGACTGGCCATTGGGGGGGGGGGGGGGGGGGGGGCTGTAACCGCTCCTTGGAAACAAAACAACTTTCACACTAATATTAGTTTGGCCTGCATGGCAAGCAATGAATGACTTAAGACTATGGAGAGTGGCAGTTACTGGAGATTGTTTTTACACACACGCTGACACACACACACACACACACACACACACATGTTTGTAAACGTGTTTTGTGGGTACCAACAGCAGGGCCATCACATATGGGGACACCACTTTCCAGTGGTCGTAGAGGCATGAAAAAAATCAGGCAAGCTTAAAAAAAAATCCTTAACATGAATATCACCTCAGATTCTGGATTGGATGAAGTGATGTCCTGGACATGAATTGTGGGGACCGATATTTATCCATGGTTCATGGGGACTTCATTTGCATACACACATATCTGTGCATGAAGTCATGGTTCATGGGGACCTCGATTAACATATCATTTAAATAACACACACACCATAATGGGGACTCAATATCCTGTGTACATTTTTCACACCATAATGGGGACTCAATGTCCTGTGGACATTTAATCAGTTTCACACAGAATTTTATGCAGGAAGCTTGGCCTACAGAAACAGACTTGTCCAGAAAGCATGTCAGGATTCATAGTGGGTTCTGTAATCCCAAGTCTCAACCTGTCTGAGGCTGTCTCACAGGAAAAGCTAGAGAAGACAGCAGGGAACGCACAAGGAAACTGGATGCTTTAAGGAAAGAGCATATAATGTTCACTATACTTTAGCCCGATTTAGCCCCGATTTTGGACTCACGACAAAATTCCTCTGTCATCTCCCGACAATTTGATGGCCGTCTTTTCGTCTTGTAGTGTGACATCTCACAAAGAGAAAAAATCGGGCCGAATCTGCCGTCGAGACCCCCCCGACAAAACATCGGCAATATTAAACAATTTTGATTTTTCCAGCATTTTATCGTCGAGTGTGATATAGATTCTGACAACCCCACAACGTTTGCACTGTGCTGGCAAATGTAAAACTTGCACTGAAATGCCAGCCGGCTGGGCAGCCACTGTCTCCTGCATGGACGCACCACTCCATAGGCTATTAAAATAATTCTGATAGATCCAAAGCATTATAGCGCAGCAAACATATAAGCGCATCAGACATAGTGTAATTTGACCATCTCTCTCTCTCTCTCTCTCTCTCTCTCTCTCTCTCTCTCTTTCTCTCGCGTAAAAGTTGGTCTCACCAGCAGACTTTGACTTGTACCTTTTGTCAGGGACAACATTCTGCAACATGTGTCGAATGATTTATGCATTGTCTATATTTTGTAGCCTACTCGCTGTAGCCTACAGATCATGCAGGCAAACTAACTTGGGTATGTGTTGCGCAATTGAGTGAAAGTGGACGATGGGAAGGGAACAATGCCAGCGGTCATTGATTGATTGAATGATACAGCCTTTGAACCCACGTCCATAAAATAAAATAAAAAACATACTACAAGGTGGCTGCTTCTCCTATAACGGGTTTTTTCAACAGATGGTCCGGGCAATTCCCAATCATTGCTGCTCATATTAAGGAATACTTGACTTTGTTTCCCTAATGACTTTGTTCCCCTCACAGAACTCAGAGACTAAGATCTCACAAGGAGACAGTCCATGGAATAGGACTGTGGTACCATTAAAAAACCATTCATACGAGTCATATGATTCCACCACCACGGATTACCTCCTGAACATTCACTATATCATACTGTTTGTTTGTCCCATTCATTCATACAACCATTCATTCGTGACTTATCTGCCATGAAAATATTACATCCACAGTACAATAAATGTTGAAATTGCAGATTGTAAAAGATCTAAGCTAGGAACATGTGCATGCTTACATCCATGCATTCCTAAGAAGACTCTGCAAACATCACAGTAGACTATCAGAATTGCTTTTCACTGGCTTCACCCATGAATCAACTAATTCATGAATAAATAGCCTACTATTTCGTGCACAGCAGTGCCCAACCAATAAAGCCACATAGGCTGCCCAAACATGAAATACTAAGCATGTCAACACATCTGACTACACTATTTTAGAAAACAAGCCCAAACTATCGCCCGAAGGGGGATAGTCCTCATAATGTAACTGCAGGTAACACACACACACATATGACATGAAAACGTGCATTGTGGGACTAGCTAACTAGCTCAGGAACCTCTCCCCTGCCTCCTGAGCGATTTCCGTTATGGGGACTGGTGTGTATGTCCCCATACTGTCCGAGGTCCCCTGGACAAGGGTGTGTATGGCAATACAGCACTACAAACGGACGCACACACACACAGTCCACACAAAAACGTGAACTATAACGTTTATAAAGCATGACGGCACAACTGAACCCTTATATTTATGGGATATTGCCGATGTACAAACTCACAACACGCCAGCTAATGTTTCAATAATGATTATGATGATTGCAACACTTTCAAAACATCAAGTGCCGTTGTCAAGTTTCACTGTAATTCACACTCGGCAGAGAACAATTCATATTCCAATGGCCAATCACACTCATTATGCAAATGCACCAGGTCGTTACATTTGCCAAAAGAACTCTACTCAGAACAACAGCTGGAGATGATGATTTTAACGTGAAACTTATTACAATGAATTGAACACTTACCTAATAAATTGCCACAGAGCCGAGGATCTACCATGTAATCCCAATCGCATAGTGTGACAGGGCACATCGTGCACAACGTTGTGAAATTCCCAAAAAAGCGCACAGTGTGTACTAGCCTTTACTCCCCATAAGTATATCGTGGCTCTGCTCCTAGCACACACAGTCCAACGTCCCCTGGAGCATCTGTGCTTGCACATGCTTAGTATATCTTCTATACTTATGGAGAACGCGACGCGTTTTGAGCTTGTAGATCACTATTTTTGATACGGCTCCACTGGAGATAAAAACTAAGATTTTAGCGCACATTTGACAGATAAAACCCAAGATTCTAGATAAAAACCACATAAGAAGTATATGTGGTTGACATTGTTTATTCAATTAAATGGTGAACACTGACAAAGCTCTTTCCTGAACAAGATTTCTATTCCTATTTCAATACTTGTATTATTTCCCTTGACATACACCATATGGAATGGTTTGCCATTCAGAATCAAATATAGGACTATGGTGATAGTACCTATAATAGAACTACTATTAAATGAACCATTTACTGGACGATACTAGCAGTACCTACAAACAATACACCTGGCAATATAACTGGACACTGTACAGTTATATTTGACCCCTCTGATTTGATTGTGAGGGCAAGAATAACAACCAATAAAAATCGTTACTTATCAATGTATTTTCCTCCAAACAAAGCCAACTACTGCAGTTTTTAAAATATACAGGCACTATAGGTACAATAATCAATGGATACAATAAATGAATCCAGAAATATTGTTTCTCAGTGTCACTGAGAAACTAGCAAACATCACAGTAGACTATCAGAATTGCTTTTCACTGGCTTCACCCATGAATCAACTAATTCATGAATAAATAGCCTACTATTTCGTGCACAGCAGTGCCCAACCAATAAAGCCACATAGGCTGCCCAAACATGAAATACTAAGCATGTCAACACATCTGACTACACTATTTTAGAAAACAAGCCCAAACTATCGCCCGAAGGGGGATAGTCCTCATAATGTAACTGCAGGTAACACACACACATATGACATGAAAACGTGCATTGTGGGACTAGCTAACTAGCTCAGGAACCTCTCCCCTGCCTCCTGAGCGATTTCCGTTATGGGGACTGGTGTGTATGTCCCCATACTGTCCGAGGTCCCCTGGACAAGGGTGTGTATGGCAATACAGCACTACAAACGCACGCACACACACACAGTCCACACAAAAACGTGAACTATAACGTTTATAAAGCATGACGGCACAACTGAAGTCTTATATTTATGGGATATTGCCGATGTACAAACTCACAACACGCCAGCTAATGTTTCAATAATGATTATGATGATTGCAACACTTTCAAAACATCAAGTGCCGTTGTCAAGTTTCACTGTAATTCACACTCGGCAGAGAACAATTCATATTCCAATGGCCAATCACACTCATTATGCAAATGCACCAGGTCGTTACATTTGCCAAAAGAACTCTACTCAGAACAACAGCTGGAGATGATGATTTTAACGTGAAACTTATTACAATGAATTGAACACTTACCTAATAAATTGCCACAGAGCTGAGGATCTACCATGTAATCCCAATCGCATAGTGTGATAGGGCACATCGTGCACAACGTTGTGAAATTCCCAAAAAAGCGCACAGTGTGTACTAGCCTTTACTCCCCATAAGTATATCGTGGCTCTGCTCCTAGCACACACAGTCCAACGTCCCCTGGAGCATCTGTGCTTGCACATGCTTAGTATATCTTCTATACTTATGGAGAACGCGACGCGTTTTGAGCTTGTAGATCACTATTTTTGATACGGCTCCACTGGAGATAAAAACTAAGATTTTAGCGCACATTTGACAGATAAAACCCAAGATTCTAGATAAAAACCACATAAGAAGTATATGTGGTTGACATTGTTTATTCAATTAAATGGTGAACACTGACAAAGCTCTTTCCTGAACAAGATTTCTATTCCTATTTCAATACTTGTATTATTTCCCTTGACATACACCATATGGAATGGTTTGCCATTCAGAATCAAATATAGGACTATGGTGATAGTACCTATAATAGAACTACTATTAAATGAACCATTTACTGGACGATACTAGCAGTACCTACAAACAATACACCTGGCAATATAACTGGACACTGTACAGTTATATTTGACCCCTCTGATTTGATTGTGAGGGCAAGAATAACAACCAATAAAAATCGTTACTTATCAATGTATTTTCCTCCAAACAAAGCCAACTACTGCAGTTTTTAAAATATACAGGCACTATAGGTACAATAATCAATGGATACAATAAATGAATCCAGAAATATTGTTTCTCAGTGTCACTGAGAAACTAGCAAACATCACAGTAGACTATCAGAATTGCTTTTCACTGGCTTCACCCATGAATCAACTAATTCATGAATAAATAGCCTACTATTTCGTGCACAGCAGTGCCCAACCAATAAAGCCACATAGGCTGCCCAAACATGAAATACTAAGCATGTCAACACACCTGACTACACTATTTTAGAAAACAAGCCCAAACTATCGCCTGAAGGGGGGTAGTCCTCATAATGTAACTGCAGGTAACACACACACACATATGACATGAAAACGTGCATTGTGGGACTAGCTAACTAGCTCAGGAACCTCTCCCCTGCCTCCTGAGCGATTTCCGTTATGGGGACTGGTGTGTATGTCCCCATACTGTCCGAGGTCCCCTGGACAAGGGTGTGTATGGCAATACAGCACTACAAACGCACGCACACACACACACAGTCCACACAAAAACGTGAAGTATAACGTTTATAAAGCATGACGGCACAACTGAAGTCTTATATTTATGGGATATTGCCGATGTACAAACTCACAACACGCCAGCTAATGTTTCAATAATGATTATGATGATTGCAACACTTTCAAAACATCAAGTGCCGTTGTCAAGTTTCACTGTAATTCACACTCGGCAGAGAACAATTCATACTCCAATAGCCAATCACACTCATTATGCAAATGCACCAGGTCGTTACATTTGCCAAAAGAACTCTACTCAGAACAACAGCTGGAGATGAGGATTTTAACGTGAAACTTATTACAATGAATTGAACACTTACCTAATAAATTGCCACAGAGCTGAGGATCTACCATGTAATCCCAATCGCATAGTGTGACAGGGCACATCGTGCACAACGTTGTGAAATTCCCAAAAAAGCGCACAGTGTGTACTAGCCTTTACTCCCCATAAGTATATCGTGGCTCTACTCCTAGCACACACAGTCCAACGTCCCCTGGAGCATCTGTGCTTGCACATGCTTAGTATATCTTCTATACTTATGGAGAACGCGACGCGTTTTGAGCTTGTAGATCACTATTTTTGATACGGCTCCACTGGAGATAAAAACTAAGATTTTAGCGCACATTTGACAGATAAAACCCAAGATTCTAGATAAAAACCACATAAGAAGTATATGTGGTTGACATTGTTTATTCAATTAAATGGTGAACACTGACAAAGCTCTTTCCTGAACAAGATTTCTATTCCTATTTCAATAGTTGTATTATTTCCCTTGACAAGACATACACCATATGGAATGGTTTGCCATTCAGAATCAAATATAGGACTATGGTGAGGGCAAGAATAACAACCAATAAAAATCGTTACTTATCAATGTATTTTCCTCCAAACAAAGCCAACTACTGCAGTTTTTGAAATATACAGGCACTATAGGTACAATAATCAATGGATACAATAAATGAATCCAGAAATATTGTTTCTCAGTGTCACTGAGAAACTAGCAAACATCACAGTAGACTATCAGAATCGCTTTTCACTGGCTTCACCCATTAATCAACTAATTCATGAATAAATAGCATACTATTTCGTGCACAGCAGTGCCCAACTAATAAAGCCACATAGGCTACCCAAACATGAAATACTAAGCATGTCAACACACCTGACTACACTATTTTAGAAAACAAGCCCAAACTATCGCCTGAAGGGGGATAGTCTAACTAGCTAGCTAGCTAGCTAACTAGCTAACTAGCTCAGGAACCTCTCTCCTGCCTCCTGGGCGATTTCATTTATGGGGACTAGTGTGTATGTCCCCATACTGTCCGAGGTCCCCTGGACGAGGGTGTGTATCAGTATGCTTAGTCCCCATATGTATAGCACTACAAACGTACACACACACACACACACTGACTCTCACTCTCAGTCATTCACACAGACAGGCCTCAACACACCAATAGCATCATCACAGTCCTCAAAAAAACATGAACTATAACGTTTATAAAGCATGATGGCACAACTGAAGTCTTATATTTATGGGATATTGCCGATGTACAAACTCACAACACGCCAGCTAATGTTTCAACAATGATTATGATGATTGCAACACTTTCAAAACATCAAGTGCCACTGTAATTCACACTCAGCAGAGAACAATTCATATTCCAATGGCCAATTGCACTCATTATGCAAATGCACCAGGTTGTTACATTTACGTAAAGAACTCTACTCAGAACAACAGCTGGAGATGAGGATTTTAACGTGAAACTTATTACAATGAATTGAACACTTACCTATTAAATTGCCACAGAGCCGAGGATCTACCATGTAATCCCAAAAGTGTGCACCCTACGTTGTTTACATATGTTTAATTTATCCCATTCAACTACTCTAAGGATTCACACATCAGCACGGAGCCTACTTTCAACTCACAGCTCACCAGGCTTTGGAAGAGATACAAGCAACCTTATACGAAAACAAGCCCAAAAGAAACCTGACTAGACTATTTTAGAAATCAAGCCCAAAGTCGCTTATAATCAGCGGACATGGCAACACAGCTAGTGGTTGTAAATCCAATGGTCTAATGGTAAAGTTGCTGTGGACACACACTTTCAGTTTTTTACCCACTTACAGGGGACCTCGCATGCAAATCTCTGGCCTGTGATTGGCTAGCAGTGTGTTAGCTCATTCTTACACACTCTCACACACACACTGCAGTTACCAACTAACGCCTGAAGGGGGATAGTCCCCATAATGTAATTGAAGGTAACACACACACATATGACATGAAAACGTGCATTATGGGACATTTTTAAAAAAATTCACCAGGCACCTCAGGAACCTCACCCCTGCCTCCTGAGCGATTTTGAGCGATTTGCATTATGGGGACTAGTGTGTAAGTCCCCATAATGTTCGAGGTCCCCTGGACGAGGTTGTGTATCAGTACGCTTAGTCCCCATATGTGACCACTACAAACGCACACACACACACACACACACACACACACACACACACACACACAAGTCAAACAGCATCTCTAGTAGGCCTACTCACCTTTGCAGACACCCATGTCTAAATATGCGGGGATGCACCACAACCCATGGTCACAGGTTTCTTGTGTAGGCTCAATTGATCCAAAGTTGAGTTTGCACGCCTCGCCCCTCTGCCCGGCACACACGCAGCAGCCACAATGATCGAGCACCATAGAGCCTTTGCAGGTGAGCTCCTCGCACGGGACATTGTCACACGGGACATCGCCCCAGCACATCCACGAAGACCGCAAGGAGGTCAGGCTCGAGGTGAACAGCGCGACGAGAAACACCGACAGGGGGAGCCGGGTGGGGAGGGCCGCGACATGCATCATCGGCGGCCATGACGATGGTGCCATGATGGCCGAAGAGAGGAGGAGACGAACTGTAGAGGGGGAAGGGCAAGGGAGGATTATCCAATAGACTCCGTTGATATCAACAGCCGCAAGGCAGTCTGGGTAATATGGTGGTATCCGGCGCCATGTTTGAAGCCCTGTTTATATTAGTTTCAGTCGCCGTTTTTTTTAGCAACCCTAACAACCCTTTTGCGCAGTGAAACCTCTGTCTGCCGGTTCAACTTACAACAGTACTCTCTACCATTTAGCTGGAGACCGCCTGGAACTCGTATTTGATTCCAAAAAAAGAGTGGTCCCTCCTCGTCCCTCGGACCACTTTTTGATAATAAATCACTGACGGCGACTCTTTTCCTCCCTCTCTCTTGTGTTGCTGTGCCAAAGTTGCTGTGTGTCACGGGGGGCGAGGGGTAGCGTGGACGGCCGGGTTCAAGCAGAGTGTCCAGATAACTACTTTTATGTGTCATTTGAGAATAAAAATGTTAAACAATAAAGACTGAAAATATTTACTAGGTTACTAAAAGCATGGTGCCGGAGACCCCCATATTACCCAGACTGCCTTGCAGCTGTTGCTACGTCGACATCTATGGGCCCTGTTAGGCCCTGCACAGGCCTCTCACGCATTAGGAGACGATATGAGTTACCAGAAAAAAAATGTTGTTGTTGTTGTTGTTGTTGTTGTTGTTGTTGTGTTTGTATAGGAAGGGGGCGGGGCAGCTAAAATGAACATCAAATATCTAAATACTGAAGTACAAGTGTCCCGGGTTTCCAGAAGTGAGGAATCTAAAAAGCAAAGTATAAAATGTCCATGCTTGAACATTGTCCATGCATTAACACACATCAATACTATAATTAGGAAATGTCTGAATGAATGTCTGTCTGTCTGTCTGAAACCGCCGTAACTCCTCAGTGGCTGCATTGATTTTCACACAGGCTTTGACCACAATATTACGAAGAGAATAACAAAAAGAACAAATTGTTGATTAATAATGCACTTATTAGTGCATTAAAAATTTCCAATCCAGTTACATTGGCCAAGCAAGCAATTCCCTTTTCCGCCATAGAGGGCAATGCAAATAGCAAAATGCACCCACACGGTGCGGACCGACCGCAGCATACATTACGATGGGTGGCAAATCTTCTCAATCATTTGATGAATGCAGATGATCTAATAATACTGAGCCCAAGTGGCGCTGGACTACAGCAGCTGCTCGGAGTGTGTACCAAATAGAAATATGGCATAGAAAATGTTATCAAGTTATAATGCCAGTAAGAGTGGGTTAACAAGCTTAAAAGCTACTGTAAGAGAGACAGTTCCTCACTGTTTCTGCCTTGACAGAATCATAGTCATTGGCAATTCTAGTAGAAAACCCTTGCAAACGTCTGCTGCTCTGCCATGACCAACACATCTGCTCAAAATTAAACTAGACCAACGCACCTTCTCAAAATTAAACTAGACCAACGCACCTGCTCAAAATTAAACTACTGTAGACCAATGCACCTGCTCAAAATTAAACTAGACCAAGGCACCTGCTCAAAATTAAATCAGGTGTGCAGATGTCTTCTCACTCTAGGCAGTAGCTGAAGACAAAAGCAAAAGCATCGATACCACCATGTATTAATATTACATTATAGTAAAATAGTAGAAATTGCAGATGCATAAGCTTGTAGATTGGCTATTTTCACATTTTAAATATGGCATACTGCATTTTGACCATAATCCAAATTATGCTGATATTCCTGGCAAATTAAAGTATTTGTCATATGTTCAACAGTGTTAACTCTCATGATTTGACGATAGCAAGTTAAGTATAATAACATAATGACAGCTCTAATAATAATAACAATAGTTTTTTGCGTTCACGGCAGGCATTTTCAATTCAAATTGACAGGCTTTGTGTACGCAAGTAACTCGGTGCACACAAGTTGTACTTTTGCCATACCAAAATAGGGCTAATGATCACAAGTTAGTGCCTTTCGTGAACACGGCTGTGTTGACACTGTTTTATCAATGGGGGGCAGCAGAGATCTATGGTGTACACGGGCCATTATTTGTGTGCACGCCCAATACTTTAGTACAGTCCAGCCATGGTTGGTTCTCAAAGTGTGGTTCGGGGGCCCCTGTGGGTCCAACTACTGTATGTAATGTGGCCACAGTTTGTGTGCATGACCAATAATTTTACACAAACATTTCTAGACTATAGTACAATCCAGCCAAGGATGGTTCAATGCTAGCACAATCCAGCCATGGCTGGTTCATAAAGTGTGGTGTGTTGACCTCTGGGGTTCCAACTATGTACACAGGACAGTGTTTGTGTGCAGGACCAATAGTTTTACTTGAACATTTGTTGGTTATATTACAGGACAGCCAAGTACAGTCACGCCTGGTTCCCAAAGTGTGGTTCGGGGATCTCTGGGAATCAAACTATGTACACGGGCCAGAGTTTGTGTGCATGACAAATAGTTTTACAAGAACATTTCAAGGTTATATTGCAGGTCAGCCTCGTACAGCCACGGCTGGTTCCCAAAGTTTGGTTCGGAGACCTCTGGGAGTCCAACTATGTACAAAGGCCACAGTTTGTGTGCACGGCCAATACATTTACACAAACATTTCAATGCTATAGTACAATCCAGCCATGGCTGGTTCATAAAGTGTGGTGTGTTGACCTCTGGGGTTCCAACTATGTACACAGGACAGTGTTTGTGTGCACGACCAATAGTTTTACTTGAACATTTGTTGGTTATATTAAAGGACAGCCAAGTACAGTCACGCCTGGTTCCCAAAGTGTGGTTCGGGGATCTCTGGGAATCAAACTATGTACACGGGCCAGAGTTTCTGTGCATGACAAATAGTTTTACAAGAACATTTCAAGGTTATATTGCAGGACAGCCTCGTACAGCCACGGCTGGTTCCCAAAGTTTGGTTCGGAGACCTCTGGGAGTCCAACTATGTACAAAGGCCATAGTTTGTGTGCACAGCCAATACATTTGCACAAACATTTCAATGCTATAGTACAATCCAGCCATGGCTAGTTCATAAAGTGTGGTGTGTTGACCTCTGGGGTTCCAACTATGTACACAGGACAGTGTTTGTGTGCACGACCAATAGTTTTACTTGAACATTTGTTGGTTATATTACAGGACAGCCAAGTACAGTCATGCCTGGTTCCCAAAGTGTGGTTCGGGGGTCTCTGGGAATCAAACTATGTACACGGGCCAGAGTTTGTGTGCATGACAAATAGTTTTACATGAACATTTTTAGTTATATTGCAGGGCAGCCTAGTACAGCCACGGTTCCCAAAGTTTGATTTGGGGACCTCTGAGTTGCCAACTATGTACAAAGGCCATAGTTTGTGTGCACGGCCAATGCTTTTACACAAACATGTCAAGGCTATAGTATAATCCAGCCATGGTTGGTTCCTAAGTGAGGTTCAGGAACCTCTGAGAATCCAACTATGTACATAGGCCATAGTTTGTGTGCACGGCCAATACCTTTACACATACATTTCTAGGCTATAGTAAAATCAAGCCATAGCTGTTTCCCAAAGTATTGTTTGTGGACCTCTGGGGTTCCAACTATGTACATAGTTACATATGAACATTTCTAGGTTATATGACAAGGCAACCTAGTACAGCCATGGCTGGTGCGTAAAGGGTGGTTCAGGGACCTCTGGGAGTCCAACTATGTACACAGGTCATAGTTTGTGTACACAGCCAATATTTATACACAACATTTCAAGGCTATAATACAATCCAGCCATGGCTGGTTTCCAAAGTGTGGTTCAGGGACCTCTGGGATTCCAACTATATACATAGGCCATAGTTTCCATGCACGACCAATAATTTTACACAGACAAGGCTGTTTCCCCAAAATGTAGTCTGGGGACCTCTGGGAATCCAACCACATGGTTGGATTCCTAGAGGTCCCCGGACTACAGTTTGTGTGCACGAGACACGACCAATACCTTTACATAAACATTTCAAGGGTATAGTACAATCCAGCCATGACTGGACTGGGAGTCCAACTATGTACACGGGCCAAAGTCTGTGTGCACGGCCAATAGTTTTACACAGACATTTCAAGGCTATATAACAATCCAGCCATGGCTGGTTCCCAAAAAGTAGTTTGAAAACCTCTGGCATCCTATGTACACTATATACAAGCAACTATGTACACAACCATAGTTTGTGTCATGAACAATACTTTTACATGAACATGCACAGGCTATAGTTCAGTCCAGCCTAGTGCAGCCATACTAGTCGCTGGACATTGGCATGTCATATGAGTGTAGAATAGCCGAGTGTCCCTGTTGTTTCCTAGGGAACGGATTTCCAACAATGGCTCTTTAACACAATTTGCATGCTGTGTCTTGATTGGCCACTCCAGTTTTCTAAAATGTCCCTACTTTAGAACTGGGGTGGCCAATCTGGATACAGTAAGCATTCAAGCATGTTTTTTGCCAACAGCTGATTCAGTTTGCATTATTAGCTAGGCTAGCTCCAGGGTCCTGCCAGCATTGTAGATCCTTGCAGATGCTAATAGTTTATACATGACATCTACACGGCCAATAGTTTTACATGAATGTGTCCTTACTATAGTCCCAAACCCCACTTTAGGAGCCTGCCATGGATGTACTGTACCTAGAGATGTTCATGTAAAACTATTGTACAGAGTTGCCCCCACAGATTTCCCCAAACCACACTTTGGGAAACAGCCATGGCTCTACTAGGCTGGACTGTACTATAGCCTAGAAATGTTCATATACAACTATTGGTCTTGCATAAAAACAATGGATCATGTGCATAGTGGTGCCGCCAGAGGTCCTCAAACCGCACTGTGGGAACCAGCCATGTCCTAGTACTAGACTGTAATATAGCCTATACATGTTCATGTAAAAGTATTGATATCGCACACAAACTATGGTTTGTGTACAATACATCCCAAAACCAGACTTTGGGAACCAGCCATGGCTGGATTTTGCTAAAGCCTAGAAATGTTCTTGTAAAAGTATTATTTTTGCACACAAACTATGGCCTATGTTCATAGTTGTATTCCCAGAGTTCCTCGAACCACACTTTTACTACTTACTATGCAGTCCTGTAATATAACCTAGAAATATATAAAACTATAGGTAGTGCACACAAACTATGGCCCGTATACATAGCTGGACTCTCAGAGGTCCCCAGACCATACTTTGTGAACCAGCCATGGCTGTACGAGACTTCCTTTATTATTTAACCTAGAAATGTTCTTGTAAAAGTATTGGTCGTACACACAAACTCTAGTTTGTGTACATAGTTGGATGGCAGAGGTCCTCCAACTACACTTTGGGAACGAGTTATGGCTGGATTGTACTATAGCCTAGAAATGTATGTGTAAAAGTATTTGCTGTGTACACGAACTGTGGCCTGTGTACATACTTGGTTTCCCAGAGGACCCTGAATCACACTTTGGGAACTACCCATGGCTGGATTATATTTTAGCCTTGAAATGTTTGTGTGAAAGTATTTGCTGTGTACACAAACTATGGCCTCTGTACATAGTTGGACTCCGAGAGGTCCCCGAACCAAACTTTGGGAACCAGCCGTGGCTGTACTAGGCTGTCCTGTAATATAACCTAGAAATGTTCATGTCTATGTAAAGGTATCGGTTGTCCACACAAACTATGGCCTATGAACATATGGTAGTTGGAAGCCAGATGTCCCCAAACCAAACTAGCCATGGCTGAGCTGTCCCATAGCTTAGAAATGGTCACATGAAACTATTGGTCATGCACACAAACTATGGCCTGTCTACATAGTTGGACCCCCAGAGGTCCCCAAACCACACTTTGGGAACGAACCATGGCTGGATTGTTTTAAAACGATTGGTCATGCACACAACTATGGCCTGTGCACATAGATCGACTCCCAGAGGTTCCCGAACAATACCTTTGGAATCAGCCATGGCTGGATTGTACTATAGCCTTGAAATGTTCGTGTAAATGTATTGGCCGTTTACTCAAACTATGGCCTGTGTACATGGTTGGACTCCCAGGGGTCCCCAAACCACACTTTGAGAACCAGCCATGTCTGGATTGTACTATAGCTCAGAAATGTCTATGTAAAGGTATCGGTTGTCCACACAAACTATGGCCTATGAACATGGTAGTTGGAAGCCAGATGTCCCCAAACCAAACTAGCCATGGCTGAGCTGTCCTATAGCTTAGAAATGGTCACATGAAACTATTGGTCACGCATACAACCTATGGCCTGTGTACATAGTTGGACTCCCAGAGGTCCTCGAACTACACTCAGGATCCCGAGATGCGTGGGCACAGGGCACTTAATTTCCTGCCCGGGAACGCCATCCGTCTTCCCCGAGGTTATGATTTTTTTCTTATTAGAAATTACACTAAAGGATTTTTTCACGCAGCTCATATTTCTCCATATCTGTGAGTGGCAAAATATAACCCTCAAATAATGTACAAAGATGTTTGATGACTGATGATAACTAGACTATGGAGTGAGGGCTACAATGTTGACATCACATGGTCGAAATGCGAGCGGTCATCCTGCATTGATTTAACCAGATGCTGCAGATCAGCATCTGACAGAAAAAAGTGCTATTATTTGCCTACTGTGAACTATTATTTGTTCATGTCAGAAAGATTGCCTTATGGTTATCTGGCTACATTAAAGTGTATGATTGAATTTTTCATGGTATAAATTGTTTCGAATTGCTTTGAAATGTAGTTGATCTGAACTTTTCGTTGTCCATATTGTTTAGACATTTTTGAAAATGTTGTAGTGTGATAAAAAAAACAAAAAACAAAAAAACAAACATACGGGTCATCAGTATTTTCCATGCTACATTATAAATATTTATATTTTGATGATTTACATACTGTATATCTTGAAATGTTTGTGTAAATGTATTGGCCCGGCTCACAAACTATGGGCTGCATACATAGTTGAACTCCCAGAGGTCCCTGAACCACACTTTATGAACCTTGTCTCTCTGGTTTTACAATGTGCTATAGGTGAGGATCCTACCAATACAGAGATAATGAAGTAATTAATCTGAAATCAGCAGATCTACAAGATCTGCATGAAGCATTAATAAACAATCATTTCAATACATGTTAATCTAAACACCATTTAGATTAACCGTATGGTTTGGACTCACTTACAAATAGAAATGCAACAGAATGCAACAGAAAGAGCCCCCCCCACCCCTCTCATCCCACAGCACATTCTGGATTGAACCCTCGTTAAGTGCAATGGACAGCACCTGCTGTTAGTCAGTTCTCAGTCAACTGGTGACTGGTGTGGCAGTTCTGAAAGTGTGAAGCCCCTACATACACAGTTTTAAGATAGCAGTGCAACAGTGTGGACTGTGGAGATACACAGTTAGAAAGATTTGTAAACGTTTTCTTCCGTAGTATAATAGAAAGCCAAAATTGAATATATTCTCAGTCCATTGTGCATTAAGTGAAATATTTAAAAATGTATTAATCTTGATTATGGTGTCCAGCTCATGAAAACCCCCACATCTCAATTAATTAGAATATTTTGAGACCACTAAGAAAACATGACAAGAAATGACGATTATGTGAAAAGCATATTAATGTATGCAGTTACTACTACTTGGATCTACGATGGATCAGACTGGACTAGACTAGACTAGGGTGTACTTGGCTGTATGAATTCAAACAGACTAACCACTAATGGGCAATAGTTTGTATGCACTTACTGTACATGAACATATGTAGTACAGTACAGCCTTGTATGCCCAGGTCTAACCTAGTCGAGCCCGATGGGAGAACAGAGAAGTGTAGGGGAGTACTACCGTACTGTATTATGATGAATCAGGCTGGACTAGACAAGACTAGTGTGTACTAAACTCAAATAGGCTCTATCAGCCTGTACTAGGCTCTGTAGATCCTCACACCATTGGGACTAATCACTGTGTACATGTGCAATAGTTTGTGTGCACAATCAAGAGTTTTACATGAACATGGGTTGACGATAGTACAGTATTGCCTTGTACAGCCTAATGAAGCCTAGTACAGCCTAACAAACCCCCTACAGCCTATTAGATCCCATTTGAGTCTAGTGCAGTACAGCCTAGTATGCCGAAGTCTAGCCTAGTCCTCTCAAATGGGAGAATAGAGTAGTAGAGGGAAGTACTAGTCTATATTATGTCACACCATTGTGAATAACCACCGTGTACACGGGCAGTCGTTTGTGTGCACATTCAATACTTTTACTTGGACATGTGTTGACCATAGTGCCGTATCACCTTGTACAGGCTAATGAAGCCTATTACAGCCTAACACACACCCCTACAGCCTATTAGAGCCCATTTGAGTACGGCCTAGTATGCCAAAGTCTAGCCTAGTCCTCTCTAATGGGAGAATAAAGTAGTAGAGGGAAGTACTAGTCTATATTATGTCACACCATTGTGAATAACCACCGTGTACACAGCAGTCGTTTGTGTGCACATTCAATACTTTTACTTGGACATGTGTTGACCATAGTGCAGTATTACCTCGTACAGCCTAATGAAGCCTAGTACAGCCTAACAAACCCCCCTACAGCCTGTTAGAGCCCATTTGAGTCTAGTGTGTAAACGGGCAGTCGTTTGTGTGCACATTCAATACTTTTACTTGGACATGTGTTGACCATAGTGCAGTATTACCTCGTACAGCCTAATGAAGCCTAGTACAGCCTAACAAACCCCCCTACAGCCTGTTAGAGCCCATTTGAGTCTAGTGCAGTACGGCCTAGTATGCCAAAGTCTAGCCTAGTCCTCTCCAATGGGAGAATAGAGTAGTAGAGGGAAGTACTATAGTCTATATTATGTCACACCATTGTGAATAACCACCGTGTACAGGGGCAGTCGTTTGTGTGCACATTCAATACTTTTACTTGGACATGTATTGACCATAGTGCAGTATCACCTCGTACAGCCTAATGAAGCCTATTACAGCCTAACACACACCCCTACAGCCAATTAGAGCCCATTTGAGTCTAGTGCAGTACAGCCTAGTATGCCAAAGTCTAGCCTAGTCCTCTCCAATGGGAGAATAGAGTAGTAGAGGGAAGTACTAGTCTATATTATGTCACACCATTGTGAAAAACCACCGTGTACACGGGCAGTCGTTTGTGTGCACATTCAATACTTTTACTTGGACATGTGTTGACCATAGTGCAGTATCACCTCTTACAGCCTAATGAAGCCTATTACAGCCTAACACACACCCCTACAGCCTATTAGAGCCCATTTGAGTACGGCCTAGTATGCCAAAGTCTAGCCTAGTATTCTCCAATGGGAGAATAGAGTAGTAGAGGGAAGTACTAGCCTATATTATTTCACACCATTGTGAATAACCACTGTGTACACGGGCAGTCATTTGTGTGCACATTCAATACTTTTACTTGGACATGTGTTGACCATAGTGCAGTATCACCTCGTACAGCCTAATGAAGCTACAGCCTAACACACACCCCTACAGCCAATTAGAGCCCATTTGAGTCTTGTACAGTACAGCCTAGTATGCCAAAGTCTAGCCTAGTCCTCTCCAATGGGAGAATAGAGTAGTAGAGGGAAGTACTAGTCTATATTATATCACACCATTGTAAATAACCACCGTGTACACGGGCAGTCGTTTGTGTGCACATTCAATACTTTTTGTCTCCACCGAAGGTGGGGACTATAAAACGCCCTCTGTCCGTGCACGTCCTAAGTCTGTCTGTCGCACGACTATCTGTCCTGAATCTGTCTGTCACATGATTACAGCATGATGACGTTATAGTTGTCTCCACCGAAGGTGGGGACTATAAAATGCCCTCCGTCCGTGCACGTGGCCCGTTCGTCCCCCGAATCTGTCCGTCGCACGACTGTGTGTGCACGCAGCCTCCGTCCGTGCGCGCGGCCCGTTCGTCCCCCGAATCTGTCCGTCGCACGACTGTGTGTGCACGCAGCCTGTTTGTCATGACGTCATGACGACGTTGTAGTTGATACACTAGTACCAGTGAACGTTCAAACCTGAGTAAGACTGGGAGGAAGACTGAGCTTGAGAAGCTTGAGATGACGTCATGATGAGGTCATAGGTATGAAGGTCATAGGTCATGGGTATAAAACGCCCTCTGTACACGCAGCCCGTCAGTCCCCGAATGTGTCTGTCCCACGACTGTCTGTCTGTGCATGCAGGCCGTCTGTCATGGCGTCATGACGAGGTTATAGTTGATACACTAGTACTAGTAGACCTTCAAACCTGAGCCCAGACGGTGGAGAACTGGGTACAAGACTCTAGGAGGACCCCTGAGATTGAGAAGCTTGACTAAGACTATGATTTATAATGTGGAGGACTATGATTTATAATGTGGAGGTGGTGGAGGACTATGATTTATAATGTGGAGGACTATGATTTATAATGTGGAGGACTATGATTGTCTCCACCGTAAGGTGGTGACTATGGAACGCACCCCGTCATTCCGTCCTGTCATTCCGTCCCGTGTGTGATGTAATGATGACGTCATAGATCTCATAGCTGAGCCGGAGAAAAGACATTAGTGTTTTATATATATTAGAATAATATCATCAATTCTTGAGCCCGGACGGTGGAGACCTGTGCCCCGTAGGGGCACAATCTTGTTCTTGGACATGTGTTGACCATAGTGCAGTATTATCTCTTACAGCCTAATGAAGCCTATTGCAGCCTAACACACACCCCTACAGCCTATTAGAGCCCATTTGAGTACGGCCTAGTATGCCAAAGTCTAGCCTAGTCCTCTCCAATCGGAGAATAGAGTAGTAGAGGGAAGTGCTAGTCTATATTATGTCACACCATTGATAATAACCACTGTGGACACGGGCAGTCGTCTGTGTGCACATTCAATAGTTTTACATGGCATGTGTTGACCATGGTACAGTATTGCCTTCTACAGCCTAATGAAGCCTAGTACAGCATGACACCCCCCTACAGCCTATTAGAGCCCATTTGAGTCTAGGGCAGTGCAGCTTAGTGTGCCAAAGTCTAGCCTAGTCCTGTCCAATGGGAGAATAGAGTAGTAGAGGCCCCTTTATAACACTTGCACGTATGTGATTCCAATCTCTCATCCTCTGGGTCCATATGTGCCAGCCTCCTCGCACACGTTTAGGCTAAGTGGTCTAATAGAAGAATTGTGGTACAAAAATAAGTAAATTGTCCCAGTGACATCGTCAGGGAGGAGTATGTTACAATAGTCAGTCAGTCAGTCAGTCAGTCAGTCAGTCAGTCAGTCAGTCAGTCAGTCAGTCAGTCAGTCAGCCAATATGATGTGCCTGAGTCAATTGCAGTTATATCCCTCACACGGTGATGTTGGTTTCAATGCAGAAGACATCTGAGGGATCAAAGGTCAAAAACATTCAATAGGTTTTCAGCCAATCACGTATAGGTTCTTTGGTTGTCTGAATATTTGATTATATTTGATTATATTTTAAAGGTGTTGCAGCCATAAAAATCAAAATGAGCAAATATTTGCATACAAACAATAAAGTTGAACATTCAGTTTAATTATTCAGATAAGCGGAAGAAGATGGATGAATGAACATCTTCCCAACTCCAACAGAATTGGGGTTGTACATGGGAACCAGCTGTGACTGTAGTAGGCTGTCCTGTAATATAACATAGTGTCCATGTAAAACTATTTGTCGTGCACACAAACTCTGGCCTATGTACATAGTTGTACTCCCACAGGTCCCTGAACCACACTTTGGGAATTGGGATTGTACTATAGCCTATAAATGTTTGTGTAAAAGTATTGGTTGTGCACACAAACTATGGCCTTTGTACATAGTCGGACCCACAGAGGTCAGCAAACCACAATTTTGGAACTAGCCATAGCTGTACTGTAATAAAACTTTTGGTTGTGCACACATACTATTGCATGTGTACATAGCTGGACTCCCAGTGGTCCCTGAACCACACTTTGGGAACCAGACATGGCTGGATTGTACTATAGCCTTGAAATGTTTGTGGAAAAGTATTGGTTGTGCACACAAACTATGGCCTATGTACATAGTTGGACTCCCAGAGGTCCCCAAACCGCACTTTGGGAACCTGCCGTGGCTGTACTAGGCTGTGGTGTAATGTAATCTAGAAACTTTTATGTAAAACTACTGGTCATGCATACAAACTATGGCCCGTGTACATGGTTGGACTCCCAGACGTCCCCGAACCACATTTTGGGAACCAGCCGTGGCTATAGTAAGCCTGTAATATGTCCTGTAATATGACTTAGACATGTTCATGTTAAAGTATGGGACATGTACACCATGTACACATGTAGAGTTTTGGTTAATAGCCTGCCACCCTGTGGACTTATGCTTGAACTGCAATATAAGGCCCTAAAATGGACACAGAGGAAACAAGATTGTGCCCCTACGGGGCACAGGTCTCCACCGTCCGGGCTCAGCAAATGATGATATTATTCTAATATATATAAAACACTAATCACACACGGGATGCAATGACGATATAGATGATGTCATTCTTAAAAAAAAGGGTTGAAGTGTAAGATTGATATATCATATGTGTCAATTATTCACAATTTAAAAAAAGGCTAACAATTTCCGTTTGGAAATAAAAAATCATTCAAATATTCGAATAGAATTGTGAAATAGTTTGAAAAAAAAAATAATGAGTAAAAATAATGAATATATTTGTTGATGCATTCAATAAAGTCTAAAAAATAAAATAAATAAAATTTGGCATTAAAAATTTACCATTAAAGAAATAGTGGTCATAGGCACACATTTGCGAAATTCAATTGTCCAATCAAAAAAGATAAAAGGATTGGTTGAAAAAAAATAGATTTGGAGAAGTGCAGAATAAAAAAAAATAAATAAAAATAATACAAAAATAAAAAAAAAGGAATGTAGTTGTGGATCCTTAGTTAAACGTGACTTACAATATTAAATAAAACAGATCTTTTATGTAAAATTACATTATGCGATCTTAAAAGATGAAAGGATTGGGTGAAAAAAAGTTAATCAGAATCTGATTCGCCATTGGACGAATATTATTGATTAAGTTTTTGTTATATCGTCCCTGTCCATTGGTTGAATTTCCACTATTGAGGTTTTGGGCGAAATTTCGTCGTTGTACGTCTCTAGCTTGGTTCTGCACTTGAAAATATGAGTGGTAAGTAATGCTTTGTTGAAGACTTCCTTGAATGCGATCTCATTTGTGTCTCTCAGAACTCTCAATGAGTCTGTGTCGTGACCCAGGAGGACCTCAGCGATGTTATGGAAGCATGTTACCCAATGTTGGTAATTATAGTCAGCTATCCAGACTTTTAGTAAAAGTCTGTATTTGAATTCAGAAAAGTCAAGGTTGCATTTCTCACAGTGGTATTTATCGTTGTCTAGTTCCAGAACCTTCTTGTTGCAATCTTCACGGGGGCACGCTTGGTATATGCAATTCTCAGATTGAATGTCAACGACTGTTGCCACTGTCACGCAATAATCTGCTAATTGATCTTGTGTCTGTGCTCCTTTTGTCATATTTCTGACTGTTTTCCAGTTGACTTTGGCGATGACTCCTGACAACGATCCCGCAGATGACCGGATTTGTGTCAAGGATTGGATGCTTGAGTTTCGGCCTTCGTCTTCGTACCACTTTTTGAGTTGAATGGCTTGTGGTGTCTGTGGGTTGAGTATCAATTTCGCGCTAAATGACGCTGACAGAGATCGGCCTCCATAATCAGATACGTGAGCTCTTTTGATTTCCACTACCGGGTTAGAAGAGCCATCGAATTCTTCTGCCTGCTTTGCCCACAGGGTGACTTTTACTTCTTTGCGGCTGTTGTCCACCAGGGTGATTTCTCTTCTGCAAGTCTCTGTGCCATATTTCGTTATGATACAAGACACGTCATTGGCTTTGTTACATATTCCAATGACATTAACAAAACTATCCGGTTGTTTGTTCGCTAGTTCGGCGATCGAAGTAAATATGAAATCAGAGTTAAGTTGGGGGATGTTTGAATTCTCGTCACAGGGTACAATGCAAGATGTGTTGTTGAGTATAATTTCGTATTTCTGTTTAGATGTGGAGAACCGCTTATCCATTGCCTTTATTGTCGCTTTCGAAATGAAATAAATCTTTCCCTCCTGCACCACACAGAAGAACTTGTCCACGTCTTTGGTAAAGGCTGTGACCTTTATTGCTGCTGTTCCATCCATGATTTCAAATGAGAAACGCCTTCCAATTCCTCTGTCATTACTCCATTTGATGATTTCCGTCTTGTTATGTACACGACCTTGAACCGTCCACTTGGTTTGCGATGTATTCAATGAAATTATAGGCAAAACATTCAAGTCACATTTAGGTTGGACACAGGCCTTTATGGGACCGTTGCAACTGTCAAGACTAATAGCATATACTTTTTCTGGAGGTGCATGCACTTCATATTGTTCTATCGAGCTCATCGTACGTTTAAGATGGGAAGGGATTGCTCTGTTCTTACTCGTGCTATCTATATCAGGAATCTTTTCCTGAAAATCTATTGTCGAGCTGTTCTGAATATTTATCGTCACATCACGCTGTTTTTCATCTGTTTTCTGACTAGTAGACATTTTGATTACTACATTAACAATATCAAAATATCGCAAGAGTTCAACCTTAAGTAGTGATATTTATGACATCATCACAACTTTATTGCTTGCATAAAATTGGATTGGACAAACATATAAGGTTAGATCAACTAGATCAGCATTTGTTGCAGTGCAAATAAGAGGACATGGCCTACTTGTGTGTAAGTGGAGCAAGCTAATATTCAAGACATTAGTTATAAAGGTCTGTTATCCACGTCGTCATTACACCACCATCTAAACATAGCGGGCCCTCGTAGCGGGCCTGTATTGACATTTTCATTGTTCTTGGCTGCGGGCCTTTCACCAAGACCTCTCTTCCTCCACATTCCTGACGTGCTCCCTCAGCGTGGCTGACACATGGTCACATGGTCATGGTCAAAAGTTTTGTTATGACGTCATGATGTGCTTCTAGAAAAATTCTCACAAAAAAAATTATATCAACTTCTGATATTCTACTATCCTTTTTAAAATCATCTAAATGTGGTAAATAACGATGGATGTTCATTGTATTTCATAACAGTTCGAAATAAAAAATCATTCAAATTTTTTCTAAGAGTTCTATAAAAAAAATGTATGGAGTCAAGTTTGGTGCAGACTGCAGGAGTACAAAATTCAAAATAGTTTCTAAAAAAAAGTGATTCTGGACTGTTATCATTATTTTGATAAATCCAATTCTACATGTATTACATCATGGTCCGAATAGTAGGCATCCGTTACATCTGTGGATGTAATATTTCCTATGTGTAATTCTTTTTCTCCTTTGTGAGTTCAATCCTCCATTTCCAAATGGATATTTACATGGATTTGCTAATTCTTCAAAGTTTTCGTCTTGGTAGAATGAACGTGGTTTTTGATGTTCCGTTGGAGCAATGTGTATTGTGATGTCATCTTTGAGGAAGTTTTCTTCCTGAAGTAAAGTATCATATGGAATTCCTCTTATCTTTCCAATTTCTTCAAATCTTTTTCTGTCTTCTTCATCTTGCTCTTCTTCGATGTTTATATCTGTTTCCTGTGGAACATCTGACTTCTTCTTCTCTTGATTTCTTCTTTCACCATATGATCCCGTAATACCGTCTTTCTTTTTGTTGTCATTTTCTTCTAACATTGTCATGGCTCTCCATAAGTCTTCATTTTCTTTAATCCATTCTTCTTCCCAATCTTCGCAGATATCAATCTTTGCATATAGAGGATTGTTTTTCTTTAGCCAAACTAATGCTTCCAAGACTTTTTTCGGTCGAACGTATTCATATATATAGTGTCCTGTATATTCTAATTTCCTTTTCAGTTTTAATGGAACAACTTCAAGAGAGTCAGGAAGTCTTGGCAATATTTTGATAACGGTGTTCAAATTTGATGGCACATTAACTGCATTACCATGAATTGCTTTTTGTCCTCCTCTCGGTAAACCAATGAGTTTCATGAAGTGTATTCTTTGACTTATTAATCTTTCTTCTAAAGGCCGTAATTCCTGCAGTTCTTCTGGGATATCATCCAAGGATAATTCGTTGGCCCAGGATTGCGAAGGCAATGTTCTTCTTTTCAAGCATCGGTGACAGGTGTGGCATATCCAATTCTCATCAATTGATGTCTTCTTATTAAGAACTTTTTCAGTTTCATCTCCAGGTTTGTAATTCTCACATTTATATTTCACAACCGTTTCTCTGTAAAGCAAGCGTTCACAACAGAAGCATACGTAATTTGGTCCACTTTCCGCGATTTTCTTTAAGAATGCAAGTCCTGATTCATCAATTGTTGTCACATGTTCTTGTTTTGCCCTATTCTCTTTCTCTCGTTTTTCTTTTTTTCTTTCTCTTTCATTCTTCCGTCGTAGATTCTTGTCATCTGCTTTCTCTTCCTTCCGTTTTGTTTTCATTCTTGTTCTATTTCTCTCCCTTTGACTTATGAGTGTTGCTCCTCTCTGTCCTAAGTTCTTTCCTTTTTTTCTCCTCTTGCCTTTTCCTTCTACATTAGACTGCTAAATTCTCTTTTCTCCATTTTTCACTTCTCTTCTTTTTTCTGCTCTCGCTTCCCTATCTTGTCTCTGTCGAAGTTTCTTCCTTACTTCCGTTTCCTCTTCCCGATACTTTTTCTGTCTGTTTCTCTTCCTACTTAGATTCTGTAGCTTCTTTTCATCGTCTTCCTCTTCCTCCCGTTTCCTTTTCATTTTTTGTCTATTCTTCTCCTTTTGATCTTCTTTTTGATCTTCTTTTCTTTTTTCCTTTTTCGCTTCCCTGTCTCGTCTTTGTCTAAGTTTCTTCGTTTCTTCTTTCTCCTTCTCCCGATACTTTCTCTTTCTATTTTTCTCCCAAATTCTTCTCTGATGTCTTTGTTCCTCAAACTGACGAGTTATGCTTTCACTCTGCTTTCCTATTTGAAATAGCAATGACTCCTGATATTCTACCCCATAGCTTTCTTCAGCATTCATGGATAAGTCTTTGCCCCAAGATTGCGAAGTCAATTTTTCTCTCTTCTCATGACCTTTCCTTTCATTCCATTCTCCTTTATGAAATACTAATAATTTCTGAGATTCTTCCCCTGTGCACTCTCGATCATATATCCTCAAATCATTCTTATTTCCATCTACTGTATGAGAAGACAACATTCTTCTAACGACCTATTGATTTTTATTAAACAATATTTTTAGATTAGAATGTCATCTTTCTTTCTTATATATGCTATGTATTACATCATCTTCTTTTCATTATGTACAAAAATCTCTATTTCACACTTATATCTCCACCGTATCTCTTACCTATGACCTCATCATGACGTCATCTCCAGCTCAGGTCTCCTCCTAGAGACCTGTACCCAGGTACAGATTCAAGACAGATAGTCGTGCAACAGACAGACTTAGGACGTGCACGGACAGAGAATGATTACCTCATCATTCTTTAATCATGGGACAGACAGATTCGTGCACGGACGGAGGGCGTTTTATAGTTCCCACCTTCATCATGACCTCATCATGACGTCATCTCAAGCTCAGATCTCCTCCTAGAGACCTGTACCCAGGTACAGATTCAAGACAGATAGTCGTGCAACAGACAGACTTAGGACGTGCACGGACAGAGGGCCTTTTTCAATCCCTTTTATAATGATTACCTCATCATGCTGTAATCATGGACAGACAGATTCCTCGTGCCACAGACAGATTTAGGACGTGCACGGACGGAGGGCGTTTTATAGTCCTCCACCTTCGGTGGAGACAAAAATAGCAGTGTGGGTCATCTGAAGGACTGATCGGTAAACATGTGGTGTCCACACGAAGAGGAGGGGGCCCGGAAAATTTAGAGACCATCCGCTGATTTTTCACGCCCCCACAGTCCGCACAGTGTGGACTGGAAATTTCTGGTGTACACCGGCAATATCGCATTGACCATTTGAGCACCAAAAGCGATAGGGGTAATAATAATAATAATAATAATAATAATAATACTATTACCGTTTCAGCGAATGACAGTGATCCGGTTCAGAATGCTTCCCATAAGCCAGCTGCTGGATGAATTGAGGGAATGGGGGAAATTATGTATTCATATTGCTTCAGTCCTGCTGTGTGTGTGTGTGTGTGTGTGTGTGTGTGTGTGTGTGTGTGTGTGTGCGTGTGCGTGTGCGTGTGTGTGTGCGTGTGCGTGTGTGTGTGTGTGTGCGCGTGCATGCGTGTGTGTGTGTGTGTGTGTGTGTCTTTTTTCTTTGTATATTTTATCCCCACAACTTTGTAAGTTGTTACATTGTTGCATTTTTTTTCACCCAGTGCCAATACGCCTCATGTGATCCTGGCTCTACACAGCCGCTGCCAACCTGTGGAGACAACGGACTGACCTTGTGCTTCAAATACGGTGTCAGTTTCAAACAGGGGCGGATTGGCTATCTGGAGTACAGGGAGTTTTCCCGGTGGCCTGCGCCACCTAGTGGCCTGGACAAGATCCAAAATGCACTAGTGGCACTTCCAGAATGCACTAGAATGCGCTAGATGCTCGCCTGGAACATACAGATCAAAATGACTGTTAATCTTCTGTTAATATTTTAACTCTTGAGGGCGTAAAAATGAAACCAAATGGACCCGCAAGGGTCCATTTGGTTTCATTTTTACGCCCTCAAAGAGTTACATCTGGTTAACCAGCTGCCCCCCCCACCTGGCCTGGCAAAGGCAAAATTGTCCCGGTGGGAAAATATGTGCCAATCCGCCCCTGGTATCAAAGTTCTTTATTGTACTTACAAGAACATATTTTGCCAGTCTCAAGATTTACATGAAGAAAAGCGAAGAGAGTAAATTGAACACTCGCCCAGTCTATCAACCTGAAAGCATTGTTTCCCTCCACCAGAGGCAGGGGCGGATCTAGGCCTGGGCATGGGAACGGGGGGGGGGGGGGGGGGGGGGGGGTAAAATGCCCCCCTAAATGCCCAGTCTGCCCACCAAACACGATGACATGCAAAACAACCAAAGGTCAAATTAAAATGATTTGAAACACTACTACTGCTACTTACTAACTAACAGTTGTGGTGCCACTAAACCAACAGCATTTCATTGAACAGAAAACTCTCTGAGTCAGACTTCATGCATGCTGCGTGTCTATTGCAACAGCAACTGATGTTATTATTGATGCTTGAGTGCCAATAAAAGTCCTGTAACCAAAAATTGTATGGGTGCGCCTCCATTGGGAAACATTACATCCGCACCTGCCCAACGGTTTCGTCAACCTGAAAGCATGGTCTCCGTGCCCCAAAGTTGTTTTTTTTTTTATTTACCTGGCAAGGTGGGAAGAAAAGCAAGGAAGACAGTAATGGTGGGCATCCAGGGAGAGTGTGTGCAAATTTCAGCATCGAACGCGTTAACAGATGTTCAAAGATTAGTACTTTACATATGAAACCAGAAAGACTAACATGAACATGAAGTGCATGAAGAAAATAAAAGCATCATATAGTACATATGTAGCAGGTGGCTACAGCCTCTGCCGTGATGGCCTCGAAAAAACAATATCTGCCCCCGGATCAAGAGGATGTCCTCTTGGTTTAGTGGTTAAGATGTTGGACTTTCACGTGGGAGACCCGGGCTCGAATCCCGGGCGTTACACATAAAAAGAACTGTATGAATCATACATAATTATGAAAGCAGCAATATTATACGTAATCATACATATCATACAGATAATTATGAAAGCAACAGTAAAGAATCTCTATGGTTGATTAAACCGTGCATACATGCCATATAGTGCTGTGTATATATGAAAATTATATAAATTAAGATACATAATTTGTGTGGTAAAATAGCTCATAGTGACATTAGGCTAGCAGTCAACAGTAGAAGGGATTCTGAATGCAAGACATCTAAACGAAGTACTTCCTTCAGTTTCCACTAGGTGTCATCACTGTGCTATGCCATAATGCTGCCTGTATGTACAGCTGCATTGACAGAACTTCTCATTGTAATTCATTTCCACATAACTTTATTTAATATTACTGTTACAAGTTGAAATGTAACAGTAATTTACAGTAGGCTACACTCAGTAATTAGAGTTCATGTACTGTTTTATTCATAACATTCACTGTTATAAAGGGCCTGTTACCCACCCCCCTCTAGGGTAGGGGGTGCCCAACAAGAAATATGGAGGAGACAGCGTCAAAGTAGAACCTTCAATTTATTACGCCAAGTTTTAGGTTCTCAGAATACCATAATGATTACAAGGATGCTAGTTCACAGAAATGCTATTCTAATAAACGAAAAGATGCCCCCTCCCCTTAGCTGAATCCCCAACAAAACAAAATACAACAAATTCCCTAAATTATCCTGCCTAACGAAAATTACAATGAAACAAAACAAACCCTAGCACCCCGCAGATAGATCAAATATGATAGACGTTCACATTATTAGCATTTAGCTGGAGTCTAGAGTATCAATTGTATATATAGATATATGCATATATATAGGAGCGTCAAGAATAATATTATAATATTACAATGATAATAATAATAACGAACTAATCAAGAGACCAACGAAACAACTGGGCAAACGGAACTTACTAAACAAGGCTTCTAAATGCAAACGAACCAAACAAAACAAAACAGAAACAAAGAACGGGGGGCGGATGGAGGAACAGAGGAATGGAGACTCCGTCACAAGCTGTCTTCCCCCATGCCGACAGTGTAGCAGAATGCGGCTTATGTAGCCAGCGGAACAGGCGTGGCCCTGGACGCGGCCAATGACGGCCTAGCACCTGTCAACCACTCACCATTCATACAAACGGAATAACGATTAGGCACAGCCACATCTCATTATACAAATCCAACTCTTATAATATCTATGATCCGCCCTTATAGATACACAATATATACTACAAAAATATACAATACCAAACAATTAAGCATAATAACCATTAAATTATATACCCAGCATATATACATTAACCATAACATAACATGAAGGACCACTGTCCGTAACAGGGCCACTTCACCACTTTTCATCATATCTTCATTTAAATTGGTCTGAATGAATGAATGAATGAATGAATGAATGAATGAATGAATGAATGAATGAATGAATGAATGAATGAATGAATGAATGATTTTTTTTTTTTTATTAACAGAGATGAGAATTGAAGTACAATTCAAGTACAACTGCATCAAATCTGAAAAAGCTGATGGGACACACTAGTTAAGCATACACTTGTTTACAATAGTGGCCAACTTGTTCATTGCATTAAGGCATTCAAATACCGTACATACAAAACAACTACTTCAGTAAAATCAGAAGCAGCAAATCATGGAGGTAAAATCATAGTGGAGGTAAAAAAGGGAAAAGAGAAATGTAGCCCTACAAAGAGGGAGGCGGGTGGGTGGGGGAAATTTAAATACATTTTTGTTTTACAGAGGCCAGTTTCGAATTGCAGCTATCTGTAGGTGCCCAGGGATTTACATGCCTTTATGACTGTTGGTAGGGCATTCCACACCAGGTACCAGGGCTCCAGTTATGCTTGTGTCTTTGTTGACCAGTAAGAAGATCCTGTATAGGAATCTAGTTCTTTGGTTGACATTTTTGATTACGTTGGTGCCCATTATATCACCGGAAAGATTTGGCTCCAGGAATGAAACCAGGTAGGTAATTTCTTCTTTCCGGGTGATAATGTTGTCCCCCACTTTGACAGTGAAGCCATCTGTCTTACTGAGCTTAGCATTTGTACCAAAGAATATGGATTCAGTTTTACCAAGGTGTTAGTGATAGTTTTCGAGGCAGGTGCAGATGTTCCAGGTGCAGATGTTCTAAAGCCAGATTGAAATTCGTACATTGTTTTTTTTTTTTTTTTTTTTTTTTTTTTATCCGTACACTAATTTCTCCATCACTTTCGAGATGGAGGTTAGAATAGAAATCGTGTGGTGTTTGCGGGGTCTAATTTGCTCTAACTTTGGCTAGTTTAAAATCTTGGGGGACCTGTCCTTGTTTGATGGAGAGGTTAACTGTGTGCATGATGACTGGAGCTATACAGCTGGCTGAGTCTCGAAGGAATTTGGAGGGAATGTTGTCATGCCCAGTGGCCTTGTGGGGTTGGAGGGCACTGAGTTTTTTAAACACCACCTCTGTTGTTACCATTTTCAATTCAAACTCATCTTTGCAAACACCTAGTTTTTTATATAGAAGGTCATGATGCGTTCTACACCAAAACGTGTGTGTGTGTGTGTGTGTGTGTGTGGGGGGGGGGGGGGGGGGGGGGGGGGGGTTAAGTAGTTGGCTACTTAAAACCAATTTTCATCACAAACACTAGACTAGATCATAGTGATCTAGCAGCTTGTGATCTACAAACTCACTGAATATTTTGAAAGAAAAGAAAACCACAGGCAGGTGGTAGCTTCAGGCACCATATTCAGGTGCTGCACATACATACCCATAACTATTATTAGTGCATTAGGTGCATAACTCTAGAAAAGTATTTCACACATGCAGTGGTGTGATTCCCCACATGACAAATCATGCCATCCTTCATTATAGAACGCAACACAGTCTTCTCCTCCACCAAGGTCATTAGGCTCAGGGATCCGCCAATACCTGCTGAAGTAGAGAAATTAATACATTACAATACCTTAACAACAATAATTTATGTCTTACATTAGATATTTGCGTATAATTGACTGGACAGATTGTACACTGTACTGTATGTCTGTTTTATAATTGTCTAATTAAGATGAAATAATGTGAAATGTAGTTTACTGAATATATATATATATATGTAACTAAAATGTTTTCTTTAAATGTATAGTAGAATGATGAAGGTAAAGTTTTACCTTGGTTGGTTGGTTAGTGGTGTTCCGTCGACCCACTTCCACTCTCCTTCTGTCTCTCTGTCGGTCAATCCAATCCACAAATACGTATCCAATCTGAGTCTGGTAACAAAGTCCTGGACAGAAGGTCAAAGCTGATTATTGAAGTACTATATGAAATACTGAAATGCATACAGAGGCGTTAATTGGAACTTAGGAGATTTGGAGAGAGCAGGAGGGCTCTCATTTGTTTGTTTTTTTTGTTTTTTTGGGGGGTATAAAAGTGTTCTTATTCGGTATAATTAATAAGAATAATGACAAATTTTAATAATAACGATGACCTATTTACCACACGCCTGCTGCTTGCACACATGCCTGCCCGCACGCACACACACACACACACACACACACACACACACACACACACACACACACACACACACACACACACACACACACACACACACACACACACACACACACACACACACACACACACCTGCTTCTCTCTGCTCTTTATGGTCACCAGGTCAGATTGTCTGGCTGTACAGAATGCTCTGCTGTCATCCCAGGTCTTGTTCTCAGTAGAGATGTAATAACAGCCATCACCACCTAATGTAAACCCATGGGATTCTAACAACAAAACATAATGGGAATGTTACACACTATTCTATGTGATGAGATCAGTGTTGGGAATATTACTTTACCTTGTTAATATATTACTTATTATTACCTTCATTTTCAAGCAATATATTATATTACAATATTACAGTCTGAGCAAGTGTAATATATTGATATTACTATTACATATAACTTTAATTTATTTATTTTATTTTTACAAATATATAATTAAATATTTAGTGTCACTATTAATCAAATATTGCGTAGGCCAGTGGCATACCTACAATAAAGCAAGCGCACTTGGATATCTGGCCAATTCCATATGAAATCAACTTGAAAAAAACCTCATTCCTAAAAACAGTACTGGCGTAGACCTACCTCATCCTACACAGGGGTTAAATGTATTCCTTGAATTCATGGAAGCCAGTAAATAATTTGATGAGAAATTATAGAAAATAAGTAATTAATTAACTTCTGCAGTCGTCAAGATAATTTCACAAGAACAGATTGACAGAAAGTAATATTGCAAGTAATGCGGTGATGCGGAAAGAAAAGTATAATATATTCGATGTTTTTTTTGTTCAGTAATATATTTATATTACAAGTTACTGCATTTTGGTAATACATTATGTAATATGTTAAAGGTAGGGGAAGTGATTTCACTTTTGTCAGATATCACCCAAAAAATATATTTTTTCTGTAAAAATGCTCTATTATAAGGTGTGGAAACCATATATGGAGTTTCCCCCTCCCCACATTAGCAGAGGAGCTAATAAAAGTTCCCCAGGTGGTGGGTGAATTCTCCTCCAATCAGGATCGAGCAGCAGGTTCACATAGTGTAGCACTGTTGGGCGCCCCTAGCGCACCAGGCTGGTACTACACCATGAATTTCAAATCACTTACCCTACCTTTAAGTTACGTAGTGCATATGTCCCAACACTGTGATGAGATTAATGACAGCTCTTCTGGCAACATAATATTCTATGACAAATAATAACGTTTGACGTTTCACCGACCACAGAGTCTTATCTTGAGTCTCAGTTCCTTGATCTTGGCCTCATATTGCTGTCGCTCTTCAGTCGGAATCTCATACTTGATGGTCTCTAACTTCTCACACCTGGTTTCTAACTTGTCACACCTGCTCTCTAACTTGTCACTACTGGTCTTTAAGTGGCTATAAATGGCCTGTAACACGATCAAACTGTTCTGTAACTCTGCTTTCTCCTCGGTCAGGTTGACGCATTTGTTCTGTAGCTGCTTTAAACGGCTCATCAGCTGTTGTCTCTCTACCATGTTGGAATGATCCAGTTGTTGCCTCTGCACCAGGTTGGAATGATCTGTAAAATGACACATACACTATTTAAAAACACATTTACACTGAAAATATAATAAGAGTAATAATAATAATTATCCCCCAAAAAAGTCAAACCAATATGGATTTTGTGACTGATAACGGACAACCAATTTTAGAGAAGCCTGCCTGCTGCGGAGCTGTGAGTGCTGTGCCCCTTAAAAGGATCCCTGCATAATGAGATAGATATGGATAATACATTATACTTGCCCTCTATAACTAGAATTTAACATTTAAAACACATAGAATAAGCTCCTTAGTTTAAAAATAGTCAATGTTTTTATCCCATGGTGGCCGCCATTTTACTAGCCTGTCACATGACCTGTCACTGTGATGACGTCACAGTAGATCTGTTGTATAGAACATAGTATGGAACGTCCCATGATTAAAACGTAAAACATCAAAGTATATACACTGTTCTGTTTGTAATGGCAATGGCGATTGGCGACCCCCGCTGGTGAAATAAAGAACTGCAAAATGGACCATAGGAAGAGGAGAATGTATAGTTGTTTACATTCCATTCCATTCACTTCTACTGCGGAGCAATGCACTGTGACGTCATCACAGTGACAGGTCATGTGACAGGCTAGTAAAATGGCGGCCACCATGGGATAAAAACATTGACTATTTTTAAACTAAGGAGCTTATTCTCTGTGTTTTAAATGTTAAATTCTAGTTATAGAGGGCAAGTACAATGTATTATCCATATTTATCTCATTATGCAGGGATCCTTTTAATACATTGTATATTTTTCTTTTTTCCCCTTTCCTGCCACTGAGATCTGTTGCTTCTGGCTTTACAGAGTTGAATATTTTGTTCCTTATATATATATGTTAATGAACATTTCAATCAATTCAATCAATCAGACAGACACTAAACTACTCTAGGTCAGTAGTAATCTGCTTGAGTACGTTTGGAATATGGGACTAACTTACTCTGTAAATCTGAAAAATATACAACAATCAGTAAATCTACTACATCCAAATGAATTTCTTTCCACCATCAACTAATACTAATACCACGTCTAATAATGTATTGTCTGAGGTGTCTTAACATTGTAAATAAATAAAATACATGGTTCTGAAAGTGGACTTACACAGACAGAGAGGAACAGCAACGTTGAGAAGAGCCAGAACCACACAGAACACTCCCACACCCACTGAAAGACGATTGTTTCTGCTGATGTCTGTCACATACGCACAAACACACACACAAACACACGCACACACACACACACACACACACACACACACACCACACACACACACACACACACACACACACACACACACACACACACACACACACACACAGAGAGAGCAGAGCATGAGAGATAGGGAGAGATCAATACTAAAAAAAAAAAAAAAGCTTTTTATCTAAAAAAAAATAAAATAAAATCAGTGATAGATTAGGTGATATGTCTTACAATTTAGCCCACATTACATTTAGCAGATGCTCTTAATCCAGAGACTGGCACGCTGTGAGCTTTATGTAGATTATGAAAACACGTTGCAAATCTTTGACTGATCATTATTAAATCAAACTTTTGCTTTTGGCAGGTCCCTGCAGGGGCGGATCTAACGTGTCCCATTTGGGGGGGCAAGAGAACATGTTGGAGGGGCAAGAGAAAATCGTATGGGGGCATAGCCGCACCCATACCATTTTCGGTTACAGGACTTTTATTAGTCAAGTAAAGCATCAATAATAAAATCAGTTGTTGTTGTTAAAGTTGCAACAGACACGCAGCATGCATAAAGCTAAAGGTCTGACTCAGAGAGTTTTCTGTTTTCAATGATGAAATGCTGTTGGTTTAGTGGTGACAAAATTGTAGTTAGTAGCAGCAGTAGTGTTTCAAATCATTTTAAAGATAAGCACTTTAATTTGAAATATCTTGGGTTGTTTTGCATGCATGCCATCGTGTTTGGGGGGAGGGCAGACTGGGTATTTAGGGTGGCACTGCCCCCCCCATGCCCATGCCTAGATCCGCCCCTGGGTCCCTGAGACTCCATGTTTTCAGATGGGGTTCTGCGTCCTTGTCATGAAGAAAGAAAAGGACTTGCTTTAAAGTGCGCCTGCATACAATGGTATTCTACATAAAGTGCTATGTAAATCTGCACAAGTTAGGCCTTTGCATATGGTCATTTTACCATAGTGCAGCAGTCTCAGTAGATCTATAGATTCAGAGGTCTCACCATCAGTGTTGGGGAATATTACTTAGGAAAGTAATATATTACTTATTACTTATTAGCTCTTTAGAAAAGTAATAATATTACACTACTTATTACTTGGATGCAAAAGTAATATGTAGTATATTACATATTACTTTTTTATATTACTTTTGCACCCAGATCCCTGAAAAAAGGAAAGTAGCTACAACTACACAATCTGTCAGCTTCTTTTAGAGCTGAATCTAATGAAGGAGAATAACAAGAGTCACCAATCAGCCAAACATCAATTTAGACTGTTGCCCCCACCACCTGACTAAGGATAAGCAGGTGAAGATGGATGGATGCATTTAGATAAATGTATTTAGATGAATGAATACAGACATCCCACCCTGGAAAAAAATACTAAAATATATTAATATTTATATGCCACACATGATTAACATATAGCCTACCATAGATTACATAGTTGCAGTAGGTCTCACCATAGCGCAGCAGCTTCAGTAGATCTATAGATTCAGTAGGTCTTACCATAGTGCAGCAGTCTCAGTAGATCTATAGATTCAGTAGGTCTCACCATAGCGCAGCAGTCTCAGTAGATCTATAGATTCAGTAGGTCTTACCATAGCGCAGCAGTCTCAGTAGATCTATAGATTCAGTAGGTCTTACCATAGCGCAGCAGTCTCAGTAGATCTATAGATTCAGTAGGTCTCACCATAGCGCAGCAGTCTCAGTAGGTCTTTCTCCTTCTTGGTCTTGGTCTGCAGAGTGTCGTAGGTCGGGTCGTCCACCCGTTGGAGCTCCAGGCTCTCGTAATGTCCGTCTCCCTCGGCCATGGACAGGTCTATGCACTGTCTTCAGCGCATACAGCCCTTATACTGTAGGCTTAGCACGTTTAGGGGGCAGGTCTGTGCAATGAAGACAGCAGTGCACTCACACACACACACACACACACGCACACGCACACGCACACGCACACGCACACGCACACACACACACACACACACACACATACACACATGAGAACATCATATCTCCTCTGCTTGTTATCAGATGTTATCTGATGACAAAAATGCAGTTTATTTTCGAGTAAATGATCTGATCATCAACATAAACGTCAACCTTGCTGTGTCGCTGGGTGCGTAGGCTGAGCTAACGGAAGTCAAACGCCACCGAATGTTCCCCTGTAGAGCCTGGTGATCTGTCTAAAGTTGCACAACAGCCTTGATTGGAGCTTGGACTTTGACCTTTTCACAGGCCACTTTCTAAGTCTTCGTTTAACCGACTACAAAACTAAATTAATTGGAAAAACAAAACAAAAAATAAATAAATAAAATAAAGAATAAATAAAAAAGGGTCGAATGCATCAGCGTATGTGATCTGCCACCCATCGATGCCCTGTATGACGAGTGTTGTGTCAGCAAAACGTGTGGACTTATGAAGGACCCAAAGCCATCCCCACCGCAGGCTGTTCGAGATGCTGCAACATGGAAAACACTCTTGCCGTCTCCAAGCCACTGAAAAATAAAAGCTTCTTCCCCTGAATAATCAGATACATGAACAAACTGATAAGAACCAAAGTGAAACCGGCCAGAGTAAAAGTCTAATCTCTCTGTCTCTGTCAGGCACGTAGCGTGCTTTACACATTTGACTTGGCCAGTTTTGAAATCCCCTGCCCAGCCCCGTCCCAATAAGCCCGCTCCCCCACAAACCCCCATGCACTCCCCCTGCCCACAGAGTGAAGGACAGAATACTCGACTCCAGTACTCCAGTAGTAGTAAAAGTACTTTGATACAAGTAAAAAGTAGTCAGTGAGAATGTTACTTGAGTAAGAGTAAAAAAAAATACTTGCTCTTAACCCATTGTGTCCTATCTAGTTTCTGAATAACATAATATTCAAAGATTTCACCACGTTTTCACGATTTTTCAAAAATAGCAGAGATACAAGCTCATAGCGCGCCACTCGGTGGCGCGCTATGAGCTTGTAGATCTGCTATTTTTCAATAGTTAAAACATAATGCTTAGAACACCAAAACGATTTCAGTCAGTAAGGGTTAAATGAACTACAGTGAGTAAATTTCCTTTTTTATATATAATATAGTAAAAATACACATTTAATTTATAGCACCTTGTGACTTTTCCAGAGACGTAACTGTTAAAGCACCTACAGTATACACTGCATTCCCTTGCGTGTGTATGTGGTTACACATCAGCATTCGGACACATCGCCATCCCGACTCGTCCTCATTTCGACGGTAACATTAAGCCTCAGCCCTGATCCAAGTCGACCCCGAATGCCCCTGATCACTCAGAATGCTTGGCCCGAACCATTGGTCGCTCCAAGTCATTTTAAACAATTTCTCATATTTTAGAACATATGATGCAGCATTAAAAGTCGACACCTGTAGCTTGCTATTCACCCTGAGATGCAGTAAATATATATATATATATATATATTCATTTCATGTTGCTTTTATAACAAACTCAATGATACTTCAAATTAGTAGTTAGACAGTTTGGCTCGAGCCTTCTACACTTTTGGAATTTGGGGCCGACCGTTCTTCACTCTCCGCAGGGCCGACTTGGATCGGGACACACACACACACACACACACACACACACACACACACACACACACACACACACACACACACACACACACACGCACACACGCACACACACGCACACACACACACACACCATCCTAAATGGAATGGTTTACTTCCTCTTTGAAAGCACAAAAGAGGCCACATCTATTGTAGAAACGATCCATTGCCCATTGAAACGGTCCATTGCTCATTGGAACGATCCATTGCCCATTGAAACGGTCCATTGCCCATTGGAACGATCCATTGCCCATTGAAACGGTCCATTGCTCATTGGAACGATCCATTGCTCATTGGATTTAACAAAGGTTCAAAACACAGCCACCAGGTACCTCACAAAAATGTGGGGGAAGTTTATGAAAGCCCCAAATCCATATGGGGTAACATGGTAAGGCACAATAAGGCAAAATTACCTAAGTAGGTAATTAAGTAGCATGATTGTGACATGTACTGCAAGTGCTTAAACATTTTATATTACATTTTATATTATTTTCGAGCACAATGAGCTCTTCTCTAAGCCCCACCCTTTGGGGTGGGGTTTGTTCACTGTCCAATACGAATCCAAATACTTAGCAACTGTTGCTATCCAGGTCAATCTTTCCCGGTCAAGCTTTCCTCTTCCAGCGTGCCTATTGGACAAGGCCGGATTGGGGAGGGGCTTAGTGAAGAGCTAAATTACTGGTGTTTACAAGACATGCTCCGTATCTAATAGATTGACCCACACTTCTGTATCATCAAACATACAAACCTGTATACAAACTGTACATAAGTTACCTTGTACCTAAAAATAATTTTTGTTTAGTTTCTGTCCAAAAGTTTTCAAGGATTATAGAAGCTTAAAGGTAGGGTAAGTGATTTGAAATTCATCGTGTAGTACCAGCCTGGTGCACTAGGGGCCCCCAAGAGTAGCTACACTATGTGAACCTGCTGCTCGATCCTGATTGGAGAATTCACCCTCCACCTGGGGAACTTTTATTAGCTCCTCTGCTAACGTGGGGGAGGGGGAAACTCCATATATGGTTTCCACACCTTATAATAGAGCATTTTAACAGAAAAAAAAATGGGGTGATATCTGACAAAAGTGAAATCACTTCCCCTACCTTTAATGAAAGGCTGTATAGTAGAATGCATATTGTATGCAGGCTACTACAGTGGGTGACATTATTATGATTTATAGAAGCTTAGTGAAAGGCGGTATAGTAGAATGTATATTGTATACAGGCTACTACAGGGGGTGACAGCAGTATGAAAAGTGCACACCAGTGCATGTGTGATATTGATCCGAAGCCACCAGTTCACCCCACGGACGTCAGGATACCGATACTGAAATCAAGTAGGTCCCCAAATAATTGACAAAACATTTAATAATGATAATATAAAACACATATTTATGAACGAAAGCATCATGGCATTTGTTTCTTTTAACACCTTGAAACATGACGATATCAATACAAAATTACAGTGTTGGCTGCAGTCATGTTAGTCAGAGGAGAATGGGAATGGGACTCCTTTCTCATTTTCAAAATTGTACTATGCAACCCTCTAACCCAGCCACGGGTTAGTTGTAACCCGCCACACATGTCGGCAGCAACAGAGTCCTGAACTAATTCCTGTCAGACTGTTAGTAAGCCTATGACTAACAAACGTTTGCACACCTCCGCCTCATAATATTAAGGTCCAGAGATCCCTGAGAAGAAAATATTTGATTAAAAACATGCTCAAAATAGATGTTTAGTTTACAATTTACATTATGAAACCAGAATGACTAACATGAACATGAAGATGCATGAAGATAAAAATAAATAAAAGCATCATATAATACTAATAATATGTGAATCATACAGCATTATGCAAGCAACAGGAAATAATCTCTATAGGCTGATTAAAACCATGCATGCATGCTATATAGTGCTTTGTATACATGACCTATGCTATAATGATATAATCTAAGATGCGTAATTTGTGTGATAAAAATAGCTCATAGTGACATTAGGCTAGCAGTCAACAGTAGAAGGGCTTCAGCTCTAGAGCATTAAATAGACCTGGTGTTGAACGCAAGACCTCTAAATGAAGTAGTTCCTCCAATCTCCACTAGGTGTCATCCCTGTGCTACTCCATAATGCTGCCTGCCTGCATGTACTGTACAGCTGCCTTGACAGAACTTCTCATTGTAATTCATTTCCACGTAACTTTATTTTTACTGTTACATGTTGAAATGTAACAGTAATTTACATTAGGCTACAAGTAATTAACACTCAGAGTTCAAGTACTGTTTTATTTATAACATTCACCGTTTTAAAAGACCACTTCACCACTTTTCAACCTATCTTCATTTAGTCCTCAGTAATGATCATAATAAAAATAATAAAGGAGGGCTAAGGGCAGTTCATTTTGGATGGGGGATCCAAGCTCATATAGAAACTGGAGGCTTTCTAGTCCTGAAAAGCTGCAATGTGAAAATGGTAGCCATCGTTCCTGCCATGATAAAAATCGAAACATTTTTGTAAGGAAATCCTATTTAAATGTGAAGCTGCCTAAATATGAGGTCACTTTGTGGGATGAGGCGAAATCAATTTGCGGCCGTGGTCACAAATTGATTTTACTCTGTCTTCGCTGGCGGGTTTCTGAACTGCCCACAGCCCTCCTATGGCCAAACTCCAATACCCAAAATCTCGGCCACACGCTCACTCCCACTCAGTTCCTCGGTGTCATTTCAGCCGTGAACCGGAGATGGTTAACCCTAGAAAACTTTCTCACACATCCAGTACTTTAAGATGAAGGGTGCCCCACATGCCAAGTCGCGCCATCCTCCATTATGAAACGCAACACAGTCTTCTCTTGCAAAAAGGTCATCAGGCTGCACCAACCTCAGTCAACCAGAACCTGTAGAAGTAGAAACATTAATACATTAACATTAACTAACCTGATTATTATTGTTTTACCTATGACATCAAGTTATTTACATTAGATATTAGCGTATAATTAACTGGACAATGGAATAAACAAATTGCACAAAGTACTGTACAGTATGTGTGTTTTATAATAGTTTACTGCTTAAATGAACACGAAAAGGAAATAATGTGAAATGTTTTTACTGAATATAAATGTAGCTAAAATGTTTCCTTTAAATCTATAAATAATAAAGGTAAAGTTTTACGATGATTGGCTGTTCAGTGGTGTTCCGTCGATCCACTTCCACTCTCCTTCTGTCTCTCTGTCGGTCAATCCAATCCACACAGCCTTATCCCCTCTGAGTCTATCAACTAAGTCCTGGACAGAAGGTTAAAGCTGATTATTGAAGTACTCTAAGAAATACAGAAATGTATATTTTAGACAAACAAACAAACTTAAGAAATTCCCTGACATTGGGAATTTCACACACCAGAGATGGCGACTCGAGTTTATGACTCTGACTTCGAGATTTTGCAAAAATAGACTCCCGACTTGACTCAGACTCGAGCTCAATGACTCTCAATGACTCCTCGAGTCTTTAAGAGTCTTGCCTTACTTTTTTGTACCCATAAAAAAAATCCATTCGTCCTTTTTTCCTGTCAACCCCCACGCGCAAAGGAAAACAGAGTTTGGGCACTGCAGGTCTTCCTACTCTATGGGCTATCCTCTTCCTCATTCCTCCCAGTCCGTTTTAAACACAACCATCTTGGTCCACGTCTTCTGTGACATGTTGTCATGTGATATATCATGCAATTGATCAACAAATAGGTTTAGCCGCCGTTTCAATGCTGCGTTCTGTTGCAGCTCCTGTTGCGCTTGGGACAAAATGGAGTTGAAAATACATTGTTTCAACGAGGACGACGCAAATAAGATAAGCTATGGGCATGCATGCCCCATGACACGAACACAGTTTGCACAACTTACTCTATATGGCTCTGCACCCGGCTAAGTTTAAAGCAGTTGAGTTGGCTAACGTTATGCTCGCTTCTAGATTATAAACAACAGACTATAAATGGATTATAAATCAGTCGAGCAAGTGTTCCTGGGCTTGGAACCTGATTCCACAAAGAAGGATGATGATTATACAAAAATCATCATCAAATCAAATCAGACTCGGACTCGACTCGGACTCCGCAGCGAAAGACTCAGACTCGACTCCAGCTTCGAGACTCGTGGGCATCTCTGTCACACACAGAAACTTAAGAAATTCCCTGACAATGGCGTTGAAGTGCCATGTTGCATGATTGTAGATCTGTTATTTTGCACTAGTTTAAGTCCTGGACAAACGTACAATTTCTCTTTTGGGGTAGTGAAAGTGTTAAATAAACCAATATTGTCCATGTATTGCATCGACAACCACATATCGTGATACATATCGTATCACGATATGTTATAATGCGTCATTGCACTCCTGATGGACACACATGCATGTAAACACGCACACACACACACGCATGCACGCGCACACACACACACACACACACACACACACACACACACACACACACACACACACACACACACACACACACACACACACACACACACACACCTGCTTCTTACTGCTCTTTATGGTCACCAGGTCAGATTGTCTGGCCGTACAGAATGCTCTGCTGTCATCCCAGGTCTTGTTCTCAGTAGAGATGTAATAACACACACATCAAATGTAAATCCATGGGATTCTAACAACAAAACATAATGCAATGTTAGACACTGTTTCATGTGATCAGATTAATGGCCAATCTCCCATCCAGGTGATTCTATGACAACAAAATAATAAAGTTTGACACTGTTTAATGAACACATACAGTGAATGAAAGCAGTGATGTGTCACTGACCACATAGTCTTGTCTTCAGCTCCTTGATCGTGTCACACCTGGTCTCTAACTTCTCACACCTGGTTTCTAACTTGTCACACCTGCTCTCTAACTTCTCACACCTGCTCTCTAACTTGTCACTACTGGTCTTTAAGTGGCTATAGTTGGCCTGTAACACATTCAAACTGCTCTGTAACTCTCCTTTCTCCTCAGTCACGTTGACGTATTTGTTCTGTAACTGCTCTAATCGGCTCATCAGTTGTTGTCTCTCCACCATGTTGGAATGATCTGTAAATGACACATACGGTACACTATTTAAAACACATACAGTACATTAAAATATTTCTTAATAATAGTAATAACCATAATCATCATCATCATCATCATCATCATCATCATCATCATCATCATCATCATCATCATCAACAACATAATTATCATCATCACCATCTCCCAAACCTCATGCCCCACGCATATCAGTCACATCGACAGTGTGTGCCCCGGTCAGAATTGAAAAAACAAAACAAAAAAAACAATAAAAAAAAAACAAATGGTACATGAAATAACAATGCTTTAGTGTGCCCCCTCAGAAATTCCGAGGGCTCCCTTAGTCATTCCATCCTGCAGCCGGGCCTGCTGGGATGCCCTCATGAACCAGTGTCTGTGTTGAAACCACTGTCCAGTGTCCGGCTCTGGACTTGTACCAACTGTTCTATTTTGGCCCACCCTGTATTTGAGTTTTACATCCCTGAGAGAGCAGGTACAAAAAACATCCCAAGGCTCAGATGTTGGGAGAACAATTCTGCAGAAATTAGACAGCAGCTGCCAATTACATGATGCGTCATTTCTCTTTTTTTCCCACCACGAATTAAAACTAATACCACATCTAATACTGTATTGTCTGAGGTATCTTGACTTCTACTATGCAATATTAACATTGTAATTAAATAAAATACATGGTTCTGAAAGTGGACTTACACAGACAGAGAGGAACAGCAACGTTGAGAAGAGCCAGCACCACACAGAACACTCCCACACCCACTGAAAGACGATTGTTTCTGTTGATGTCTGTGTCACACACACACACACACACACACACACACACACACACACACACACACACACACACACACACACACACACACACACACACACACACACACACACACACACACACACACACACACGATGATGAGAACAGTACTAGATAAATAAATAAACTGCTTTTTATTTTATTTTTTAAATAATATTTCTTTGTGATCTGTACATTAGATTTTTTGACATGTCTTGCTAAATGCCCAAATCTTGCTAAATGCCTAAATTTACAATTTAGGCATTTAGCAGATTCTCTTATTCCAAGGCCACAGAGCTTGTAGATCTGCCATTTTAGGAAGATCGTGAAAACATGGTGCAAATCTTTGAGTGAATGTTATTAGCTCAGGTCTTTGCTTCTGGGGTGGTCCCTTGGATCTGGGCCTGCAGCCCAGATAATTCTGGGTTCCTTGGCATGAAATAGTATTTGCATCGCTTACACAGAAATAGATTTTTTCTAAATACTCTTCTGAATCTGAATCTAGTGCGAGGTTGAAATTGGTTACGCAATGAACAAAAAGCATGGCTATACATCACAGACCACATAAAAAGCATTTATCATGACATGCTTGAGCTAAAACCTGAAAGTGCAATATAAAACATATAGCACTTTAAAGTGCTATATGTCTACATACAGTACATTGGTAGTGCTGTATTGCTATGAGTCTGCGAAGATGTCTACATAAAGTGCTAATAGTCTGCATAATTCGAGCCTTTGAATATGCCTTCAAGGTCATCCTAACATAGCACAGCAGTGTCAGTAGGTCTATATTCTAGTAGTCTACTATATTGTCATAAGACTTTATTAATACATTCTTATTACATTAATATAGAATAATATATTCTAACAAGACTATATTATAAGACTTTATTGCAGACTATGGTCCATAAAACACAAGGTAAGACAAATACTATGAAAGAGGAGCTACAGAAGTGCATTAGTTTACATTGGCTTAGAGTCAGCTGAGGCAGTTACGCCAATGTCTCTAAATCATGGAGGAGAACCGATTGGAGGTCATTATGGGATTAGTTAGGATCACAATGATATAGTTTACAGACTCATCCAGGTGAGGCATGAATTTGTACATCAGATTTCTTAGCAGAGCTAGACAGGTAGGCACCTCCAGATTAACAAACAACTGACTGGCACTGTTCCATCTCGGGACTAAGTAATCCCTAAAGCATCATTGTATGCCACCTTAAGTTTATGCAGGCTACTGGCCCTGTAGCTACACCACAAGTGAGCAGTATACAGAGGAGTACAGAATGCTTTAAAAAGTGATACCTTGACATCGGAGGAACTTTGCTATTGTAATTTGCAAAAATAGATTCAGAGGTCTCACCATAGCGCAACAGTCTCAGTAGGTCTATAGATTAGAATCAGAGGTCTTACCATAGTGCAACGGTCTCAGTAGATCTATAGATTCAGAGGTCTCACCATAGAGCAGCAGTCTCAGTAGATCTATAGATTCAGTAGGTCTTACCATAGAACAGCAGTCTCTGTAGATCTATAGATTCAGTAGGTATTACCATAGAACAGCAGTCCCAGCAGATCTATAGATTCAGTAGGTCTTACCATAGCGCAGCAGTCTCAGTAGATCTATAGATTCAGTAGGTCTCACCATAGAACAGCAGTCTCAGTAGATCTATAGATTCAGTAGGTCTCACCATAGCGCAGCAGTCTCAGTAGATCTATAGATTCAGTAGGTCTCACCATAGCGCAGCAGTCTCAGTAGATCTATAGATTCAGTAGGTCTTACCATAGCGCAGCAGTCTCAGTAGGTCTATAGATTCAGTAGGTCTTACCATAGCGCAGCAGTCTCAGTAGATCTATAGATTCAGAGGTCTTACCATAGAACAGCAGTCTCAGTAGATCTATAGATTCAGTAGGTCTTACCATAGAGCAGCAGTCTCAGTAGATCTATAGATTCAGCAGCAGTCTCAGTAGATCTATAGATTCAGTAGGTCTCACCATAGCGCAGCAGTCTCAGTAGGTCTTTCTCCTTCTTGGTCTTGGTCTGCAGAGTGTCGTAGGTCGGGTCGTCCACCCGTTGGAGCTCCAGGCTCTCGTAATGTCCGTCTCCCTCGGCCATGGACAGGTCTATGCACTGTCTTCAGCGCATACGTTTAGCACGTTTAGGAGGCAGGTCTGTGCAGCAATGAAGACATAGGACCATACGCACGCACATGCCAACGTCACAACACCTCTGCTCATTATCAGGTATCGTATCTGATGAGAAAAATGCAGTTTACTTTCTGGTACTTTCTGATCTCATCATCATAGATTTAATCATTCGAACCACACTGCGTCGATGGGTGCATAGGCCAAGGTAACGGAAGCTAAGCGTCACCACATAGAGTCTTCCCCGGTAGAGTCTTGTGATCCATCCACAGTTGCACAAACAGGCTTGATTGTAGGCTTTGATCTTTTCACAGGGTACCAGCCACCTCTACGACTAAAAATGTCAATTTATATCAAAATAAATTCAAAAGAATAAATGAAAAAAGACCGTTTGGGGCAAGAGTTGTGCGTACAGCCGATCCCATCATGCAGATGTAATCTGTCCCCCATTGATGCCTGGTATGACGAGCTTGTGGAATTCTGAAGGACCCAAAGCCATCCCAACTGTAGACTGTTTGAGATGCTGCCACATGGAAAACGCTTTCGCCGTCTCCAAACCACTGAAACAGACTGCAAAAAAGTCTTCCCCTGAACAATCAGATACATGAACGAAATGATAAGAATCAAAGTGAAACCTAGCAGAGGGAGAGGTTCTAATCACCCCTCTCGCCCTCCTCTTGCACTATCTTGGATTATCACACCTCCTAAACTAAACTAACTTTTTATGTAACCTGTTTTACAAACATATGTTACATATTTGCTTACCCAAAGCGCTTTACAATGCTCCATTCATTCATACATTGGGAGGTGAATTGGTGAACAGTCAACTCCAGCATCCTCACTTCACACATTCACACACCAAGGTGGGCTTCAGTGTCTTGCCCAAGGACACCTTGACACATAGACAAGAGGAGGCAGGATTCAAACCAGATTTCCAGATGACTCGATTAAAAATAATCAGAATTCCCACATTTTTCGACATTTATCATTCCCACCTTGAACTTCAAGTTGAACCTACGTCCGCACAAAACCCACGTCAGGTCGGGAGCTGTCGCAGGATTTGTCCTCGCCTGTTTTTCTGTCCTACACAAGCAGAGCATTAGATTATCTGAACTGCTGAAAGGCATACACTGTAGTTATCTATTCACTCATAATAGCGTAATAAATGATGCAGGAAAAAACATATAGGACATGTGTGGACATGTGTGCACTCCAAAACCCACTCTGGAATTTGGAGATGAATTTGCACTCCTTTCATAAATGAGGGCCTTACAGTTTATCACAGCTAAGGTAGGCTATTAAACGATTAATTAATTCATCTGCAGTCTTAAATGATAGATTTCTAATGACCAGGTTGTTGCAGCAGGGATCATGGTATCTGAATTTTATAGTAGAATGCTATACCTATGACGTACATATATGGCATACAGGCTACTACAGTGTGACATATTGTGTGTGTGTGTGTGTGTGTGTGTGTGTGTGTGTGTGTGTGTGTGTGTGTGTGTGTGTGTGTGTGTGTGTGTGTGTGTGTGTGTGTGTGTGTGTGTGTGTGTGTGTGTGTGTGTGTGTGTGTGTGTGCGTGACCCAGCCAGAAAAACAGAAAACGGAAGAACTTTGAAATCCCATAGTGCAGCATGAAGCTACCAGTTCACTCCACGGCCGTCATGATTCTGAAATGAATTATGTTCCCGAATAAAAAAGATCATGGCATTTGATTCTTTCAACACCTTGAAACATGAGAATGTAATATAATAATTATTACATCCATCTGACCAACATGGATTCATTCTGTATAATTATAATTATACAGAATGAATCCATGTTGGTCAGATGGGTGGGCCGGGGACACTTCAAAGGTGTATATATTTGTTTGATTAAAAAAATAGCTCATAGTGATATTAACAGTAAGGGAGTATAAAATATCTTTAGATGAAATTCTTGCTATATAGCATGAAGCACTTCCTCCAATATCCACTAGGTGTCATCACTGTGCTATTACATAATGCTGCCTGCACGTACTGCTGCCTTTACAGAAAATATCATTTTAATTCATTTCCAAATAACTTTGTTGAAATAGCAACTATATAGCAACTATAGCAAGTATTGTCAATATTAAGGCATATTAGTCTTTGTAAATCTCATACCGGTATGTGCAAAAATGTGATTATACATTTTATATACAATTTTAACGGCAAACGTAAATCAAATCTGCAAATGTATGCAGTACAAAGTGACACCGTGTACTACTTTTTGATTTTTTTTTTCCTGTCAGACCTGGGCATCATGCAACCCAGGGGCCAAATGCAGCCCTTTGGCTGACTCTGACCAGACCGCTAACAGGTTAATAATAATAATAATAATACATACAATTTATATAGCGCTTTTCTATGTACCCGAAGTCGCTTTACAGAACAAAAAAACATAACAAACAATGTAGAAGAAAATAAGCAACAGGTTAAGATGTTTAAAACTAGAAGCAAGGTTGGTGTGAAATTAAGAGGGATTGTTTTGGATCGAATAAATATGAAACCTCGAAATGCAACCTCAATAATAACAACATAAGCTTGCCAAAAATAAGGCCATATTCTGCTTTTAAATAAAATGTGTATGGCACATTGGGGAAAAGAATCGCCCGCCCCTGTTTTATGTGATGATGCAGTGTAGTGTATGATTGAGTTGTCATTCACTTAAAACAGGGGTTTTCAACAGGTGGTCCGGGGACCACCAGTGGTCCTTGAGAGGGTTCTAGGTGGTCCCCAGCTAAGTTGGTTAACCAGATGTAACTCTTGAGAATGTAAAAATGAAACCAAACGGACCCTTGCCGGGTCCGTTTGGTTTCATTTTCACACTCTCAAGAGTTAAAATATTCATCATCTGAATTAGCACCACTTAATTAAGAAGTTTACACTGTTTTGTTGGCAAAATGCAGCCTGGAATTTTGGACAATATCAAAAGAATTTGTTAATTTTAGCGTCTTTGGGGTGAAAATGTCATCAAATGGTGGTCCATGGCTTAAATGCTGAAAAAATGGTGGTCCCTGGAGTCAAAAAGGTTGAAAACCCCTGACTTAAAACAAAACAACATTTACTGCCCTTCCACAGGGGTATGCTGTGGCATTGTTTCTTCTTGCAGTCAGGGCTGTATATCACAGGGAGAAATGTCAGCGCGTTTCCTTCCTTGGTAGGCAATGACTTAAGCAGCGGAAACGCACTCACTCAGGAAACTGTTCATATACTGACTGCCTTGGGGAGGGGGAGGGGCTACTACTGAAAAAGTAACGGCATTTCCTTTTACATTACAACACTATAAGACTATGTTTGAAATGCAGGGGAATTCAAATGATGTGGAATTGGGAGAAATGAAAGGAAAACAACATTTGCATATGCAGTTATTTCTCAATTCAACTCAACTCAATTCAATTCAATTCAATTCAATTCAATTCAATTCAATTCAATTCAATTCAATTCAATTCAATTCAATTCAATTCAATTGGCTTAATTGGCATGAGAAAACATGTGTTTACATTGCCAAAGCAAGAACATGACAGCAAGAAATGCAATATAACAAGAAAACACAATATAACAGAAGCAGAGAAGCATAATACAGCAGTACAACAAGGTATCAATAAAAAAGTTAAGTTAAAAATATGGAGGCCGTAGTCTTCGAAAACACATTTCTATATGCTTAGATCAGGGGTGTCCCAAATACAGAGTGGGCCAAAATAGAAAATTTGGTACAAGTCGAGGGCCGGAGATACCAGTCTGTGTTTCAACACCGGTTTACAATGACGTCACTGTCAAACAGCAAAAAAGTGTCTTTTAATGGCAAGATAACTGTAAAGATGAAACTGCTTGCATTAAAAAAACTGTTTCAAGTTTTAATGAAAAATAGCAGGTGTTCACGTCTCATAGCGCCACAGAGTGGCGCGCTATGAGACGTGAACACCTGGTATTTTTCGGGGAAAATATTTTTTCTTCTATGATCCTCACCAAGTGCTGACTTAATTGAGAAAGTAAATGAGACTGAGTTGAGGAAGTAAAACAATTAGTTGTATTCAGTTCTTATCACGGTGTGTATACCAGAGGGCCCTTGCGGGTCCATTTGGTTTCATTTTTACACCCTCAAGAGTTAAAATATTCATCATGTGAATTAGTCCAACTTAGTCTACACAACTAGAGAATGTAGAAGATTAATGGTCATTTTGATCTGTATGTTCCAGGCGAGCATCTAGCACATTCTAGTGCATTTTGGAAGTGCCACTATAGTGCATTTTGGATCTTGTCCAGGCCACTAGGTGGCGCAGGCCACCGGGAAAACTCCCTGTACTCCAGATGGCCAATCCGCCCCTGCGCATACGTTCAGAAAACCTAATTGTGGGAATGACTTTCTCCACCTCAAAAGGGATAGTTTGAAGTTAAGTTTTACGCAATACTGCCCATTGATGTGGCAGTGCCAACTGTATTCAGAGACCTGTGGTGGGAGTTCTGCTCTGGTTTTGGTGAATATTAATATGGAGGTCACTGGGGCCGTGCAGTAAGAGTAAATGAATCGACATAACTAACGTCATTTGTATTGTTGAATTATTAGATATTAGCACATACTTTGTTCACGTCTCTATCACATGAAACTACTTTTTGGGCGATAGTATAGTGATACAGACACAAAAAAAAACATAGTTCCCTGTGATAGAACGATCAAAAACAAATAGAGATTGGCGGATCGAAGATTTGGGAATTATTTTCTCCCCCTTAATAAAACCCATTTGTATTGTATCTTGTTTTCAGACCTTTCTGGAATGACGAACACCACTAAACGTGTAGAAAAAAACGTGGCCAAATCAAATGCTGTTCTGTTGGCATTCACTGTTGTTTTACATTTCAAGTGCAGGGCAGGAGTGTAACAGTCGCAGGTGTGTGCCACTCTGTCCCAGGTGTGTGTCAGGCAGATAGGCATGGGTCCTGTCACTTTCTTGACTTTGTTTATGCTGTTTATGACTGCGGAACTTAAAGGCAGGGTAAGTGATTTGAAATTCATCCTGTAGTTCCAGCCTGGTGCACTAGGGGCACCAAACAGTAGCTACACTATGTGAGCCTGCTGCTCGATCCTGATTGGAGGAGAATTCGCCACCACCTGGGGAACTTTTATTAGCTCCTCTGCTAACGTGGGGGAGGGGGAAACTCCATATATGGTTTCCACACCTTATAATAGAGCATTTTAACAGAAAAAAAAATGTGGGTGATATCTGACAAAAGTGAAATCACTTCCCCTACCTTTAATGCGGAACTTGCGGAACATAATCTGCCTCAAAGCGAGGTTTTTTGGGGGGTTGCAGCCCACACGTTTAGTAGTGTTACAAGGAATGTCCAATCTCTACAAGCCATACCTTGTTGTAAAAGTTGATTAATCAATGATTAAAATGATATAAGTTACAGTGATATAAGATACATTTTTCCGAACTGGGCCAGTGTACATGTAAATCTATTTTTTTTTTTAATATATATATATATATATATATATATATATATATATATATATATATATATATATATATATATATATATATATATATATATATATATATATATATATTTTTTTTTTTTTTTTTTTTTTTTTTTTATCCCACGATTTTGTAACCCATTTTTTCACCCAGTGCCAATTCCTAATGTGATCCTGGGCTCTACACACCCTCCACCAACCTGGGGAGGCAGCGGACTGGCCTCATGCTTCCTTCAATGCATGAGGAGTCCAAGCTGCCTTCTTTTCACCCGACAGGGGGGAGTTTCCCTGGTTGGACGTAGCGCGTGGAAGGAACACGTTATTCCAACCAGTTCCAGTCCCCTCCATCAGGCGCCCCGGCTGGCCAGGGGGAGGCAGTCTAGAGCCCAGGATTACTGCATGTTTTTGTGAGGGTATCTACCCTAGGGGACACGGGGAGAACATGCAAACTCCACACAGAAAGGCCCTCTCGTAAATCTCAGTTGTTTTGTTTGAACGTTGAACAGCTAAAATCGCACCGCCTCCAACATTTCCCATTCTCAAGGCCTTCGGTGTTTCTCAGACCAGAGAATGACCCCCGAGAGAGACACACACACACACACACACACACACACACACACACACACACACACACACACACACACACACACACACACACACACACACACACACACACACACACACACACACACACGCATACAAGCTCTTCATAGCTTCCGTCATAGACACGTTCGACAGCCCTTTGATCAGTGTTTTGCCACCAAACTGTGGAACGCCCTATAGGTTAACCATAAATCCCTAGACTCCTTCAACACCGGCTCTCAAAGAGTAGACTAGAGGACTGAAATTTGAAAATCAGAATTGACCGCCCGCCTCTTTTTTCCTGGGCTCCAGCCAGTGGCGTTTCTAAGCAATTTGAAGCCCTAGGCAAGATTTTCCCTGGAGCCCCCCCTTACCAAATGGACCCTTACGGGTCCATTTGGTAAGGGGGGGCTCCAGGGAAAAAATCTCCTTTAAAATGGCACCCCAAGGGATGAAATGAAATATATTTGAACTAAAGAACATATGTGTTTTAAATGTTCAATTCTAGCTATAGAGGACAAGTATAATGTACTGCATTTATCCATATTAGTCCCCTAATGGCGCCCTAGGCAACTGCCTAGTCTGCCTAATGGCAAAAACGCCCCTGGTTCCAGCCTTCATCTGAAATGTCACTTCGCAAACCAGTCTGGCCAGAGCCTGCTTGACTTGCATTTCCCTGACGTCACCCGTTAACGTGGTGGCCACGTTGTTTCTGATTGGACGTGTGCACACAAACCAAAGACCAATCAGAATCTCAACCGCCAGATGCCCCTCCTACCTGTGGGGATACAGGCTCCTGGCCAGACTGATTCGCCGAGTGACATTTCAGAAGCGTGGAACACGCTATAGGGATCGCCTGAAATACGTTCTGGCACATAGGCCTAACACTCCCCCTTTTTCCCCTCCTTGTATATTTCTCTTTTCCCTTTTACCTCCGCTATGATCTGCTGCTTCTGACGTTAGAGAAGTGAATATTTGCACGTCTCTAATGCAGGGCCGGATTTAACATTGCCCATTTGGAGGGGCAGGTGAAAATGTTATGGGGCTGGACCCATATCATTTTCGGTTACAGGACTATGCACCACTATGTTTATAAGTAATATAGGCAAACCTTTAGCCAAAAATCAAAATAGGTAGTATATACAGTATATGCTGCAGCTGTGTCCGTGCAGACCAGGGGCGTTTTTGCCGTTAGGCAGACTGCCTAGGGCGCAGTTGCCTAGGGCGCCATGAGGGGAGGGGGCGACCATGAGGGCCAATAGACCTGCGCAGTGACGTCACCGCCACTGTTCTAGAAATGGATTCCCCATTCATTTTTCTCATACACTTTTTGAAAATAATTTATGTAAAGACAATTATGCCGTGGACAAAGCCAACTCGAGTCGTGGCGAATCATGATGGCACACACAAACTTTTGGGACAATCAAATCATTTCTAATATGAAAAACGAAACAAAAGGGCTTGTATCATGCCGTTTTCTACTTCTTCCTAATTGTATATTATATGACGATATTGTGTTTGTTGTCATGATTTGTCACAACCCGAGTTGGCTTTGCTCTAATAATGAATTGATTTTGCCCCTCCTGTGTGTGTGTGTGTGTGTGTGTGTGTGTGTGTGTGTGTGTGTGTGTGTGTGTGTGTGTGTGTGTGTGTGTGTGTGTGTGTGTGTGTGTGTGTGTGCGTGTGTGTGTGTGTGTGTGTGTGTGTGTGTGTGTGTGTGTGTGTGTGTGTGTGCGCATGTTGGTCTACTTTTGTTATCACTGCATGCGTGTTTGTGGAGAGAAACAGGAAAGGATGCTGTTTGGCACAGGAAACGAGCTGATGGCAGAGATGGGGAGAGAAATGTTTGTTTGTTCCCATCGTAGTGGGCTGCACACACACACACACACACACACACACACACACACACACACACACACACACACACACACACACACACACACACACACACACACACACACACACACACACGCCTCGTGGAGGGAGAAGGTGCACCTTCATAAATTATTTTGTGACACAAAAGAACTTTTTTGGTGCCTATGAATCTTTCAGAAAACCTATTACAACGGGACTCTGTGAGCTTGTATATCTGGTATGCACAAAGAGAAGTAGCTTTAAATGAGAGGATTTCAGATCATATTGGCGTAAATTAAGTAGTTGTGTCTGAGATATAGAGAAAGCCAAATATTAGGGCATTTAAACACTGAACACTGTCAGTCACAATGTGGGACAGGCAGACACGCAGACAGACAGACAGACAGACAGACAGACAGACAGACAGACAGACAGACAGACAGACAGACAGACAGACAGACAGACAGACAGACAGACAGACAGACAGACATGGGGCTCAACTTGTGGGACTGTCCCACACAAAGAGGGACATCGGGTCACCCTATATGAGGAACAGAAATTTTCCCTTAACCTGGATAACCCGTCGATGATGTCAAGGGAGGTCGGGTGTATTAAACTGTCCACCGCAGTCCTACAGTACAATAGTTTAAATGGCCACTCTACAAGCTCACAATGTCAATAGATTGGCACCTTGAACTATTCCAAAACGTTTTTCAAAATAGTAAAACAAAAAAAATATGATAAGGGGTTTAGGATAAGGGGTTTTGATCGTAACGAAAATGGAGCCCTAGGCGTTTTATCCTCAACATTAGTGAGGACCAGTTATATGAACAGTTGAAAGTTGAAAAGTGGTGAAGTGGTCCTTTGAAGGAGAATTCAACACCAAAACACAATGGGCACCAGTCTACCTTGATCCCTGTGACATCATAGTGTACGGTACTTGATTTGATGGCCCCTGTTCTACATTTCATCCGTGAGGTCCTCCGCCCCTCCCACAGTTTGCATCGCCACAGGTTGTCTTCGTTCTAATGCATGTATTTTAGTAGCTCCAAACTTTTTGTTTTATACATCATATTTTAATGGTCTAATGATCTCTTCCTCATCCTCTCCTCCCCTCCCTTCTGCCCCTCTCCAAACCTCCTGCTCCACACAAGAAGTGATGGTGCTGCTGTTTTTTTAAGTCATGTGGTGTGTTGGATGAAATAATCTGCCCAGATTATCCTGTGTGTGGTTTGAGGTGATGTGTGGGGGAAAAAATAACAGGGGGCATCTATGACAAAAGTCAAGCACAGTAGGATGTCAGAGGGATCAAGGTAGATCGATGCCCAATGTGTTTTTGGTGCATGTGGAATTCTCCTTTAAGCATTTATAGTTCATGCCTTTGAGTTATTTAATTAAAAGTATAGGGGAAGTGATTTCACTTTTGTCAGATATCACCCCCCAATTTTTTTCTGTTAAAATGCTCTATTATAAGGTGTGCAGACCATATATGGAGTTTCCCCCTCCCCCACGTTAGCAGAGGAGCTAATAAAAGTTCCCCAGGTGGAGGGTGAATTCTCCTCCAATCAGGATCGAGCAGCAGGTTCACATAGTGTTGCTACTCTTGGGCGCCCCTAGTGCACCAGGCTGGTACTACACCATGAATTTCAAATCACTTACCCTACCTTTAAGCATTTAAGCATCATTGACTTTAGGACTGCCAGGGTGTGCAGTCCCAGGGAGAGTTGGTGAATGTGTGACTCGTTTGGTATTCTTGTAATTATCTGATAATGGCGTGGCCCTGGCCAGTGTGTAGACACAAGTTCATAATATGCAGTAACGTAAACACGTGCTATCAAGCCGCCACTAGGCCGACCCTCCCCGGAAGCACGGCAGATATTATCTCCATCAGTCCCATCTTCCATCCGTGTGTAGCTCAGGCAGGGCCAGATTTTTCCAGCCCTACTAGGGTGGGCTGGAAGAACAGCAGGGTGGGCAACTCCAACGTTTTTATATTTGAGCCACAGACCCCAAAACTAAAGATTTCTTTTGCTTTTGTCCACAATACCTGCAGGCTGGATTTGGGGAAAATACAGTCAAACTCACAGATCAAAATGAAATCTTATTAATCATTAATCTACATTCTCTAGTTGTGAAGACTTGGGCTAATTCAGATGATGAATATTTTAACTCTTGAGAGTGTAAAAATAAAACCAAATGGAACTGCAAGGGTCTATTTGGACATGTTCTCCCCCTGTCTCCCCCATGTTCTCCCCATGTCCCCTAGGGTAGATACCCTCACATGTTCTCCCCGTGTCCCCTATAGGGTAGATATCCTCACATGTTTCCCCGTGGTCCCTAGAGTAGATACCCTCACATGTTCTCCCCGTGGTCCCTAGGGTAGATACCCTCACATGTTCTCCCCGTGTCCCCTAGGGAAGGTACCCTCACATGTTCTCCCTGTGTCCCCTAGGGTAGATACCCTCACATGTTCTCCCCGTGTCCCCTAGGGTAGATACCCTCACATGTTCTCCCCGTGTCCCCTATAGGGTAGATACCCTCACATGTTCTCCCCGTGTCCCCTAGGGTAGATACCCTCACATGTTCTCCCCGTGTCCCCTAGGGTAGATACCCTCACATGTTCTCCCTGTGTCCCCTAGGGTAGATACCCTCACATGTTCTCCCTGTGTCCCCTAGGGTAGGTACCCTCACATGTTCTCCCGTGTCCCTTAGGGTAGATACCCTCACATGTTCTCCCCGTGTCCCTTAGGGTAGATACCCTCACATGCTCTCCCTATGTCCCTAGGGTAGGTACCCTAACATGTTCTCCCCGTGTCCCCTATAGGGTAGATATCCTCACATGTTTCCCCGTGGTCCCTAGGGTAGATACCCTCACATGTTCTCCCCGTGGTCCCTAGGGTAGATACCCTCACATGTTCTCCCCGTGTCCCCTAGGGTAGATAACCTCACATGTTCTCCCCGTGTCCCCTTAGGTAGATACCCTCACATGTTCTCCCCGTGTCCCTTAGGGTAGATACCCTCACATGTTCTCCCCATGTCCCTGAGGGTAGGTACCCTCACATGTTCTCCCCGTGTCCCCTAGTGTATACTCACATGTTCTCTCTGTGTCCCCTAGGGTAGGTACCCTCACATGTTCTCCCCGTGTCCCCTAGGGTAGGTACCCTAGGTAGGTACACTCTTGAGAGTGTAAAAATAAAACCAAATGGAACTGCAAGGGTCTATTTGGACATGTTCTCCCCCTGTCTCCCCCATGTTCTCCCCATGTCCCCTAGGGTAGATACCCTCACATGTTCTCCCCGTGTCCCCTATAGGGTAGATATCCTCACATGTTTCCCCGTGGTCCCTAGAGTAGATACCCTCACATGTTCTCCCCGTGGTCCCTAGGGTAGATACCCTCACATGTTCTCCCCGTGTCCCCTAGGGAAGGTACCCTCACATGTTCTCCCTGTGTCCCCTAGGGTAGATACCCTCACATGTTCTCCCCGTGTCCCCTAGGGTAGATACCCTCACATGTTCTCCCCGTGTCCCCTATAGGGTAGATACCCTCACATGTTCTCCCCGTGTCCCCTAGGGTAGATACCCTCACATGTTCTCCCCGTGTCCCCTAGGGTAGATACCCTCACATGTTCTCCCTGTGTCCCCTAGGGTAGATACCCTCACATGTTCTCCCTGTGTCCCCTAGGGTAGGTACCCTCACATGTTCTCCCCGTGTCCCTTAGGGTAGATACCCTCACATGTTCTCCCCGTGTCCCTTAGGGTAGATACCCTCACATGCTCTCCCTATGTCCCTAGGGTAGGTACCCTAACATGTTCTCCCCGTGTCCCCTATAGGGTAGATATCCTCACATGTTTCCCCGTGGTCCCTAGGGTAGATACCCTCACATGTTCTCCCCGTGGTCCCTAGGGTAGATACCCTCACATGTTCTCCCCGTGTCCCCTAGGGTAGATAACCTCACATGTTCTCCCCGTGTCCCCTTAGGTAGATACCCTCACATGTTCTCCCCGTGTCCCTTAGGGTAGATACCCTCACATGTTCTCCCCATGTCCCTGAGGGTAGGTACCCTCACATGTTCTCCCCGTGTCCCCTAGTGTATACTCACATGTTCTCTCTGTGTCCCCTAGGGTAGGTACCCTCACATGTTCTCCCCGTGTCCCCTAGGGTAGGTACCCTCACATGTTCTCCCTGTGTCCCCTAGTGTATACTCATTTTTTACTCACAGTTTTTACTCATACACATGTGTAAAAACTTTGCAATACATCATATACGCTTTGTGTATGTCGCTTCGCTTCACGGGTGATCAGTTACAGGACTTTTATTAGGCAAGTATAGCATCAATAATACCATCAGTTGTTGTTGAAGTTTGTTTGTAGCAGTAGTAGTGTTTCAAATCATTTTAAATATAAGCACTTTAATTTGAAATATCTTGGGTTGTTTTGCATGCCATCGTTTTTGGTGGGGCAGACTGGGCCCCCCCCCCCCCCCATGCCCTTGCCCCTGACCCAATCCCTTGTAGGGCTCGACTTGTGCTGTATACATTTCTCACTAATAACGTATTCATACAACAATCAAAACCAGAAAAATAAGCAGTAAGTAATGAGAATCTATAGCTCTTTGTGGACCACAGCATGTGATGGACAATAAACCCTCATAATTAATGTGGAAGGGAGGGGTTGGGGGGTGGGGGGATTCCCAGTAGACCAGTAAGACAATGGACTCCAAGGGAAGTGATAAGAAACAGGACATCCTCACACTTCATCTCGAAACTCTCCACTAAACATCTGACATCTGTGTCACTCACCTTCCTTCACGTTACAGTCAGACCATCTGCAGCCATCCTCTTTAAGTCGCGTCATAGGCGCTGAAGCTTTTTAATCTCAAGGATCTACGTGGATCTCGTAGGATCTACGAGAGTATCTACGCTGGAAAGTCCCAATTTACCACTGCAGGCTAAAAGTCCATCATTTTATGTCATAAAACTAAGGCATTTTTCCACCCGCTGCAGTTCCTAACTTTTTCACTGAAATCTTGGTTCTCACTCAAATAAAAATCATTTAATTATTAAAAGGCTAAAACGTACATAGGTGATTTTAGGCTATCTCAGCAGAAAAGGGGGCACTTAAACACCTTAACTCCAGGGGCGGATCTAAGCATGGGCATGGGGGGGCAATGTCCCTCTAAATGCCCAGACTGCCCCACCAAACATGATGGCATACAAAACAACCCAGGATATTTTACATTAAAGTGCCGAAATTTTAAATGATTTAAAAAAAAAAAAAACTACTACTGCTACTAACTAACTACAGCTGTGTCACCACTAAACCAACAGCATTTCATCATTGAAAACAGAAAACTCTCTGAGTCCGACCTTTAGCTTTATGCATGCTGCGTGTCTGTTGCAACTTCAACAACAACTGATGTTATTATTGATGCTTTACTTGACTAATAAAAGTCCTGTAACCAAAAATGGTACGTATATCCGCCCCTGCTTAACTCTTTTAGTTTTGGTTCCGACAGACTAGTCTCAACCTCAAATGCGTTTCAAGTATGCTTTGTGCTATACTTTAGACTAATTACTAATCTATTAGTTTGATCACTTAAACACACAACAGATTTGACTGACTCAAATACATGACATCACTTCCTGCCCTAGTTAACAGATTGGTGGGGCAACACAGACACACACACACACACACACACACACACACACACACACACACACACACACACACACGCACGCACGCACGCACGCGCGCGCACACACGCACACACACACACACACACACACACACACACACACAGACAATGATGCATTTTCCAGAAAGGAGCCAGTGATTGTTTGCTCGATGGAATGTTGTTTGTCAGCATGTTGACAGCTATTGTTGTGGACACGCAACACCTGCAGCCATGCACACACGTGCAAACATGTGGGAACACACACACACACACACACACACACACACACACACACACACACACACACACACACACACACACACACACACACACACACACACACACACACACACACACACACACACACACAGATGCAAGCGTGCAGAGTTTTAGGAATGCTCTCTGTCGCTGTCAGAAACTAGAGGGAGGTTTTTAAAGGGGAAATCCACCCATTTTCAACATTCTAATATGTCATTAGTATACCCTAGAGGTGCTGGGTGGACATGATAAAAAGTTCCCTCATTCTGTGTTCCCAAGAAATGGAGGTCTGAAGAAAACCACTAACATGGTGAAACATCTTGATGACATCATCAAGATGTATTTTCACCATGTTAATGGATTTCTTTAATTTTTTTGGAACCTAAATGAACCCATTAGGGTTCATTAGGTTGCATTTGTACGCTCTCCGAAAAAAAGGTTGAAAATGGGTGGAATTCCCCTTTAAACATACAGGACATTGCAAACGAGTCCAAAAGAGACAAGATGCACAATAGACCTTTCAGTAAGCCCCGCCCTCTCCCCAGTGTCCACCCAAGGGTAGGACACTTTCCAGCCAGGCTCATCCATTCCAATGTATTCCAATGTAAATATCATGGACTTTACACATTAAATACTGGTTCATTTTTGGAACCAGACCTTCAAAATCTCTTCCAAATTGGTCTATGCAGTGGAAAAATGCGTTTGATTTTATTTATTTTTATTTTTTTTATTTTTTTAAACAATGTTTCATCATATAGGAAAGCTATTGGTGGAGAGGTTTGTCTATCGCATGCTATGCTTAGAGGGGCGGGACACCATTTGCATATGTTGAGGATTTTTCGTAATTTTTTTCGTAATTGTCAATTTGTCATAATATGTGATCATTCCACCAACACGAAGGCAAAACATGAAACATGTCATAATATCACGTGATCATGTCTAACTAGGTGGTTTTCATGATGTTGGACACTTGCATATACATAGTTTAATCTGTCTTTTTTCATGGGGGAAAAAAACTGAAAAAACAATAGCGCTCTCACAAACAAACAAACACCCGCTGTACCGCATTACACCTGTAAGCTTGCAATGTGACCATATAAACAATTCTTCCCATTCCGATATAACAAACATATTTTTGTTTTGTTTTTGATTGTTTTAGATTGTTTTGGGCCAAATTCTTTATCTGGTTGAGGCCAGCGTTTCCTTCAGCCTGTTGGTGTGTATCTTACTGGGTCATCTCCGCTTCCTGCTCTGACCTCCGGAATACAACCCACATGGACACCATCCCTATATGGGCTGTGATCTGGCCTGGTCTGGCCTGGTCACTGGAGAGCAGGGGCGGATCTAGGCAATGCCCCCCTTAATGCCCAGACTGTGCAAAACAACCAGTGTTGGGAATATTACTTTACCTTGTTAATATATTACTTATTAATTATTACCTTCATTTCAAAGCAATATATTATATTACAATATTACTGTCTGAGCAAGTGTAATATATTAATATTGCTATAACATATTACTTTTAAAAAACCTTTTACAAAATATATAATTAAATATTTAGTGTCACTATTAATCAAATATTGCGTAGACCAGGCATTCCTAAAATAAAGCAACGCACTTGGCTATCTGAAAAGTCACTCCTGAATAAATAATTTGATGACAAATGATGAAAATAAGTAATTATTTAACTTCTGCAGTTGTCAAGATAATTTCACAAGAACATTTTCAACGAGACAGATTGACAGAAAGTAATATTGAAAGTAATGCAGTAATGCAGAAAGAAAAGTATAATATATTAGATTGTTATTGTTAAGTAATATATTTATATTACAAGTTACTGCATTTTGGTAATATATTATGTAATATATTAAGTTACGTAGTGCACATGTCCCAACAATGAAAACAACCCATGATATTTCAAACTAAAGTCCTTATATTTGAAATGACTTGAACCACTACTACTGCTATTAACTAACTACAGCTGTGGCACCACTAAACCAACAGCATTTCATCATTGAAAACAGAAAACTCTCTGAGTCAGACCTTTAGCTTTATGCATGCTGCGTGTCTGTTGCAACTTCAACAACAACTGATGTTATTATTATGCTTTACTTGCCTAATAAAAGTCCTGTAACTGAAAATGGTATGGGTGCGGCTTCATCGCCCGTGGCGCGAAGCGACACGGGCGATGAAGCCGCACCCATACCGCACCCATACCGCACCCATACCGGGCGTTGAAGCCGCACCCATACCATTTTCTCCTACCCTTCCCTATTGGGAAACGTTAAATCCGCCCTTGCTGGAGACACAGGAGGACGTCATCATAATGTCCTCCATTGACTCCAATGATGTTAAAAACTATAGGCTAGAACCCCAGTTAAAATAATAGGGACTTTAAGCCATACGGCGGCGATGGCTCTACTATGGCAACAGGAACTCGATCCGTGCTCGATAGATAAACCTGCTTGCCGTAGCAGCCGTTCCTACTACGGCAGAACCTACCACATTCAAACGTAGTGTCCACAACGTCTGTTTGACATGCACACCATGGTAACCCGTCACCGTTGCGGATGGTTATGTGCTTAATGGTTTTGACAGCTAAGGCAGGGGTCAGCAACCTGCGGCTCAGGAGCCCCATGCGGCTCTAGAACACAGCCCTAGTGGCTCAGTGGCTGTAGAATTATTACATACACACTGGGCTCTAGAACACAGCCCTAGTGGCTCAGTGGCTGTAGCATTATTACATACACACTGGGGTGATCCACACCATAATAATATAAACATTTCAGTCACCCAAAACGCATTGCGCTGTCTGACAGTTGCCAGTTAAAGTAGCACTTGTTGGCCATGTCAAAAAAGCCCAGCAGTTATCAGAGGTGGAGCTTTCAATCTGAACCACCCATTTTCAAAGGTTTACTCAGTTTACTATGTCATTAATTAGAGATGTTGTGTGGACTAGAAATAGAGTTCTGTAAAACTTTAGAAACTCCATTTCTGAAGAAAGGTTGTGTTTCACCATGTTAATGATTTTTCTTTGAGGACCTTTTTTTCTGAGAGTGTGCAAATGTGAACCAAATGGACCCTGGCGGGTCCATTTGGTTCACATTTGCACACTCTCAGGAAAAAAATAATAGTAAAATGCGGCTCCAGACAGATTTTGAATTTAATTTTGGGTTGAAAATGGCTCTTTCAACATCTTGGGTTGCCGACCCCTGCGGTAAGGGGTGCCGTTCTGAAAATGGCGGCAGCTGAAAGAGCCTATATTGAAGCTTATTCTGGACCAGATCTAACCAGATTATGATTGATTTGAGGGGCTATGTCACTTCAGAAGTGAAATATCAACTTATATCAACTATTCTAGCTCATGTGAACTCCTCAGACAGTTTTTACATTCCTTGATTCAGTATTTAGATTTTTGATCTTCATTTTAGCTTCATAGTAGTGCTTAACAACAAATTCTGCACAATTCTGTAAAAAAAAACAACTTCTGTAAAAAACAAACAAAAATATTACTACCACTGCATTGAGAATATAAAACGAAACGAGTGCGAAACAAATCTAAAAAAAAACAAAATGTAACCATCATAACTATACACAAATGAAGGGTTCAAATCGAGGATTAAAAAAGCTGGTTTATAGAAGTGGGTCTTCAGAAGAGATTTTTAAAAAGTATTCCACAGCAAGGGATCACAGACTGAAAAGGCCTATAGTTTTTTGGGACTAGCTTTTAACGTTAAAAGAGCCTTCTTTGAGGATCTCAACATGGCAGACATGGTTTATGGAGGTCAAGTCCCTTGTTTGTGCCGCATAGCCTATAATAACGCGTATTATTTTTGTACAAGATAATATTATTATGGTGTTAGATGCTATCAAATTAAGAGCATGAATCATGTTTACTGTAAATGGTCTAATAAGTCACTGGTCCGTCTCCCCAGCCAACTAATGTATATACAGATGCTATCTCACTGTTTCCCCTGGACCCTTACAGTAGAAATGACTCACCATCCTCTTAATGACTCATTTACTGCTGACTCTAGTTGAAAATATGCAACGATTTTGCTGTATAATTACAGTCAATCAACAGTTCAGTTCAAAGGGCTTCATTGGCACGAGAAAACATGCGTTTGCTTTGCCAAAGCACAATGCAACGGTAGAACAATAAATCAAAACAAAACGTCATGAACATTTGAAAGCGGGGATCTTCAATACATTTCTATTCCCACAGTGTATACCAAGATCAATCGCTGTAAGAGTACACACAATGATTCTTTGTGTGGTTGTGTTCTATCTGATATCCTTCTCTTATCACAGCGGGTCACAAATCTCGCTGCTGTGTTTGCACCTTGTTGTACTTTTTCTTTGTTTTCAACATCTCTGTGGGTGATTGTAATCTATGGGAAGTACAGTATGTGTCTCTGATGTCTTGGTACAGTGGACAGTATGTGTCTCTGATGTCTTGGTACAGTGGACAGTATGTGTCTCTGATGTCTTGGTACAGTGGAGAGTATGTGTCTCTGATGTCTTGGTACAGTGGGCAGTATGTGTCTCTGATGTCTTGGTACAGTGGACAGTATGTGTCTCTGATGTCTTGGTACAGTGGACAGTATGTGTCTCTGATGTCTTGGTACAGTGGACAGTATGTGTCTCTGATGTCTTGGTACAGTGGACAGTATGTGTCTCTGATGTCTTGGTACAGTGGACAGTATGTGTCTCTGATGTCTTGGTACAGTGGACAGTATGTGTCTCTGATGTCCTGGTACAGTGGACGGTATGTGTATGTGATGTCTTGGTACAGTGGACAGTATGTGTCTCTGATGTCTTGGTACAGTGGACAGTATGTGTCTCTGATGTCTTGGTACAGTGGACAGTATGTGTCTCTGGTGTCTTGGTACAGTGGACAGTATGTGTCTCTGGTGTCTTGGTGCAGTGGAGAATGTGTGTCTCTAATGTCTTGATACAGTGGACAGTATGTGTCTCTGATGTCCTGGTACAGTGGACAGTATGTGTCTCTGATGTCCTGGTACAGTGGACAGACAGTATATGTCTCTGATGTCTTGGTACAGTGGACAGTATGTGTCTCTGATGTCTTGGTACAGTGGACAGTATGTGTCTCTGATGTCTTGGTACAGTGGACAGTATGTGTCTCTGATGTCTTGGTACAGTGGACAGTATGTGTCTCTGATGTCTTGGTACAGTGCTGGACAGTATGTCTCTTTTTTGGTAGTGGACAGTACGTGTCTCTGATGCCTTGGTACAGTGGTGGACGGATGGTTAGGAAGTGTAGCTCGGTTTCCACTTAGTTCTGTGTGCAGTCGGTGCATAGTCCGTCTTCTCTCAGGTATACAGTGCTGGCAGACCTGTCTGTCTTCAGACTTAACTTCTTCTCTTCTCTTAACTGTCTTCTCTTCAGACTTAAAGGACCACTTCACCACTTCACAACAAAATATTTTTTTTCTACTCAGTCGGGGTCTCACAGGAGGGCTGTGGGCAATTCAGAAACTAATTCCAATGATATCATCAACGGTGGAATCCAAGCTAATAGAAACTGCAGGCTTTATATTCCTGAAAAGTCACAATGCAAAAATGGCAGCCATTGTTCTCCCGATAATAAAAAATATATATATAAATATTTTTTTTTCAAAAACACATTGTTTAAAAAAAAACTGCAGAATGATGATGTCATTGGAAGAGGTTTCTGAACTGCCCACAACCCTCCTGTGAGACACAGACTGAGTAGAAAAAAATATAGTGGTATTTTATCATGTACATTAGTGAAGAGCTGTTTTATGAAGATAGGATGAAAAGTGCTGAAGTGGTCCTTTAACTGTGTTCACTGAGTCTGTACCTAGTTAAGATTTTTCTTTGCTTTGGGTCAGCCACAGTGCTCAGATATTCTGCCATTGTGTATTCTCTGTTTACGGCCAAATAGTTTATTGCAGGGGTTTTCAACAGGTGGTCCGGGGACCACCAGTGGTCCCTGAAAGGGTTCCAGGTGGTCCCCAGATAAGTTGGTTAAACAGATGTAACTCTTGAGAACGTAAAAATGAAACCAAATGGACCCTTGCGGGTCCATTTGGTTTCATTTTTACACTCTCAAGAGTTAAAATATTCATCATGTAAATTAGTCCAAGTCTACACAACTAGAAGATGGACAAAAGCAAAATAAATCTTTAGTTTTGGGGTCTGTGGGGCTAAAATGTCCTCAAGTGCGTGACTCAAATTCTGAATAAATGGTGGGCCGTGGTATAAAAAAAACCTGGTTTATTGCACTTACCTACCTTCCGTCCCCAGCTGCACCAAACTCAGACATGCCCCGGATTTTGACATAAAAATTAAAATTGAATCGAAGTATGTGTGTGCGTGCGTGCGTGTGTGTGGCGGGGAGTGTGTGTGTGTGTGTGTGTGTGTGTGTGTGTGTGGGGGGGGGGGGGGTAGTATGTATGTCTGTGTGTGTGTGTCTTACCCTTACACTGACGGATGCATCCAACTTGTTGATAAGGTCTACAGCAGTGTGTGTGTATGTGTGTGTGTGCGTGCGTGTGTGTGTGTGTGTGTGTGTGTGTGTGTGTGTGTGTGTGTGTGTGTGTGTGTGTGTGTGGGGGTGTGTGTGTGTGTGTGTGTGTGTGTGTGTGTGTGTGTGTGTGTGGTGGTAGTGTATGCGTGGCTGTGTGTGGTCCTTGACTCACTCCAGCCCCCTGCTGTAGGGGAACAACAGTAATGCTTCCTCGCCCGGTGGGGGGCTATCTTGGGTCAACAGCAGGAACCGGTGAGTCAGCACATTGTGACGACGACAGCCTGGTGATGAGTTGGTATATAGGTATAGACCGGACACCCCCACCCCCCACTATGCTACATGTTGTTGACCCACCAGGGAACCACCCCAAAACCCTACATTTGAGCCTCATGACCCTGACCATCCTCCCCGTTATTTCAGCCAGGGGCGTTTTTGCCATTAGGCAGACTTGGCAGTTGCCTAGGGCGCCATTTGGGGAGCGGGACGACCATGGGGGGGGGGGGGGGGGGGGGGGGGGGGGGGGGGGCGCGCAACAGACATGCTTTAAAAGGATCCCAAGCTAAATAAGCCTCATATGGATGGATACATTATACTTGTCCTCTATAACTAGAATTGAATATTTAAAGGTAGGGGAAGTGATTTGAAATTCATGGTGTAGTACCAGCCTGGTGCACTAGGGGCCCCCAAAAGTAGCTACACTATGTGAACCTGCTGCTCTCTCCTGATTGGAGGAGAATTGTGGTGACCTGGGGAACTTTTATTAGCTCCTCTGCTAACGTGGGGGAGGGGGAAACTCCATATGTGGTTTCCACACCTTATAATAGAGCATTTTAACAGAAAAAAAAATAATTTTTGGGTGATATCTGACAAAAGTAAAATCACTTCCCCTACCTTTAAAACACAAAATAGTTCATAATTTTATCCCTTGGGGGGCGCAATTTTACATGGACATTTTTCCTGGAGCGCCCCGTAAGGGTCCATTTGGTAAGGGGCCTCCAGGGAAAATCTTGCCTAGGGCTCCAAATTGCTTAGAAACGCCACTGATTTCACCCGTGACCCGCTGACCCCTAAACATACCACGTCTATGCCCAAACTTAGCCTTAAAAGTTTCCGTCGGCTGATTAATTGAGATTAATTAATTACAGAAACAATAACACAATTTAAAAAAAGATCTCATGCAGGGCCGGATTTAGCCAGCTGTATTAGGGTGGGCTGGAAGAATGACAGGGTGGGCAACTCCAAAATTTGTCATATGAAGCAGTGGTTTTCAACCTTTTCGACACCAGGACTCTCTATTTATTCGGCATTTGAGCCACAGACCACCATTTGATGACATTTTAGCCCCACAGACCCCAAAACTAAAGATTTCTTTTGCTTTTGTCCACAATTGCAGGCTGGATTTTTGGGGAAAAAAACAGTCAAACATAGAGATCAAAGTGACGAGTAATCTAATCTAACTACTAATCGACATTCTTGTGTAGACTTGGGCTAATTCACATGATTAACAATTTTAACAATTTTTTGAGAGAGTAAAAATTAAACCAAATGGACTTGCAAGGGTATTTTTGGTTTCATGGGTATGTGGGTTTGTGTCCCGGGAAATGAGGGGGGGGGGCTGTTCCCACAGAACAGGTATTGAAATGCTAAACCAGGCTGGCTTCATCAGTCAACCACCGCTCAGCTGTAAAGGAGGTATGTGAATATGCGACTGCCACAATTATTATAAGCGACAATAGACATTTCAGCATGATCATTGGTCATGCTGAAATGGGGAGGGGGAACAACACCCCTGACAGTTATAAAAAAAAAACTGTTCTCCCCTGCAGTGTGAAGCCAGCTGGTGTCTGTGTGTGTGTGTGTGTGTGTGTGTGTGTGTGTGTGTGTGTGTGTGTGTGTGTGTGTGTGTGTGTGTGTGTGTGTGTGTGTGTGTGTGTGTGTGTGTGTGTGTGTGTGTGTGTGTGTGTGTGTGTGCGTGTGTGCATGTGTGCTGCAGCCCGTAATACTTCATCTTGGCACTATATTGAAAATGCTGTATATTTATTACCAATAATTGACTTCATCTTCCTTGTGTAGCAGGTGGCTACAGCCTCTGTCGTGATGTCCTCCAAAGTCTAGTACAGGGGTTTTCAACAGGTGGTCCGGGGACCACGAGTGGTCCTTGAGAGGGTTCCAGGTGGTCCCCAGGCTAAAGGATGTAAAGTTGGTTAACCAGATGTAACTCTTGAGAGTGTAAAAATGGAACCAAATGGACCCGCAAGTGTCCATTTGGTTTCATTTTTACACTCTCAAGAGTTAAAATATTCATCATCTCAATTAGCACCACTTATTACATGGCTTGAATGAATGCTCCAATCAGAAGCCAGCGTTCACGTCACGCGAGCGGTCACATACTACACTATAATCACCGCTCCTCGCCATTATTGACCGCTGCATAAACAAGTTCCCCAAAGTGCAAACAGCTGTGTACATATCAATCCGTGCTGCGCTTCTGCATTAGCTCCAGCACGCTGTTAGCGGGTCCATTTGGTTAGCTACGTATTTGGTTGTTTACATGCCGTTGCCGTCACCCTCTCAAGGACCACTGGTGGTCCTCGGACCACTGGTTGAAAACCACTGACGTAAGCCCGCGGTGCGCTTCCGCATTTAGTTCCAGCACGCCGTTAGCGGGTCCATTTGGTTAGCACTTAGCTACGTATTTGGTTGTTTACATGCCGTTGCCGTCACCCTCTCAAGGACCACTGGTGGTCCTCGGACCACTGGTTGAAAACCACTGACGTAAGCCATGTAATAAGCGGGATAACACCCTTCGAGCCGGTATTTGTTTCCTAACTAACTGACCTCGGCTGCGCCTCGGTCAGTTAATAGGAAACAAATACCGGCTCGTCGGGTGTTATCCCTTACTTAATTAATACGTTTACACTGTTTTGTTGGCAAAATACAGCCTGGAGTGGACGAAACAAAAGAATTCATTAGTTTTAGGTTTTGGGGCTGAAATGTCATCAAATGGTGGTCTGTGGCTCAAATGCTGAATGAATGGTGGTCCCTGGAGTCAAAAAGGTTGAAAACCCCTGATCAAGTGGTTAAAATGTTGGACTTTCACGTGGGACACCAGAGTTCGAAACCCGGGCGTTACACTTGTGCAGGGTTGCATGCAGTATGCTGCACCACGACACTTTCATGGGAAATGGAGCAGCTGGTTGAACCATGAACTGTTAAGGCCTGTGTCATAAAGTTGGTTCAGGACTATTATGTTGTAAAAAATAAGATGCTGGTGTTTTTTTTTCCTAATTACTTGTTTTTTTTTTTTGATTTGCAAGAAGTGCACAGTACAGTACATGGTTTTATTTGGGGTTCTAAACTGCAGCAAGTTTAACTACACTACAGGTGTAGTTTTTGCACCAACAGAGCGACGGAGCGGCCGCCTGGAATTGCACGATAGCAATAAAAAAAAGAAGTTGGTGACCTACGTCCTTTTTCATATACCTCGAGTCCAGCTCAGTCGGTCAAACGGAGGCCCCTGAAAAACAAGAGGCCAGCTGAGGGAACGTTTGGTCAACTGTGTCAGAACACAATGGTTTGTGTGAACAATGACAATCTTCCTATATCCTCTGCTTGGGAACGCATCCTGTGTCACTCTGCACGCATGAAATGCATGCATACATGCACACAATTGAAGACGTGTGTGTGTGTGTGTGTGTGTGTGTGTGTGTGTGTGTGTGTGTGTGTGTGTGTGTGTGTGTGTGTGTGTGTGTGTGTGTGTGTGTGTGTGTGTGGGTGTGTGGGTGCGTGCGTGCACATGTACGCGCCTTGCTTTAGTGAAGTAAAAAGTGCAACAAAGTCTTATGCAGAGCTCTAAGGCTCTGAGACGACCATTGTGCCAAAAGTCACGACAAATTTTAAGTTATTTTCCAATTGCTGCGAAATAATTATGCGACCGCTATGCATATGGTCGGGGTTAAGGTTAAGTTCAGGTTTTACTGAGCTTATGTTTAGGGTTAGGGTTAGTAGCAAATGATGAAGAACGGTCGTTTTTAGTTAGCCCAATGGTCGTGACCGGTGGCCAACGCGACTGGTCGTAAACTGGTAGTAAACCGGTTTAGTAAACTGGTTTGTGACCAACCATTTTGTCGTTGGTCGCAAAATGATCTTGCTGCCTCGGTTCAGACAAAATGCAGGCTTCTCTAACGAACGTCTTTGACCGAAACGCTGCCTTAAGTATTCATCTTGCAAGTGCAGACACTATGCGGGTCTCTCTGACTACATCAATACGTTTTTGTCTTTATAGACGGGTCAAAAATGAATGAAGGATGTGATTTTCTTTAGAAATGGGTCAACAATACGAATTAAGTTAATTTTTGGATTAATTTACTAACTGTGTTGCCCCTAGTGCTCCCACCACGGGACCCTTGGACCCTTGCGGGTCCATTTGGTTTCATTTTCACACTCTCAAGAGTTAAAATATTCATCATCTGAATTAGCACTATTTAATTAACCCTCTGAAGCCTATACACTGTTTTGTTTGCAAAATTCAGCCTGGAATTGTGAACATAACCAAAAGAATTCTTTAGTTTTAGGTCTTTGGGGCTAAAATGTCATCAAATGGTGGTCCGTGGCTCAAATGCTGAATAAATGGTGGTCCCTGGCTGGTGTCAAAATGGTTGAAAACCCCTGGACTAGCAGGTGTTTTCTGCATTACATTCACACGATGTGATGTGTTGCACGTTGTTGCTTCACATTTCCATGGACACCTGGTGTCGGATCACAAACAAACGCTTTCCTGGCAGACAGGCCTCGTCTCCTCCTCCTCTGCTGCATCAGATTGGATGGAATCCCAACGGATCCGTTTCCTGAAAAGTCAGGACTTTTTGGGACAACGTCGGCCACACAATGAGGAGTGACGGCCAAGTGACCCAAAGGTCACAATACACACTAACCACGGCGAGACGTGCTTGTCAACTATACACATTTTTCACTGACGAAAACTAAGGCAGCATTAAAAACTAAATAAAAACTGACAGACGTGATAAAACAAAGTCTGCAAATGTAGCAGGTGGCTACAGCCTCTGTTGTGATGGCCTCCAAAGTCTAATATCTGACCCCGGGCCAAGGGGATGTCCTCTTGGTCTAGTGGTTAAGATGTTGGACTTTCACGCGGGAGACCCGGGTTCGAATCCCGGGCGTTACATTGGTGCCGTGACCCGGATCGGGTTTCCCCGTGGAAGGAGGTCAAAAGGGAGGTGAGTGTAGCAGGTGGCTACAGCCTCTGTCGTGATGGCCGCCAAAGTCTAGTATCTGCCCCCGGACCAAGGGGATGTCCTCTTGGTTTAGAGGTTGAGATGTTGGACTTTCACGTGGGAGACCCGGGTTCGAATCCCGGGCGTTACACAAATACAAACTATAGACGAAACTTACAGGGAGTGAGCCGTGATGAAGAGATCCATGTTGGATTGCGCCTTTCGCTAAGCCTGATTATCAGACTCCAGTCATACTGATCAACTGACTTTACTTCAACTTTGAGTGGTAGACCATTTCTCATCTGAAAGAAAAAAATATTTATGTCACAGGCAGATCTTCAACTATATTTGCACAGCAGGTCATCTTTCAAAATGACTTCATGTACTGTAGTGTGAGAGATAAAGGGGGGGGGGGGTGGCTGGGGAGGCTCTTGCTTACACAATGCTGTACTACTAAGGAACTGGGAATGCTAAATTATTTGTAATGAATAATATCAGTAAAAAAAGGAAAGATGGATTTAAAAGGGGTTGTGACATCAAAAACACTTTTATTCAGTTTCTGTGTATTTTAGGGTCCCTTAGTTGACAAGAATTTCACCATAGTAATAACATTACAGCCTAATGTTTATAACCTAATATATTACTAGGCCTATAGTATTGCCCAACACTGGTCATAGTCATCACTTGTTCATCGGTGACAAATAAAACCGATTGACTCACACTTCCTGAGCGACCAAATGGCTTTAAACATCAAACAGACAGACAAAAAATAAAAATAAGGACGAATAATAGAGCGAAAACATAACGGATCTCTCACGTCACACACGCACACTTCCTCCATCCTCATCAACCAGTGCCACCGGTCTGGAACTACAGCTGATTGGCACGAATTTCGTGCGTAAACAGTAACAGTGCCAGCCAGCCAGCAGCTGGGGGTGGGCCCAGGGGCGGATATAACATTTCCCAATTGGGGGGGCAGAAGAAAATGGTTTGGGGACGGCTTCATCCACCGTGTCGCTTCGCGCCACGGGCGATGAAGTCGCACCCATGCCATTTTTGGTTACTGGACTTATAGGCTATTAGGCAAGTAAAGCATCAATAATAACATCAGTTGTTGTTGAAGTTGCAACAGACACTCAGCATGCATAAAGCTAAAGGTCTGACTCAGAGAGTTTTCTGTTTTCAATGATGAAATGCTGTTTGTTTAGTGGTGACACAGCTGTAGTTAGTTAGTAGCAGTAGTAGTGTTTCAAATCATTTTAAATATCAGCACTTTAACTTGACATATCTTGGGTTGTTTTGCATGCCATTGTGTTTGGTGGGGCAGACTGGGCATTTAGGGGAGCACCCCCACTCCCATGCCCATGCCTAGATCCGCCCCTGGATGGGGCCCGCCTCCCCGCCCCCCGAGCCATACATGACAAGTCACTCCCCGCTGAGGGAGGGAGGAAGGGAGGGAGAAGGATTAGAGAGAAAGAGACCCTCAATAATAGCAGCCTAAGAGAGCGACTGACCGGGACAAGAGCAGCAGCAGCAGCAGCAGCGAAGACACCAGTGCGTAAAGAGGTTCCGTGCGTAAAAAAAAGGCATCTCCACTTCCATTGGATTCCACCTTAGGAGAACACAACAGGGCTAAAGCAGACCCGGAGATCGGACATCGACTGGAAACAAGCGGACACATCGCGCACTTTTTTTGGTAAAGGAGACCCGTACCAACACCAACATGTTCTCTGCGTGCCTGGAGTTCCTGGGGCTGGGCGCGTGCGTCACGGGCTCGCTGCTGGTGATGGTGGCGTGCGGGCTGCCCACGTGGAAGGTGACCGCCTTCATCGACTCCAACATCGTGATCGCGCAGACCATCTGGGACGGCCTGTGGATGTCGTGCGTGGTGCAGAGCACGGGCCAGATGCAGTGCAAGGTGCACGACTCGGTGCTGGCGCTGTCGCAGGACCTGCAGGTGGCCCGCGCCCTCACCGTGGTGGCCGCCGTGCTGGGCGTCTGTGGTCTGACCGTGACGGTGGCCGGAGCGCAGTGCACCAACTGCATCAAGGTAAGATCCACGGGCCAGGGGCGGATTGACCATTGGGCGTACAGGGAGGTCTCCCGGTGGGCCACGACCCGTGGGGGGGCCGGTGGTATCACTTGTTTTCAACCTTTTTGATCCCACGGCCCACTATTCATTCAGAATTTTGAGCCACAGAGGACCACCATTTGATGTCATTTTAGCCTCACAGTCCACAGACCCCAAAACTAAAGATTTATTTTTGCTTTTTGGTCCACAATTCCAGGCTGCATTTGGGAAACAAGACAGTCAAACATACTGATCAAAATGAGCATTAATCTTCTACATTTTCTAATTAGACTTGGGCCAATTTAGATGAATATTTTAACTCTTGAGAGTGTTAACATGAAACCAAATGGACCCGCAAGGGTCCATTTGGTTTCATGTTTACGCTCTCAAAGAGTTACATCTGGTTAACCAACTATACCAGGTAGAACAGGTCCATCACACGCTGGTTATGGTGGGCCGGTCTAGGCCAAATCACCTAAAAATGATCGGGCCGATTTTTTCGCCCAGTCCACCACTGTCCGGGGCCGGATCTAGGCAAGGGCATGGGGGGTAATGCCCCCCAGAATGCTCCACCAAACATGACGGCATGCAAGCAGGCCAAATTTCAAAGATATTTCAGTGCTCATATTTAAAAGGGAATTCCATTTTCAACATTGTACTAGGTCATTGGTATACCCTATAGAGATGTTGTGTGGACATAATAAAAAGTACCCCCATTCTGTTGTTTCGTAGAAATGGAGGTCTGAATAAAATCATTAACATGGTGAAACACAGCTTGGTGACATCATCAATTTCTGTTTCGTCATGTTAATGATTTTTCTTTTACAACCTATTTTTTTTTCCTGAGTACAAATGTGAACCAAATCCACTTGGTTCACATTTGTACACTGTCAGGAAGAAAATGCAAATGAGTGAATTCCCCTTTAAAAAGATTTGAAAACTTGATGCTTACTTGTTCAATATAAGTCCTGTACAGTGTAAATATGACAAAATACATAGTTATCTATGCAGTGTGCAGTATAGGCCTAGTAAGTGAATTGATTAGACTATATTCAGAATGACCCGTTTAAAGCTTTCATTCAAATGTATGACAACATGTAAAGCTTGAGCTTGTAGATCGTATGATTTTGGCTAAAGTTAATATACAGTACATGTAAGCTATTGAGCTGAAGTCATTAATGTAGCCTGTGATTCGCTGATGATGTCCCCATAGCGATGATTTGATTGGCTGAGCAAAGCACATTATTTAAGATAAAATAGTGGGAGCAGGAAAGTCAAGAACGCCAAATGTCATTGGCCGGAATGACTTTCGTGATGTTTGATTGGCTGAGCATGGGATATGAACAGCAAGACTAGGTCAGCATATATATTCCATAGGGCTGGACCACGCATGGACATATGACATCATCAACATGCGACATAAGCTGTTGAAGTGTATCGAGTCTATTTTCAGCATGCAACAAAGTGTAAAATCAGTCCCGCCACAATGTATTTTAGTCGGAAAAGAAAAGAAAAGAAAACAGTATACTGAACGTTTTCAGATGACTAAAAGTTTACTCTATACTCTACTATAATCTATAATTAAAAACAGCAAGTGCTAACTGAATACATATTTGTCTGGTAAAGCACAAGTAAAGATATCACCACCGATAGACCTTTACATAAGCCCCACCTTTTGACCACCCTCAGACACTTTCCAGCCAGGATCATTCATTCCAATGTAAATGTCATGGACTTTACACAATAAATATTGGTTCATTTTTGGAACCAGACCTTCAAAATCTCTTCCAAATCCATCAACAAGGCATGCCCTATGCAGTGGAAAAATGTGTGTGTGTGACATTTTTTTTAAACAATGTGTTATCATAAAGGAAAGCTATTGGTGGAGAGGTTTGTCTATCACATGTTATGCTTAGCTGTGATTGGACCATAGCAGTTTGGGGAGGGGCTTACCTAAAGATCTATTGGAATGAGACCACAACGCTGCTGCTGGAGCCCTACCGCCTTGTTTACTTCCTCCCTTCCTTTCTGTGGAAAATCCCCGGATGGGTCCAAACATTGGCATTCCGAGAGTTAAAATATTCATCATGTGAATTAGCCCAAAGTCTACACAACTAGAGAATGTGGAAGATTAATGGTCATTTTGACCTGTGTGTTTGCCTGTTTTGTTTCCCAAATCCAGCCTGGAATTGTGGACAAAAGCAAAAGAAATGTCCGTGGGGCTAAAATGTCATCAAATGGTGGTCCTCTGTGGCTCGAATTCTAAATAAATAGTGGGACCCTGGTATCGAAAAGGTTGAAAACCACGGGTATACACGGGTTAACCGTTTCAACCCATGGTGTTTTTGGAGTCCTAGGCAAGATTTTCCCCGGAGCCTGTAAAAAGGCGCCCCCCAAGGGATAAAATTATGCACTCTTTAAACTAAATAACATATGTGTTTTAAATATTCAATTCTAGTTATAGAGGATACGTATTTGTCCATATTCGACCTATTCAGCTTGGAATCCTTTTAAAGCATGTCATGCCCCCTCCCGTCGCCCCGCCCCCTTCCCTCATAGGCAACTGCCTAGTCTGCCTAAAGTCAGAAACGCCCCCTGATCCCTAACGTTTTTTCTTTTTTTCCCACATCCGCAGGACGAGGCCATCAAAGCCAAGGTGATGTTCGCGGGCGGCGTGGTGTACATCGTCACCGGCCTCTTCGTGCTGGTGCCACTCTGCTGGATGGCCAACAGCATCATCGTGGACTTCCACGACCCGCGCATCCCTCCCTCCAAGAAGCGGGAGATCGGCGCCGCCATCTACATCGGCTGGGCCGCCTCGGCCCTGCTCTTCCTGGGCGGGGCTCTGCTCTGCTGCTCCGCCTGCCCCCAGCGGGTGAAGAGCGCCTACCCCATCAAGTACACCAAGAGCATCACCATCAACGGGGACTTCGACAAGAACCACTACGTTTGATTTTGTAGGACTCTGACGGACTCGGACGTCCGAACTTTTCAATGGATAGATTACACTTGTATTCTTTTTTTTTTTAACTTTCAAAAAAAAAAAAAAAAAAAAAAAAAAACTTTCCGAACAACGTCCATGCTTCACCCGTTCTAACAACATTTCGGAAAGATGCGTTTCAGACATTTCGGATGGCATCACTTTTCAACTTTCCGACGCAACATTCCGAAAAGTTTGGAAGTTGGAGAGAGTATGGACAGGCCTTTAGAAATAGACAGAGTTGCGCCAACTCCGTTCGCTTCATGGGCGGCCAGTCCAATGGCGGCTTCACTACATAGACTTCTATTGGATAGTGACGACGAATAGTAACAACAATAGTGAAGTTACTGAATGCCTTGGAGTCTATGGGCTCGCGCCAGGCAATTTTCTGTCCCCTCAATGTCGCAACTCTGTCTATTTCTAAGGATCTGGGCGTGGCATGCTTGCTGGCGTTTAGTAGGGGGGGGGCATGAAGGTATAGGTCAGAGGTTTTCAACCTTTTTCATACCAGGGCCCACTATTTATTCTGTGTTTTAGCCACGGACCACCAGTTGATGTTGAATTTAGTCTCTCGGACCCCGAACTAAGGATTTTCAAGTTTTGGTCCACAATTTAGATACACTGGCCAATCGTTGGTCAAAATAACAATTCTTCTGCGTTTTCTAAATGTGTAGATTCTTGAAAATTAAGTCATTCAGACGTTTAAATATAATTTAACTACGATTATGATCTCAAGAGATGATGCAAACAGAAATAACAGCCTGGGTACCGCGCCTAAGGACATTAATAACGAATAATTACTATAGTACAATAGTAATGAATAATATCCCGTCAAGTACACCAAGAGCACCATCATCGCTATCTTCGGAGACCTTTGATTGCCAGAGTTCATGTTGGTTCCCAAAGTTCTGAAATGAGATGCTGACGCGATTTTAGGTTTGGTTAGGTTAGGTTTAGGCATAGCCTAGTTTTACTGCGGTTATGTTTAGGGTTAGAGTTAGGTTAGGGTGAGAGTTAGACGGTGCTTTATGCGGTAACTAACCCTAAACATAACCTCAGTAAAACTATGCTTCGCCCCGCCCTACTAGTAGTAGCCGGCACTAACCCCGCTGCTTTATTTCGGGTGGCAACTGAAAAATCGCGATGCTGACCAACTCCCCGGCTAATATACCATATGTCTCATATGTTATATTATACTGTCTGTATATATTATCGATTGTCATGGTTAATGTACAAAACCACAATGTTCAGGAACTTTTCGTTTTATTGAATTGGGGCATTAACTGTACGAACGAAGAACTGAACAAGAGCACAGCTACGTATGCATGGAAGAGATTTGATGTTCTATGCGCCTTTCTAATTGTGTCGTGTGACACTGGAGCCATATCGTCATTATACAGGAATGAATGTGTGTGTGTTAGACCAGTGGTTCTCAATCTTTTGAGGTCGTAACCCCGCAAAATAATCATATTTGAATGGGGAACACCAACCCCAACATGCATTTTTTTTACTCCTTGTGAAAATAGCCATTTAATGTACATGCTCGCAAATTGCTCTAGGCCCGTCCTTTTCCACAATTTGTGCCTCTTACTTGATTTTAGCCCTTCTCAAAACTCCACCCTTTGGGGCGGGGTTTAGTCACTGTCCATTGCCAATCATACTGCTTATCAACTGTTGCTATGCAAGTCAAGCTTTCCTGATTAAGCTTTCCTCTTCTAACGTGCCTAGTGGTGGGCAGTAGCTTGTTACAAGTAGCTAAGCTACATAGCTTAACTACATTTTCCCGTAACTTGTAGTGTAGGTTACTACATTTGCTCTGGGAATAGCTTGTAGTGAAGCTACACTACTTGTTTCGAGTAGCTTGTAGTGAAGCTACACTACTTGTTTCAAGTAACAAGGATTGTAGCTTACTACATTTTCCCACACACATTTTCAAATTCCACCCATTTTTAATGGGTAGAAAACCTCTAATATACATCCCAAAACTTAAACATGCCACCATCCTATGTTCAAACCCTCCGCTAAATTATTATCATTATGATTTTTACCCATATTGTTTTATTATTATGATTAGTATTTAGAAAGTTGTACATTAAGTTATATATATTTATACTATTTAGTGATTATGTAGCAAGCTACATCAAGCTACTTTTGTCATGTAGCTTGTAGTGTTGCTTGCTACAAATCTCTGGCGATAGCTTGTTGTGTAGCTTAGCTGCATTTTTTCGAGAGTAACAAGTAGTGTAGGTTACTACATTTTCCCAGTAACTTGCCCATCACTGCTAACGTGCCTATTGGACAAGGCTGGATTGGGGAGGGACTTAGTGAAGGGCTCATTTGGCCATTGTTTCACCACTTCTGTAGTATAGTTTGTTGCTTTTTATGCTTTTTATGCTTTTTTTTTTCTTTTTTTTTTTCATTTTAGAAAGCTGATTTGTTTATATTGTTGAGTGAGAAAACAATTCTGCGCATTGTAAGCTAATCACTTTGGGAACCTCCCAAAATAACAGTGTGGGTGTGGCTAACCGGTCATTCATGGGGGTCCTCCGGACAACTGGCAGTTTGAGAACCACTGACTGTATTAGACGTGAAAGCTTTTTAGTTAGTGTGTAAATAGTTATAATCTTTTTTTTTAGCGTTTGTGTGAATGGTTCATGCAGACTGCATGTTCAGACCAATGTGCACTGAGATACTGATCAAAGGCTGGCCTATTCGACACATTTGCATGTCGATAGGCTAGCCCATTGTGTATTTTGATTAAACACTGTATTTTTCTTCGGGTTTATATGGCAATGTTTTTATAATAAAGGGAACACAGCAGTGTGTCTATTAATACTTGTTTCTTATGTGTACAATGCATTCCATGTCTGAACTGTTTTATATAGATCTAGATGGTATATAGATCTTAAATTTAGATCGAAAAAAAAAATATGCCGTTATATATATGAGGCAACAGTGCCCATCAATAAACAATAGGCCTATGGGAAATAACTGAGTGTTCCTCAGTTTTTCAATTCTGGGATATTAACACTTTCAATAACAACTCCTTGTATTGTTAACATTGTGTTGGTATTGCATCGTGTGCCCATTGTGCCAGTCTATGGTTATTGTACTTTAGGACGTGAATATCCTGCAGTTGACAGGCTACATGGTGCTTATCTGCAATCACCCACTTAAAAACCCATCCATGTATATATTTAGACGTGTGTTTAGTTTAGTGGGGTCCCCCAGGGGCCTGTGCCAGGCCCCTCTCCTTTGTCTACCAACATTGGTTCCCATTCTCAACCTTTTTTTTTTACACTGAAGTACCAAGTACCACCATAATACCTGATGTTAAAATACTGGAGCTGCCCTTTTTGTTCCATTCGTATAAGCCAATAATGCTGCTGTGCTGACAAAAAATTTAAGTTTTCTATTAACGACTAGGAGGTGTGCTGTCACACTCATTTCAGCACGGCTGCACAGCCTAATTCAGCCAGCTGCTTGGTCATAAAATAACAAGCATTCTAAGCCTTATTTTTGCTGAGAATGCACAAACGAATATGTCCTTGGGCGAAATTTCACCATATCCACTTGCTGATACTGTATGTGCTTTTTCTTTTTTTCTTGTTTTTTTTTTCTTGGTTCCAAAACCCAGCCTGGAATTGTGGACAAAAGCAAAATAAATCTTTAATTGTAGTCCATGGCTAAAATGCTGAATGAATAGTGCGGACCCGGTATTAAAAAGTTTGAAAACAACTGTCCTAAAGGAATGGAGAAAGCCCAAGGCATCAGGGCTGAATCACTGCTGAACAAGCAGCAGGGATTACCATTATCATTTATCACAATATAGAACAAGAACATTAACTTGATGAGAGGAAGTGCTGCGACGATGGGATGGAGTGATAGTGTTCTGGAATGGGTGGGTGTGTGGGTGGGGTCCGACTTTCAGAGAGCATTTTGACCTAGATCAGTTGTTGGCATGGTCTGCCCCACCAAACATGACGGCATGGAAACAAGCCAAGTTTTTTCAAATTAAAGTGCTTATATTTAAAATGATTTGAAACACTACTACTGCTACTAACTAAGTTGTGTCACCACTAAAACAACAGCATTTCATCATTGAAAACAGAAAACTCTCTGAGTCAGACCTTTAGCTTTATGCATGCTGCGTGTCTGTTGCAACTTCAACAACAACTCATGACCTAACATTTTACTTAGAGTAACTGGTGTCCCCTTACCCCTGTTTCTGATCACTGGTTAGACTGGCATATTTGCCGATACCGATATGATAAAAAAAGGGACAAAGTATCGATACCGATACTTTTGTATCGGTATCGGGACATCCCTAGTAAAAATGAAACCAAATGGACCCTTGCGGGAGTCTCTGGGGTCCGGACTCCACTCTGCAGCTGAGAACTATGTCAGGTTTCTCCTCCAGATCCCAGCCTGTTGCTGTACCAGTAAACAGACCACCCTCCCTCCTCTCCTCTCCCCACACACTATCATCAACATAATCAGAGTGGTCATTAAAAAGCTGCTAACTGCATGGGCCAGGAGGAAGCTATACAGGGGCGGATCTAGGCATGGGCATGGAGGGGGGAATGCCCCCCCCCCCCCCCCCCCCCCCCCCTAAATGCTCAGTCTGCCCTAGCAAACATGATGGCATGCAAAACAACCCAAATTAAAGTGCTTATATTCAAAATGATTTGAAACACTACTGCTGCTAATGACTAACTACAGCTGTGTCACCACTAAACCAACAGCATTTCATCATTGAACACAGAAAACTCTCTGAGTCAGAACTTTAGCTTTATGCATGCTGCGTGTCTGTTGCAACTTCAACAACAACTGATGTTATTATTGATGCTTTACTTGACTAATAAAAGTCCTGCACCCGAAAATGGTACGGGTGCGGCTTCATTACCATTACCATTTTCTCCTGCCCCCCCCAAATGGGAAATGTTACATCCACCCCTGAAGCTATGTGGGTCAGCATAGCCCACCCTGCTGCCCCTCAAAACAACCCCCACCCTCCACCCGCCACCCCACCCACTCCTAGTGCACGTGAACATGCACAGGAGGACAACAACTTTGCACGCAAACGGTCACGCATGCGGGAAAACAAAGGAATGCAGCCAGCCAGCAACCCTGACCCCCTCCTCCCCTGCCTCTCTCCAACACACTGGGGTGAATTCTATTGTAGTGTATAGTGAGACACATTTTTACTCATACGCATGTTGTCTTACATGTTATGTGTCGTAATTTGAAACGAATACTGGAAAAGTCGGCCCAAATAAAAGTCGGACCAGCCGAAATGTCGCGACATTGAGGAGTGAGAAAACTGAGCGCTCGGGAGGGCTGTTTCAGCCTGAAAGAGGGACAAACTGGAGTTTGAAAAATTGAAATACATTGTTTTCAACATTGGCGGTGCAAATGAGAGCTATGTAAACATCTGTTTTAAAGCATTGCACAGTGACAACTACAGTCTTTGTAATGTCTAGGCTGTAGACATTCTAGTAGTAGTACAAAACATTCTAAAATAAAACGATTTATGAACATCAGGCTGTTGCCTGATGTTTTTGCTATATCCTTATATTATTACAAAACAATCTAAAATAAAGATAATGAAGTCTATGTTGGAGAGCGGTCCAAATGGACCCTTGCGGGTCCATTTGGTTTCATTTTACCGCTCTCAAGGGTTAAATGATCATTTAATTTTTTCATTTTCAAGAGTCCACATTAGAAAATGGAGAATAATTGTTATTTTGCCCATCGTTTTGACAGCTTTCCTTCCCAATTGTGGAAGAAAACGTGAAAGTTCTTGAAAGTTTTGGGTGGGTGCGAGAGACTAAACTCCAAATACTGTTTTCAAACGTCAGTAATAGCATATACAGCAAAACATTCCTGCTGCTAAACGCACGGGTGCACCGCGTCTCCCCAATAATGTGCCAAAAGGAAATGTTCTCTTGGCATTCACTCTTGTTTTGAAATGTTCTCTTGGCATTCACTCTTGTTTTGAACTTCAAGTGCTGGCAGGTGTGACAGTCACAGGCGTGTGCCACTGAGCGACTAGGGTGTGACACAAGCAGCTCGCCTGGCTCAGCCCTGAATCAGCACCTTAAAAAAAAATACTAGCTTATTTTTTCCCAGTGATTCAAGGACTGGCTTCCCTGCCTTTGGGGCCGTTTGTGCCGGTTGGAAATCCAATCCCAGCACCTGATTGGCCAACAGCCCTGTCACTCACTTCGTTCCCAACGTCGTCATCCTATCCCAGCACCTGATTGGCCAACAGCCCTGTCACTCACTTCGTTCACAACGTTGAACCAATCACCGTTAAAAGACTGCTGCTTTGATATCGCCCATCCTAGAAACTACTGTGGTAGGGAGGGACTTCAGTCTGAATAATGAAGTGAAGTGAAACGAGACGACAATTCAGACTGAGGTCAGGCTAACAAGCAGCAACACTGGTGGGAAGAGGGAAATGGGAGTTTGTGTAGATCATACCTGGGCATTATGCGGCCCGGGGGCCAAATGTGGCCCTTTGGCTGACTCTGACCGGCCCGGGGACCACCAGTGGTCCTTGAGAAAGTTCCAAGGTAAATATGGAAAGTTGGTTAACCAGGTGTAACTAACTTTGAGAGCGTGAAATGAAACCAAATGGACCCTTGCAGGTCCATTTGGTTTCATTTTTACACTCTCAAGAGTTAAAATATTCATCATCTGAATTAGCCCAAAGTCTACACATTCAGTCAGAGAATGTAAGAGAATGGTCATTTTTGTTATCCTGTTTTGTTTCCCAAATCCAGCCTGGAATTGTGGACAAAAACAAAAGAAATCTTGAAGAAAGTTTTGGGATCTGTGGGGCTAAAATGTCATCAAATGGTGGTCCGTGGTTCAAATATTGAATAAGTAGAGGGCCCTGGTGTCAAAATGGTTGGTCTTACTTTTACTTTTTCTTGAAATTAAATTAATATTACGCAGACTTTAGTTCAGCCTTTAGTCTTGGCCCTCCACAATATTTTATGTATCTCATTTGGCCCCTTGGGAAAAACAATTGCCCACCCCTGGTGTAGGTACAAAGCTCTATGTGATTTACGAGCATCTGAAAACCAACAATGTGTTTGGATAAATGTTGTTTTACCATCGTACAGCACATTAAGTGTTGAGCAATATTACTAGGAGAGTAATACTTTACGTATGATCCCTTACAAAAAGTAATGTTTGAATCAAAGAGTAATGTTACATCATTATTACTCTTTCCCAAGTTTCCCCCTCCCACTCGCTAAAGAATAGAGATGTACAACACAATCTGTTTAGTCATGTGTGCCGAATGCTGCGGTGGATTAGGATCTACAAACTACTGCATACAGTATCTCTGTTGCTCTCTGTTGATAGCTTGTAAATCTGTTCTATTTTCACATCATGCAACCAACGACAAACTCACTTGTAATAAGTAATAATGAGGCGTGTTTTGGCTCAGTAATATCGTTACACTACTCTTTGGCGGGAAAAGGGAACATTACAGTAATACATGATCTGTAATGACTAAAAGACAATATAATCAACACTGTGTTTTAATGTCATTTTTACACAAATACGTTGTAGCATAAATTATACTGAAATATGTACAGTCTTCTATTGAGGCACAGCGAGCGTTGGGACTGCAAAAATGTTGTGACATTAGAAAAGATTCAGTTCAATACAGTTCAACATTAGCCCTGATATAATGCAAGCGTATTCTCGAGGTCTGGATCGTCTCAACTGCACAGAATCAACAGGCGTTGTGTGTCGAAGGACATTGCATCAAGACAGTGTAGTCAATTCATTGTCCTATGGCAATCAAAACACACACACAACAAAAACAAAAGTCATTAGAAACATTCTGTACATCATCTGCATATCACACTTAAATTAAACATTCCTATGAGTTAGACACTGAGGCACTCATGAAGTCTGTAGTGGAATCAGAATGACATCACTGCCCTCTTGTGGCCAGTCCTGGTTCCATCATCATTATCACCCAGTCAATGAACACAGCAGATAATGCAGGAGGATGGGTGGAGTGGATTCATTCACAAGTTTTTAGAATATCAATACAGTCTGTTTTAGATTACAAAAAGGTATTAGAAGTTCCAAGCTGAGGCACCACCCTCCTGAAAATGCAATGGCCTTCTAATAAATTCGATATTTTAAAGATGTATTTTTAAGGAAATAACGGAAGACATTACAGCTCCATTTCTGGATAATAATCTGTAATAAATCCTATTGGAGAACATTTGTTAATTTGTTCAAAAAACATTTGTTGTTTCTTCAACTACTAGTTAATCATAGAAATGGGATTACATGGTATTAATATTATGTCTGAATTATTATAATCTTCCGCAACAGAGAACAGGCATTTGGCCAGCTCACAAGTTCACAGCGATATACGTGCTGTGAGCTTGCACATCGGCTGTTTTCGGTGAGCAGCAACACCTGCACACAACAAATACAAATGCCCCGATTAGGGCATCCGTGAGCATCGTAGTTGGTACTATGGGTCAGCCAGGAACCATTTGGTTTTGTCGTTTTTCGCCTAATGCCCTACTTTCTTGTGCAACGTAGACTGCCAAGCTAAAGTCATGAAATTAGCAGATCTACAAGATCACTACGTGTCGCAAGTGAGCGTGTCAATGGCGGCTGCCATCTTCCCAGCAAGGTGCAACTCCTCACAGACAGCCTATTTATTCAAACAGAAGAGTTCTGTCTGATTGTATTAAAAAAATGCCCAACCCACCAATACTGCAGCTGTAGGGAAAGCGTGAATAATCCTCTTTCTATGTCTTATCATGTTTCTATCCGCTTTTGTTACATTAAAAATCAACAGTAGACATGTTATGAGCTACTTCCTGTCATGAAACTCCTTGTAGATGATTTTATCTTTTTTTCCCCAAGTGCTGGAGTTTGAGTTAAATCTGGTTAACCAACTTTCCATCATTTAGTCTGGGGACCACCTGGAACCCTCTCAAGGACCACTGGTGGTCCCCGGACCACTGGTTGAAATACAACCAGGACCCTTCTGTTTGGGTGAATGGGCTGTCTATGGGAAGTCGCACCCTGTCAGCACCTTGCTGGTAAAGAACGGCTGCGGCCTGAATATCACCAATTTGTCCGTTTTCAGATCTGGTTCCAGACGGCAGAAATAATCCTTCCTCTGACAGTCTTCCAGTGGTGTGTTTTCTGTGTCAGGATAGTGTAGAGCAGTGGCTTTCAACCTTTTTGACACCAGGGACCACCATTTATTCAGCATTTGAGCCACGGACCACTATTTGATGACATTTTAACCCCAAAGACCTAAAACTAAAGAATTCTATGGGTTTTATTCACAATTCCAGGCTGGATTTTGCAAACAGAACAGTGTAGACTTCTTAATTAAATAGTGCTAATTCAGATGATGAATATTTTATAATATAAAAGAGGGACATTTTAAAAAAATCCCGAGAGTGTACGAATGTGAACCAAATGGACCCACTAAGGTCCATTTAGGGTCACATTTGTACACTCTTTAAAAGAAAAATCATTAACATGGTGAAACACAACTTGATAACAGAGACGCCATTGGAGTGATCCCATGAAGTGAACAGAGTTTGCGACGGCTTAACTTTGTCTATACTCAGTATACAGTATAGTATTATTTGGGCCGAGCCTTCCTGTTACCATGACATTTGGCCTCTCAACTCAGACCCCAAACTAAACAATGTTCTGACGTCGTTGGAGGAGATTCTGTGCACAACTCCACTCGTGTAGAACTTTAACATGGATGTTGAACAAACTCTTGAGAGCGTCAAATTAAACCAAAATGGACCCCGTAAGGGGTCCATTTTGGTTTGATTTTACGCTCTCGTAAGCTGTACACTGCGGGGACCACCTGCTTGAACCGCTTCAAGGACCACTGGCTTGAAAACCACCGATGTAGAGAGATGGAAGGATGGTCATAACAGTCCGAGGGATCGTTCATGGACGGACAGAGAGGGTCATTTTTTTTCACGGCTTGTAGTCCTTCAGTATTTGTCCAGCGATCACTAGTCTCTGGATCTCGCTGGTTCCCTCATAGATCTCGGTGATGCGCGCGTCGCGGTAGTGCCTCTCCGCCGGCATGTCCGACACGTAGCCCATACCGCCCAGAACCTGGATGGCCTTTGGATTGGTACGGGAGAAGAGAACAGAAAACCGTGTTGGGAAGGGATTACACACACACACATGCACACACGAAAAGTATTTACTCCACCTTTATGTACTGAATTTTGGTGTTCTAAGCATTATGCTTTACCTATTGAACAATAGCAAATCTACAAGCTCGTAGCGCACCACCGAGTGGCACACTATGAGCTTGTAGATCTGCTATTTTTGAAAAAATCATGAAAATCTGGCACAAATCTTCAAATATTCAAATCTTTGCTTCTAGGGGATCCCTAGAACATTTTTTTTAGATGGGGGTCTGCAGCCAAATGTAGATAAATCTGCTGGTCCTTGGTATGGTAATATGTTGAGCATCACTGACACAGGAACGTAGATTTTTGTTTTATTTCAGGAAAACTACAATATAATGTCAGAAATTAGAATGTAGCATCAGAAACTAGAATTTAGTCTCAGAAACTAGAATCTAGTGTCAGAATCTAGGATCTACTGTCAGAAACTAGAATCTACGGCCGGAAACTAGAATGGAGCATCAGAAACTAGAATCTAATGTCAGAATCTAGGATCTGCTGTCAGAAACTAGAATCTAGTGCCGGGAACTAGAATGGAGCATCAGAAACTAGAATCTAGTGTCAGAATCTAGGATCTGCTGTCAGAAACTAGAATCTAGTGCCGGGAACTAGAATGGAGCATCAGAAACTAGAATCTAGTGTCAGAATCTAGGATCTGCTGTCAGAAACTAGAATCTAGTGCCGGGAACTAGAATGGAGCATCAGAAACTAGAATCTAGTGTCAGAATCTAGGATCTGCTGTCAGAAACTAGAATCTAGTGCCGGGAACTAGAATGGAGCATCAGAAACTAGAATCTAGTGTCAGAATCTAGGATCTGCTGTCAGAAACTAGAATCTAGTGCTGGGAACTAGAATGGAGCATCAGAAACTAGAATCTAGTGTCAGAATCTAGGATCTGCTGTCAGAAACTAGAATCTAGTGCTGGTAACTAGAATGGAGCATCAGAAACTAGAATCTAGTGTCAGAATCTAGGATCTGCTGTCAGAAACTAGAATCTAGTGCCGGGAACTAGAATGGAGCATCAGAAACTAGAATGTAGCATCAGAAACTAGAATCTCATGTCAGAAACTAGAATCCAGTCAGGACAAAACGGGTCAATCATCTTATATTGTTTTAATCGTCGATTAGTCCCCTTTACAGCAAGGTATGTCTCGTAGAGATCGGACATTCCTTGAATGAGTAACGCTGCTAAACGTGTGGGTTGCCACCTCAAAAAAAAAAAAAAAAAAAAAAAAAAATGGGCCAAAATGAAATGTCGTTTTGTTGGTATATATTCACCGTTTTTGAATATCAACTGCTGGCAGGTGTGGGACAGTCACAGGGGTGTGCCAGGAACATAAGCACAGGTTCTGTCACTTTGTTGACTTTGTGACACCATATGTTCAGAATCTTTCTCAAAGCAAGGTTTAAGGCTTTGGGGTTGCAACGCACACGCTTAGCAGTGGCACTCATTCCATTAACGATCTCTACATGCCATACCTTGTTGTAAAGGTGACTAATCAACAATTAACTACACAACATAACGTCATGATCACACACACACACGCACACATACACACACGTGTATAGAGCTGAGCAGTCCCGTCGCGTCGCCCGCGTTCCAGAAATGGAATCCTCATTCATTTTCCTCATAGACTTGGTTAACAAAAATGGTTAATATAAACACGCCGTGACAAATCATGACAACCACCACCAATATTATCATGCAATCTAATTAGCAAGATGAAAAAAAAAAAAAAAAAAAAAAAAAACGCAGGATACAACACATTTTGTTTTATTTTTCCATCTTAGAATTTATTTGATTGTCCCAAAAGATTGTGGCCAAGATTTTCGTCACCGCTAAACCCCTTATCCCTTAACTACTTTGCCTTTTTAAACCATAAAAAAAACATGTTTCAGTAGTTCAAATGGCCAGTCTACAAGCTCACAACGTGTTCATAGATGTGTTGTTGAAATATTCCAAAAGATTTTTCAAAATAGTAAAAAAAAGAACTAAGGGATTTGGGATAAGGGGTTTAGCATCTAATGAAAATGGAGCCCTGTGTGTAACTGTGTATTATCATGATTTGTCACGACCCGAGTTGGCTTTGTCCGCTGCGTAAAATCGTCTTTATATGAATCATTTGTCAAAAAGTCTATGAGAAAAAAAAAATGAATGGGGAACACATTTCTGGAACAGGGGTGACGTCACGAGGGGGTAGGACTGCTTAGCTCTATACCAAGTTCAGTTTTTTTGATTAGTGTGGTTGTACCTGGTGGGCGCAGAACGTGGCTGCTTCAGATGCTGACAGTTTGGCCATGGCTGCTTCCTGTGGGTTTAGGAAACATTTATCAACACGCTAGTTTTCACTAGTGCCAACACCTCACTAGTGCCACCTTCTTCTCTCAGCCGCTGTTGCCAACTTGCCGCATTTGTCGCGATATTTAGCTTTTTTTCAGACCCTCCTAGCAGCAAAATTAGTGAAAAGCTCCTGGCGGAAAATCTAGTGCTTTTTGGCTGGGTGAGAGTTGGGGCGAAATCGATTGACAGACACCAGAGATAAAACCCTCATTTTTCACCATTTTTTCCTCCTATGACAGTGGTTTTCGACCAGTGGTCCCCCAGGCTAAATTATGGACAGCTGGTTAACCAGATATACATATACTCTTTAAGAGTGTAAAAATGTTTTTTTTTACATTCTCAAGAGTTAAAATATTCAGCATGTGAATTAGCCCAAGTCTACACAACTAGAGGATGTAGAAGAATGATGATCATTTTGATCTGTATACAGTATATATTTCATCCAGGCAAGCATCTAGCGTATTCTAGTGCATTTTGGTAGCCTGGCGGAGCCCTGAATCAGCATCTTAAACTAATCACTCAATCAATCAATCAATCACCGTTAAGACTTCTGCATTGATAACACTATCCTAGAAACTGCTGTGGTAGAGAAGGACTTCAGTCTGAATAATGAAGTGGAACGAAATGACAATTCCCACTGAGATCAGGCTAGCATTTTGGAAGTGTCACTAGTGCATTTTGGATTTTGGCAGTTGGCAACACTGCTCTAAGCTTACAAGTTAGTTGAAAGGTGTGTGGTTGTTGAGCGTGGCGTACAGGGCATATATTTTGGGGGGGGGGGGGGGCAGCTGGTTAACCAGATGTAACTCTTTGAGAGCGTAAATACAATTTTTACACCCTCAAGAGTTAAAATATTCATCATGTGAATTAGCCCAACTTAGTCTACACAACTAGAGAATGTAGAAGATTAATGGTCATTTTGATCTGTATGTTCCAGGCGAGCATCTAGCACATTCTAGTGCATTTTGGAAGTGCCACTAGTGCATTTTGGATCTTGTCCAGGCCACTAGGTGGCGCAGGCCACCGGGAAAACTCCCTGTACTCCAGATGGCCAATCCGCCCCTGGTGGCGTACCTTAGTGAAAGGTTTCTTGGCGTCTCGTAGGATGGCAGCCTTCCAGGTCAGCAGGCGGGCGCTCTCCACAGCCAGAGCCATGTCAGCCAGTTTGAACTATGTACAATAATAATAAAAAAAAAACATAGAATGAATGTAAAAGTCAACAACTAATAATAGAGTCCTTTTCACACCAGCCTGGCCTGACCTGAAATGATTTTTGGCCTATTTTTTATTATTTCTTCCCACGATTTTGTAACCCATTTTTTTCCCCACTCCGTGCCAATTCCAAATGCGATCCTGGGCTCTACACACCCTCCACCAACCTGGGGAGGAGGCAGCGGACTGGCCTCATGCTTCCTTCAATGCATGAGGAGTCCAAGCAGCCTTCTTTTCACGTAGCGCATGGAGGAAACATTCCAACCAGTTCCTGTCCCATCAGGACGCCCCGGCTGGCCAGGGGGAGGCAGTCTAAAGCCCAGGATTACTGCATGTTTGTGTTTGTTCTACCAAAACAAGGGGATAACATGCAAACTTCATTTGCATGTTTTTGACCCCTCTATCACAAGGAGCTACTTTTTGGGCGTAGTGATATGGGCACAAAATACATGATAGAGAGGTCAAAAATGAACCAAGGATGTGCAACAACGTGTTGACCGTTAGTTTTTTGGATTCATTTACTTTTACTGTGTAAAAGCAAGTATTAATTGACTCTGGAATTAATTAATACAGCTGACACCACTATATTAATGGCAAGTATTTCATACAGCTTAATTTAAAAAAAAAATCCAGACCATCCCTCTAAGGTTAAGAAGGACACAGCCTCTATGGGACAAATAATTGATCAGCTCCCGTAGTCATTCAAACAAGAGGCCAAAAGGGTTTATTGGTCGTCGGTCGTACATTACAGTACCTGGATGGCCTGCATCTTGCCAATGGGAGCTCCGAAGGCGGTGCGTTTGTGTGCGTAGTCCGCCGCGCAGTCCAGAGACGCCTGAGCGATGCCCAGAGCCTGCGCCGCAATGCCGATACGCCCACTGTCCAGAGTTTGCTGTGGAACACAACACAAGACCAAATATATATACACAGTAAGTATATACATATCAGGGGCGGATCTACATGTAGGCATCCGGGAGGGGGGCGTAAATGCCCAGTCTGCCCCACCAAACACGACGGTATGCAAAACAACCCGAGACATTTCAGTGTTTATATTTAATAGTATTTGAAACACTACTACTGCTACTACTACGTTGTACTAACTAACTATAGTCGTCTAAAACCACTAAACCAACAGCAATTCATCATTGAAAACAGAAAACTCTCTGAGTCAGACCTTTAGCTTTATGCATGCTGCGTGTCTGTTGCAACTTTAACAACAACTGATTATTATTGAGGCTATATTTGCCTAATAAAAGTCCTGTAACGGAAAATGGTATAGGTGCCCATAGGTGCCCCCCCCCCCCCCCTCCAATTGGGAAATGCTAGATCCGCCCCTGGTATATATGCCAATATATGGGTTTTGCTGCAGGGATCACCAGCACTAATAGAAACAACTATTGTTGTAATCATCAGAGGGCCAAACACACACATAAACCTCTATGTTTGGGTGAGTTTGAGTTTGTGTTGAGTTAAATATTAAAATGATTTGAAACACTACTACTGCTACTAACTAACTACAGCTGTGTCACCACTAAACCATCAGCTTTATGCATGCTGCGTGTCTGTTGCAACTTCAACAATACAACTGATGTTATTAGTGATGCCTAATAAAAAATCCTGTAACCAAAAATGGTATGGGTGTGACTTCATCCCCGACCCCTCCCCCGCCCGTCTACTGCTGTTCTACGTCACATCATTTAGGCGATGAAGCCGCACCCATACCATTTTATCCCAGGGGCGGACGTAACGTGTCCCATTTGGGGGGGCAAGAGAACATGTTGGAGGGGCAAGAGAAAATATATATGGTATGGGTGTGGCTTCATCGCCCGTGTTGCTTCGCGCCACGGGCGATGAAGCCGCACCCATACCATTATCAGTTACAGGACTTTTATTACGCAATTAAGCATCGATAATAACATCAGTTGTCGATGAAGTTGCAACAGACACGCAGCATGCATAAAGCTAAAGGTCTGACTCAGAGAGTTTTCTGTTTTCAATGATGAAATGCTGTTGGATTAGTGGTGAGAAGATTGTAGTTATTTAGTAGCAGTAGTAGTGTTTCAAATAATTTGTAGACGTAAGCACTTTCTTTCAGCAATTTCTTGGGTACCTTGGGTTGTTTTGCATGCCATCATGTTTGGTGGGGCAGTCAGGGAATTTAGGGGGGCATTGCCCCCCCCCCCCCCCCCTTGCCTATACCTAGATCCGCCCCTGTTTTATCACCCCCCCAAATTGGTAAATGTTCCATCCTCCCCTGGTACCATGGCTATCTTGAACCCGGCTCCGCGGGGACCCAGCATGTTGGCCAGGGGGATCCGGCAGTCCTCCAGGATAATGTTGGCGGTGGACGACCCTCGGATGCCCAGCTTGTCTTCCTTCTTCCCCAGGGACAGGCCCGGGTGGGGCATGGGCACCAGGAACGCACTGATACCCTGCAAGGACAACAGAGAGAGGAGAGACACGGGTTACAGGAACGCACTGATACCCTGTAGGACAACAGAGAGAGGAGAGACACGGGTTACAGGAACGCACTGATACCCTGCAAGGACAACAGAGAGAGGAGAGACACGGGTTACAGGAACACACTGATACCCTGCAAGGACAACAGAGAGAGGAGAGACACGGGTTACAGGAACGCACTGATACCCTGCAAGGACAACAGAGAGAGGAGAGACACGGGTTACAGGAACGCACTGATACCCTGTAGGACAACAGAGAGAGGAGAGACACGGGTTACAGGAACACACTGATACCCTGCAAGGACAACAGAGAGAGGAGAGACACGGGTTACAGGAACACACTGATACCCTGCAAGGACAACAGAGAGAGGAGAGACACGGGTTACAGGAACGCACTGATACCCTGCAAGGACAACAGAGAGAGGAGAGACACGGGTTACAGCAGGGGTGTCAAACCCTAATACAGAGTGGGCCGAAATAGAAAAACTGGTACAAGTCGAGGGCCGGTCACACCGGCGACACCGGTCTGCGTTTCAACACCGGTTTTCGATGACGTAAACTGCTATTTTTTTTTTTTTTTTTTTCAATAAAACACCCGAAAAATTAAAGATTTATTTTGCTTCTTCCCATGACCATTAATCTTCTAGCTGAGTAGACTTGGACATTATCCATTCGATTGCGATTCATCGATCGACAGCACAATCAAACAACTGTGATACATAACAAGTAGCACTTGGCAAACAGTCAAAAACAACAAACATGAAGTGCTGATTTTGTCGACAAAAAAAAAAATCAAACATTGCAGACACGGAAAGCAATCGTTATCTGTGGTTGTTACCCTGGAAGAGAAAATATTGAACGTCTTGACCAAGGACACATCTCTCGATTCAAAACGGTGCTCAAGCGTATTGATAAAACAATTAATTATTACCGTGGAGATGAGTCTCACTTAGCTAGATACATACACCAAAAATCTCTGAATTTGGTATATAGTGACAGAAACAACACCTTCTGAATGTTGAAAATGAAGGCTACCATCCATTCTTCTTTTTTGAAACCACATTTTAAAGTATCTTCCTAATGTGTGCGCAAACATCCGCCCTGATAACCTAAAGAATTTTACAGTACACTGTGTATAGATATTTAGCTGGAAATCAAACAAAAGTAGGGGTCTATGGGTGGCATTGTGGCGCACTACCTGTCCTGACCACATGGTGGCAGACAAAGACAGCACATCTTATTTTTGAACTTCTGATAAAGCAAATCCATCCATATAACTTTTTTTGTTTGTTTGCTTATTTATAAAGAGTAAACGACATCCGATGAATCACTTTCAGAGCATCTGTTGATCTGGTCTGCATGATGTAAGCATTTTGGGCATTATGAGAGGCAATATTACTTCTAGAAGACCACAATCTTTGACCAAATATAATTGTAGCAGTGATGGCTCATTGTTGCCTCCACCGTAAGGTGTGGACTATATTTCACCCCCTGTCCGTCTGTCCGTTCACACGTCTGTCTGAGCGCGCGTTTGTCCGTCCACGCGCCTGTTACTTCACCTGCAGGGTGACGTAACAGCATGGTGGCGGGTGACCCCCGTAAGGTGGTGACTATGTTTTGGCCCCCTGTCCATCTGTCCGTTCACACGTCTGTCTGAGCACGCGTTTGTCCGTCCACACAGGGTGGCGTAGAGGCATGATTATGTTTTACATCAGTGGTTTTCAACCTTTTTGATGCCAGGGCCCACCATTTTCTTCAGAATTTGAGCCACGGACCACCACTTAAGGACATTTTAGCCCCACAGACCGCAAAACAAAACATTTCTTTTGCTTTTGTCCAAATTCTAGTTGTGTAGACTAGGGCTAGTTCATGTGATGAATATTTTAACTCTTGAGAGTGTAAAAATGAAACCAAATGGACCCGCCAGGGTCCATTTGGTTTCATTTTTACGTTCTCAAGAGTTACATTTGGTTAACCAACTTAGCTGGGGACCACCTGGAACCCTCTCAGGGACCACTGGTGGTCCCTGGACCACCTGTTGAAAACCCCTGTTTTACATAATCTCCTCCAACCTTAAGTTTATAAACCCTTCCTATATCTCATGTTATCCTCTCTCCTCTTCCCGTTGACTGTGTTTGAGGTGAAACGTTTAAGGGTATCAAGAGCTATATAAATATAATCTATTAAATTATCATCCTCGCCTCCTTAATTTCTCCCTCTCAGTGTTGCCAACTTGGCGCATTTGTCGCTATATTTAGCGCTTTTTCAGACCCCCCCTAGCGCCAAAATGAGTGAAAAACTCCTGGCGGAAAATCTAGTGCTTTTTGGCTGGTGAGTTGGGGGGAAATTGATTGACAGGCGCCAGAGATAAAACCCTCATTTTTCCTCCTATGACAGTGGTTTTCAACCAGTGGTCCCCAGGCTAAATGATGGATAGTTGGTTAACCAGATGTAACTTGTAAAAATGAAACCAAACATGTGTAACATGTAAAAATGAAACCAAATGGACCCTTGCGGGTCCATTTGGTTTCATTTTTACGCTCTCAAAGAGTTAAAATAATCATCATGTGAATTAGCCCAAGTCTACACATCTAGAGAATGTAGAGGATTAATGGTCATATTCCCTTCCAGGCGAGAATCTAGCGCATTCTAGTGCATTATGGAAGTGCCACTAGTGCCATTTTGGATTTTGGCAGTTGGCAACACTGCTCCCTCTACAGATTCTGCAACCGTTACATCACCTGCCGGGTGATGTAACAGTTGCCTGCAGGGGTGAAACATAGTCACCGCCAGTGACTGTTAACAGTCTTCACCCTAACCCAAGACGGTGGACCGCCTTACGGTAATCCCCACCTTACGGTGGAGACAATAACAGCAATTGTTGACACGCAGCATGCATAAAGCTAAACGTCTGACTCAAGAGAGTTTTCTGTTTTCAATGACGAAATGCTGTTTGTTTAGTGGTGACACAGCTGTAGTTAGTTAGTAGCAGTAGTAGAGCACATAGTAGCTAGTGTAGTTTTACCCTAGTTGACGGGAACACCAATATGCTGTAGTATGTCATTTAATTTGAATATACACTATTTAAAGACAATTTAATTTGAAATATCTTGGGTTGTCTTGCATGCCATCGTGTTTGGAGGGGCAGACTGGGCATTTAGGGAGGCAATGAAAACCTTCTGTAAAAAAAAAACAGGCCCCGTTACGTGGTCTACCTTGTGTTTGAGCGTCTTGTCGGTGGTGGCGAACACCACGGTGGCCGAGGCGTCCCAGCTGTTGGTGATCCAGGCCTTGGTTCCGTTCAGCACCCACTCGTCTCCCTCCTGCCGCGCCGTGGTGGACGCCGCGCCCGCGTCGCTGCCGTTGCCTGGAAACACACACGGAGTCGGGGATGTGTGTGTGTTTTTTTAAAGGCCTTTAACCCATTTTTCCCCCCTCCGCCATTAGATTGTAGTTTCTGACACTAGACTGCAGTTAGTCACAATAGATTAGTGTTTCTGACACAAGATTGTAGTTTCTGGCACTAGATTTTAATTTCTGGTGCTAGATTATAATTTCCGACACTAGATTCTAGTTTCCGACCCTAGATTCTAGTCTTCGATTCTAATTTCTGATGCTAGGTTCTACTTTCTGAGGCTAGATTCTAGTTTCTGACACTGGATTCTAGTTTCTGACACTATATTCTAGTTTCTGACGCTAGATTCTAGTTTCTGACACTATATTCTAGTTTCTGACGCTAGATTCTAGTTACTGACAATAGATTTTTTTTTTTCTGAAAAAAACTATTTTTGTGTCAGTGAAATGATACCATACCATATGTATTCATGATTCTCCAAAAATAGCAGCCATTTTCAATAGCTAAAGCTAATGCTGGCTAATGCCTGAAACACACAAATGTGTTCTGAATGGATTAAGTACAGAATGGATTGCTGAACAAGGCCTATGCTGTAGTGTAGACGGTAGCATGTATTTTGGACGGTAGTTACGGGACTCTGGTACATTTTTCTTTTCCCTTTTACCCCCCACTAGGATTGGCTGCCTCTGAACTTACAGAAGTGAATATTTTTGTCTTTAATTGTTTGATGAAATGTACTGTGCAAGATGGCCACTATCGTAAACAAGTGTATTCTTAACTGGTGTGTCCGTTCAGTTATCAGCCCTGTTCTAGTTGTACTTGAAATGTACTGTAAGTCTCCTAAGCTGCATAAAAAAAGTCATACATTCATTGTAAATTGCTCTACGGCAAGTGCTGCGGACGGATGGAGATGAGACGGAGTCTGAAGCAGATTATATATAGAACCTTTCATGCCAGAAATGAAGCACATTGCACTAATTGACAATTTTTAAACTGTTTCACAGTTAGAATTTGTAAATCTCTCCGTGTGTCTGGGCCCAGCTAAATTTCAGACACGCTGAAGCTAAAGCCATATAAAATCCTAGAAATAGAATTCTTAGGTCACCTGGGGCTGATCATTCACTGCTATGTACCACAAACCTGTGATGGTATTCCATCACAGGTGGAGCATTAGGAGATTGGGCTGTTTTTTTTTTTTTTTTTTTTTTTTTTTTTTAAGTCAAAGTAGTATTTAAGTCAAATGTAATAGTAAAATACGCATTAAACATTGCTTACTCCATGATATCTGTCATCTAGGTGTTCCGGGGCTTTAAATGAGATGTACATGTGGGACAAAGTGTTTTCACCTGGTTCACTGAGGGCGAAGCAGCCCACCTTCTCCCCGTGGTGAAGGGGGTGATCCACTGCTGTTTCTGTTCCTCTGAGCCGTTCTTCAATATCGGACCGATGTAGAGAGACTGTGGAAAACAAGCACCCACAATACCATGTAGAGAGACTGTGGAAAACAAGCACCCACAATACCATGTAGAGAGACTGTGGAAAACAAGCACCCACAATACCATGTAGAGAGACAGAAAGACCTCTGTGTAGCTCGACAAAGCCTTGCTTAACCCTAGAGCAGTGGTTTTCAACCTTTTTGATCCCAGGGCCCAACCATTTATTCAGCATTTGAGCCACAGACCACCATTTATTCAGCATTTGAGCCACAGACCACCATTTGACGACATTTTAGCCCCCACAGACCCCCAAAAACTAAAGATTTATTTGACTTCCACGGCCATTGATCTTATAGTTGGGCAGACTTGGACTAATTCACATGATGAGTATTTTAACTCTTGAGAGTGTAAAAATGAAACCAAATGGACCCTCCAGGGTCCAGTGAAGACAAAATAAGTACCGTAATTTCTGGACTATAAACCGCACCTGAATATAAGCCGCACCAGCTAAATTTGGAGCAAAATACTGATTTTTCCATGTATAAGCCGCACCTGACTATAAGCCACACCAGACAACAAGCTTCATGTTACAGCAGTGGTTTTCAACCTTTTTGATCCCAGGGCCCACTATTTATTCTGCATTTGAGCTACAGACCACCATTTGAGGACATTTTCACCCAACAGAACCCAAAACTAAAAGATTTATTTTGGTTTTATCCACAATTCCAGGATGTATTTTCGCAAAAAAACAAAACAGGCAAATCATAGAGATCAAAATGACCATGACTTATTAAGTGGTGCTAATTTAGATGGTGAATATCATAACTCTTGAGAGCGTAAAAATGAAACCAAATGGACCCGCAAGGGTCCATTTGGTTTCATTCTGGTTAACCAACTTTCCATCATTTAGTCTGGAGGGCCCACCTGGAACCCTCTCAGGGACAACTGGTGGTCCCTGTTAAAAAAAAAAAAAAAAAAAAAAAACTGTAAAAATCCATAGATTGGCCGCACCGTTGTATAAACTGCAGGGTAAAAAGCATGTGAAAAAAGTAGCGGCTTATAGTCCGGAAATTACGGTAAATATAAAAAGTCTGTTTTGAATGAATGGGATTTTTTTTCACTCCATCACTAAACATGAGTAAAATAAACCTTCCTGGAGAAAAAAAAACTAAGGATGTGTTCACGGAAAAAAACCCACATTCTGTGATGTCACTGAACATCATGAAGCTACTGAAAGAACCACCCATCTCAGACATCAGCAACATTATGAAAATTGTAAAAATATAATCACCATGGTAAAAATCACCCATGTTTAGTGTTCTAGGGTTAAATAAAGTTGTGTAACTTTAAAAGGGGAATTCCACCCATTTTCAAAAAAACGGGGTCTGAAAGAAAAATCATTAACATGGTGAAATACATCTTGATGATGTCATCAGATGTATTTCACCATGTTAGTGATTTTTTCAGACCTCCACAGGGCTTGACACTAACACTTGCCTGCTTGCCCGGGGCAAGTAAAAAAAATGGTGGGGCAAGTGAAGACTGCCACCTGGTTGCCCGATCGGGCAAGTGTGCAACTTGAAAAAACTGGATTTGGGAAACAAAACAGCCAAATTAACATACACATCAAAATAACCTAATCTTCTACATTATCTAGTTGTGTAGACTTGGCGCTAATTAAGATGATGATGAATTTTAACTCTTGAGAGCGTAAAAATGAAACCAAATGGACCCGCAAGGGTCCATTTGGTTTCATTTTTACGTTCTCAAGAGTTACACCTGGTTAACAAACTTAGCTGGGGACCACCTGGAACCCTCTCAGGGACCATGTGTTGAAAACCCCTGGTTTAAAGCACCCAAGGAAGTAAACTTAAATGTAAAATTTACAATATACATTTATATTTTTGGGGGGCAAGTGACCATGACCTGAGGGCAAGTTGAACCTGACTTACACCTCCCCGATGGGCAAGTGCCTCAGAGACCTTAGTGTCAACCCCTGCTCCATCTTTTAGAAAATACAGAATTGGGGGATTTATTGATTGATTGATCAAACTAGGAGCCAAACAATAGGGGGAGTGATACTGCATGTATGAAGAACATGTCATGCTATTGCTGCTCAACAACAACACAATTGACTAGTTCAGTACAGAGAATTACATCACTTTACTGACGTGACCTTTAATCACTTAAACCTCATATATAACACACCCAATGTTGACCCCTGACCACCAGTGGTCCTTGAGAGGGTTCCAGGTGGTCCCCACAGCTAAGTTGGTTGACCAGATGTAACTCTTGAGAACGCAAAAATGAAACCATGTGATTTCATTTTTATTTTAACTCAAGAGTTAAAATAGTCATCATCATAGGCCCTCCGGAAAAACGCGATTATGCGATCGCAGAATCCATTGCATAATCAACCAAAAGGCACGCATTATGCGGCCATCAATTTATTTCTAAAAGGGCAAGCAATTCACGCATATTTTGCATATGTCCGCGCTAAATATGCGCATTATGCGGGCATCGCTTGATTTCACAATCCCTGCATATTTTGACACCAGGTGACAGCAATGCTAATCAGTGTAGCCTATTCTTAGAAAGTATCAGTAGTAAGTAAAAGCTCAGTTGAACGGGCAGTCGTTATAGCCTAAAGTTTACAGCTGTTTCAAGGTTCTCATCGTATTTCTAGGTCTAAAAATGATGTCATGCTCATTTGTCCAGTGCATAGTCTGGACAAACGTGTCTGCTTGACTAGATTTAGAAGCCATTTAGATTCTGAAACGATTGATTATTTAATATGAAGCAATCCTGTCATTTTACATGTAACTCAATGGATGACAAAGGCAGTTTGGCAGAGTGGTGTGGGTTGTCATATTGAGAAGTTATTTAATGCATTGATGGGGGGGCTACTAAAATACCCACATTAGAATAAATGAATTAATGAATTTCGTCCAAAAGACTAAATCTAAAAAAAAAATGCCTGCTTTTGTGAGAAAAAATAAGCAACCAGGTCTAATATCAGAACACTAACTGTACCTTAAATATACTGTGCCTAGTTATTATACTCTCACTTCATTAAAAGTAGTTTTAATACATTGTTTTCATTCAATTTTTTTTTATTAAAATGGGACTAAAAGGTTTGTTTTTCCACCGACTAAAACCTCTTTGAGTTTCCCTCGACTAAAACTAGACTAAAACTAGAACTACCGGTGGACTAAAACTATCAAGGATAGAAATGACAACATGTGAAAAATCATTAACATGGTGAAATACATCTTGATGATGTCATCAGATGCATTTCACCATGTTAATGATTTTTTTTTCAGACCTCCATTTTTAGGAAATACAGAATTGGTGGAACTTTTTTTTTTCTACCATGTCCACACAACATCTCTAAGTTATATTAATGACACATTAGAATGTTGAAAATGGCTGGAGTTCCCCTTTAAGCATTTTGTCCAAACGACCAAAAGTGTGACTAAAATGAATAGGCATTTCGCCCAAAAGAGTAGGACTGATTAAATCTAAAAAGAAATGCATGCCAAAAACAACACTGTCATCATCATCATCATCATCATCATCATCATCATCATCATCATCATCAGACTGTGTGCAGGGTTCCTACAGTTTTTTTTAAAGTAAAATTTAAGTCTTTTTTAAGACCTTTTTAAGTCCATTTATATAAAACGTAATACCCAGGGCGGATGTAACATTTCCCAATTGGAGGGGCAGGAGAACTAGAAATGGTATACCATTTTCAGTTACAGGACTTATATTAGGCAAGTAAAGCATCAATAATAACATCAGTTGTTGTTGAAGTTGCAACAGACACGCAGCATGCATAAAGCTAAAGGTCTGACTCAGAGAGTTTTCTGTTCTCTCGGTGCGTAATCGAGAAATCAGTTACTTGATGATTGATACGTTTACGCCGCCGTTTTCTGGCTACGTTATTTAAACCAAACACGCGGTTGACAAATGACAATTTTGAGGAGCAAAGTGACACGTAGAAATTACAAACTGCGCAAAATTTAAGACCTAGATATAAAAATTCAATACTTTTTAAGTCTTTTTTAAGGTATTATTTTCAAATTCGTAAATTCAATGCTTTTAAGACTTTTTAATATCCCGCGGGAACCCTGTGTGTGAGATACTTACGTTGTTAACGGAGACCACCACCCCAGTGGTAGCACAGCCCCTGCTGATCTCCTCCATGGCCAGACTGTATGCCAGGTAGTCCATCCCAGCTCCACCCAGCTCCTCTGGTACCTCTATGGCCATCACCCCCATGGCACCCAGCTCCTGTACCTGGAACAGTACATCATCACAGCAAGGATTAGATCAGGGCTGGGCAATTATTTTCCCCCCCAAGGCGCCAAATGAGATACATGAAATATTGTGGAGGGCCAAGACTAAAGGATGAACTAAAGCAGGGGTCGGCAACCCAAGATGCTGAAAGAGCCATTTTCGACCAAAAGTTAAATTCAAAATCTGTCTGGAGCCGCAAAAATGTAAGCCTAATAAGTGCTTAAAGGTGAATTCCACCCTTTAATTTTTCCTGTCCTAAAAGAAAAGTTTCTGGAAAAAAATAAAGGTGTTTTTCAGAAGTCCATTTCTAGTCCACACAACATCTCTAAGGTATATTAATGACATAGTAAACTGTTGAAAATGGGTGGTTCAGATTGAAAGCTCCACCTCTGATAACTGCTGGCCTTTTTTTTTGGCATGGCCAACGTGTTTTGGGTGTTGTCAGTGACTGAAATGTTTATATCATGTTGGCGGATCACCCTAGTGTGTATGTATGCTGCTACATCCAGGGAGCCACTAGGGTTGTGTTCTAGAGCCGCATGCGGCTGACTTGGGGCTAATTCACATGATGAATATTTAAACTCTTGAGAGCGTAAAAATGAAACCAAATGGACCCGCAAGGGTCCATTTGGTTTCATTTTTACGCTCTCAAGGAGTTACATCTGGTTAGCGACCAAGGAGGCATCTACAGTACATGATTTTTACAAGCTATCTTTGTGCTTTGTCGAATAGACAAAGCAGCAAAGCAAAATAGCTTTAATAATCGGTTAAAGGAGAATTCCACACCGAAACACATTGGGCATCGATCTACCTTGATTCCTGTGACACGATCCTGTGACCCTTGCAGGTCCATTTGGTTTCATGTTTACGCTCTCAAGAGTTAAAATATTCATCATGTGAATTAGCCCAAGTCTACACAACAAGAGAATGTAGAAGATTAATGGTCATTTTGATCTGTATGTCGGACTGTTTGGTTTCCCAAATCCATCCTGGTATTGTGGACAAAAGCAAAAATAAATATTTAGTTTTTGGCCTGTGGGGCTAAAACGCTATCGTATATATTATTACTAATGTTGATTGAGGATTTGGCCTGGCATGTTGCCAGGACTCCGATAATACCGGTATAGAAGCAAACTATAAAAACGGTGTGTTGAGATTCTTACACCGTGACATGCCTAACACACACACACACACGCACACGCACACACACACGCACACGCACACACACACACGCACACACACGCACACACAGTACGCACCTGTTTGGCAGGGAACTTGTGCTCCTTGTCCAGTTTGCCAGCGATGGGCGCTAGCTCTCTGTCTGCAAAGTCCCTACAGGTCTGCCTCAGCATCTGGTGGATCTCTGGCAACTCTGCCAGCTGGGTCAGACCCCTGCAGCCACTCACACACAGACCCAGCGCTAGAGAAACAAAAAAAGAGAGAGAGAGATCAGTGATCGCTTAGGCCAGGGGTTTTTCAACCTTTTTGATACCAAGGCCCACCATTTATTCAGCATTTGAGCCACGGAGGACCACTATTTGAGGACATGTTAGCCCCAGCACAGACCCCCAGAACTAAAGATTTCTTTTGCTTTTGTCCACAATTCCAGGCTGGGTTTGGGAACAAAAACAAAAACAAACAAACAAAACAGTCAAACATACAGACCAAATTATCCATTAATCTTCTAGTTGTGTAGACTTGGACTAATTCGGGTGATGAATATTTTAACTCTTGAGAGTGTAAAAATGAAACCAAATGGACCCTTGCGGGTCCATTTGGTTTCATTTTCTCAAGAGTTAATTTTCTCAAGAGTTACATCTGGTTAACCAACTTAGACCCTGTCAGGGACCACTACTGACCCTCTCAGGGACCACTGGTGGTCCCCGGACCACTGGTTGAAAACCACAGGCGTAGGCATTTAGGAAACACGTTCTTCTCATCCAGAGCCACTTGCAGTAAGCACGGGATAGACCCAATTCAGGGCAGAGAGAAAGGTGTGCTGTCAACTAGGATCACACAGCACAGGTATACACCAAGAGCCTAGGCTAGCATCAGTCTAACTCAGTGGTTTTCAACCTTTTTCAATACCAGGGACCACTATTTACTCTGCATTTTAGCCACGGACCACCATTTGATACCGAGTTTAGTCTCTCGGACCCAAAACTAAGGATTTCCAAGTATATCTCCACAATTTTGAAGATAACTGGCAAAATGTTGTTTAAAATAGCAGCTCTTCTACATTTTCTAATTGTTTAGATTCTTGAAATTTAAGTAATTCGGTTTGAATGTTTTTTTAAATATAATTTAACTCTTGAGAGTGTAAAATGAAACCCCCGGGTCCATTGGTTTTCATTTTACACTCCCAAGAGTTATAGATCTATAAGGGTCCATTTGGTTACCAACTTCCCAAAATAATAAAAAAACAGCTTTTCTTGCACACATTTAATACCCCTGGCTTGACATGAATCTCCTAACTAATTAACAGTGAAAAATAGCTGATCTGCGAGCTCACGACGAGGCACGAAGCCATGCGTTGTGCGATTGTAGTTCTGCCATTTTCGATAGTTTACTTTGGGTCTCAGGCGAACTTTCACTGTTCAGTCCTCCTTCAGTTCAGTTTTATTTTTGAACTACTGGACACCAAGTAAATACATACAGTTGTAAACTGTCAGATTGAAACCAATATGGCAAAGAGCATAATATACATACATGCCCTCATCAATCCGCCAGGTGTTTGATTCATTCGAATTCCACTCGTATGCATTTAAATGAGATACATTCTGCGCAAGATATTCCGCAGGTGATTGGAGTTTGGAAGCGCTCGTTCTCATTAAAAGGACCACTTCACCACGCGTCCTGAACTATACCCACAGCCCTCCTATGAGAGGGCTAATAATCATTCACAGAATGATTATTAGTGAGATCAAACCATATGAAAATAAGTTGAAACGTGGTGAAGTGGCCCTTTAACGTGTCGCCTTCTCCTGCCTTGTGCATTATGTGCAAATTCAAAACCGGTGGCACGCAAGGCCGTTCAGTGACTTTGACTTTGCTTCAATCCATTCTAAAAAAAAATGGATGGTGTTGCAAATTGCACCTATAGCTATGAGTACACAAGGAGACCAAGTAGTACCACACTTTGGTTTAGAATCCTCTAGAGCAGGGGTTTTTAACCTTTTTGATGCCAGGGCCCACCATTTACTCAGCATTTGAGCCACGGACCACCATTTGACATTAGCCCCACAGACGCCCGAAACGAAAGATTTATTTCGCTTTTGTCCACAATTCCTGGCTGGATTCGGGAAACAAAACAGTCATAGCATACAGACCAAAATGACCATTAATCCTCTAGTTGTGTAGACTTGGGGCTAAAAACATGATGAATAATTTAACTCTTGAGAGTGTAAAAAGAAACCAAATGGACCCGCAAGGGTCCATTTGGTTTCATTTTTTACGTTCTCAAGAGTTACATCTGATTAACCAACTTAGCTGGGGACCACCTGGAAGCCTCTCAAGGACCACTAGTGGTCCCCGGACCACCTGTTGAAAACCTCTGCTCTAAAGTTTAGGGTCATCAATCATCATTGTTTGGAGTAAACAAACAAATATATTTTAATATATTGCAATTCTTACTGCCACAATATCAATATCGAATCATCAGCTTAAAAAAAAAAATCGATGACTGACGGTTATCTGGCTGCATTTAAGTGTATGATTGAATTGAACTTTTCATGGCCTAAATTGTATAGAAGTGTTTTAAAATGTTCTAGTGTAATAAAAGCAAAGCAGTGTGAGGGGGAAAAAAACGCAATATCAATATATCGAATTGCAACATAATGAAGAATCGCACCTGTCACCCGAATAAACAATGTTGAAATGTTTATTCAGGTGACAGTTCCTACTTCTGAATATTGCACAGCTACCTTAGACCCAGCACAATATACAACACCATTAAAAAAAGAAAAGTATAATATCATGGAAAATATGTTTTTTTAAGAGTACCTTGTGCTTCATGGACATGCTATTGTTTCTTTTCAGATCGATTTGGCACCTGCCCACAGAGCCAAAACTACTAGTAGCTGGTGGTGTACTGACCATGGTATTACTGCGCTTAACTGTCCACTGTCCAGCCAACTGGCCTGACTTGAACCCAACAGAGAAGCTGTGTTGTGTTGCAGAGAGAAAGGTGTGACATAAGACTGAACAAAATTATATGTATCTCTGTTATGAAAGCAGGACTGGGTTCCATAACACCTCATGCCACAGGTTGATCACCTCCATGCCACGCTCCATTGATGACTACAAAAGTATTGATCTGAATACTTTAATATGCTTTTCAGATAGATAGTCAACATTTCTTGTTTAAAACATATATTTTTAGCGGTCTCGTAAAATATTCTAATTTTTTAGAAATCCTGCTTTTTGTGGGTTTTATGAGCTGGAAGCCAAAATTGTCTAAAAAATAAACAAATACTTGAAATCATTTACCAGGTGTGCACTGAATCTGTAATAGTTTTGGAATGGAATTGTGGAAACAATAATATATAATAAATAATACATAATAATTGTCCATGATATTCTACTTTTTTTAAATACTGTACAACCCAAGACACGTTCATACAAGTGGACAGAGTGGACGGATGGTTTAATTTATCATGCAATGGTTCAACTATTCCTTGCTAACCATGTGTGGCTCTATCTGGGTGAGAGGTCATGTCCTGTCCATCATAATAACCTCTGTCCCCCTTGGTAATACTACAGTCAGTTAAGGCTGTAGGCATGACTTGGCAAATTCAGTTAAAAAGCGATACATCCTGGACTTATACTTATACAAGGAAGGGACTTTTAATAAACATGTGTGTATAAAGTGTTCGATGTAAGCATAAAGCATTCACCAGGGCAGTGATAAAGGAAGCTAGCCATACATACACAAGCTCAAGGCAGTTCTACTTGCAGCTTATATTACTCTGTAAACGGAATAATAAAGATGATGCGACATTGACGGTACCGCAAAATAAACAGTCAATCAACAACAATGTGCTCAGACTTAAAAGCTAACCTCAGATGACCAGAGGTGTATAGATTAGATTGCATGTTGACGTTTCAAGAAGTGACTGTGGATGGGGGGGGTGGATTCACTGCGCGCATCTGCACATCCGGTTCTCGAGCGGATACGGAAACCGTCGCTAGCTGTGTGTGCGTGGAACCCACCGGATGCGGTGTAGGAGTAGGCGGGCTCTAGGCCGGATGTGAGCCACCGAGGGGTGAATAGAAACAACCCCCAGCAGGGTTCTTTTTTTCTTTTGACGCGATTGAATAGGATTTGTTTAAAAGCGAGAACTTAGTATTGCGTTTAATGAATGCTACTGACCTTTCCTCGCCTTAAAAAGCGCCGCCATTTGTCCTGGAGCTGACTGTTAACTTAAATTAATGTTGGAAACGCGCACACAAGTCATACACACAACTATCAGACACACACACACACTCACACATACACTGTCGGTCTATGACGAGGCGCCAGATGTCAAATGACGAGGCAAGAGCAGTCAGTGTTGCCAACTGACAAAATCCAAAATGCACTAGTGGCACTTCCAAAATGCACTAGAATGCGCTAGGTGCTTTTATGTATAATGACCAGTGTTGTAGTGGTACTAACCCCCCCCCATTTGAGAAAGGGGGATCCCCCCATTTGAGAGAGGGGAGAAAGGGGGATCCCCCCATTTGAGAAAGGGGAGAAAGGGGGATCCCCCCATTTGAGAAAGGGGAATCCCCCCATTTGAGAAAGGGGAGAAAGGGGAATCCCCCCATTTGAGAAAGGGGAGAAAGGGGAATCCCCCCCATTTGCGTGTACAAATGTGTACACTTGTACATTTTTTCAGACCCAAAAATATTTTAGATGTGAGAAGTGGGGGGACGCCGTCCCCCCGCGTCCCCCCTCCACTACACCCCTGAGAATGACCATTAACCTCCTACATTCTCTTTATGTAGGCTTGGGATAAATTAATATTTTTAACTCTTGAGGGTGTAAAAATGAAACCAAATGGACCCGCAAGGGTCCATTTGGTTTCATTTTTACGCTCTCAAAGAGTTACATCTCTGGTTAAACAACTATCCATCATTTAGCCTGGGGACCATGGTTGAAAACCACTGTCATAGGGGGAAAATGGTGAAAGATGAGGTTTTTATCTCTGTCAACCATTTTCGCCCCAAATCCACAGCAAAAAAGCACTATAGATTTTCCGCCAGGAGTTTTTTTTTTTTTTTTTTTTCACTAATTTTGGCGCTAGGGGGCTCTGGAAAAAGCTAAATAGGCCTACAGTGACAAATGCGCCAAGTTGGCAACACTGGGCAAGAGAAGGAGGGGAGGAGGAGGGTCTTTTTCTGTGTGGGGGTGCGTGTGCGCGTGCGTGTGTAAGAAACACATGTTTAAGCAGTTTAAATATCCTAAAACTAAATATGAAACTAAATGTGAAAATATCGGTCCTAGAACTTTCATTGAAAAAAAAAAAAAAACACTGTCTTATATTCAGGCCAAAAGGGGATAGGCTACTTATCATGACCTTTATCTGCACGCAGTAGAGTGCCAACTTGCGTGTTGCGCACAAGTAGGCCATGGCCTATTTGTGCATGAGCAGCGCGACCAACAAGAGATCTCTTAAAGAGTGATCTGTTAAAGACGTATAGGCCTATTGACCTAACCTTGGAACATGATTTGTTAAGTCAACTCATGTGACCCCGTTGGACCAATCAGATTTCTATCTGATCAGATTCATGCTACCAGTGTAGGCTAAATCAGGCCTTAAAGGGATACCTTTAAACCAGGGGTTTTCAACAGGTGGTTCCGGGGACCACCAGTGGTCCTTGAGAGGGTTCCAGGTGGTCCCCAGCTAAGTTGGTTAACCAAATGTAACTCTTGAGAACGTAAAAATGAAACCAAATGGACCCTGGTGGGTCCATTTGGTTACATTTTTACACTCTCAAGAGTTAAAATATTCATCATGTGAATTAGTCCTTAATCTACACAACTAGAAGATTAATGGTCATGGACAGAAGCAAAGGAAATCTTTAGTTTTGAGGGTCTAAAATGTCCTCAAATGGCGGTCCGTGTCTCAAATTCTGAATACATGGTGGGCCCTGGGATGAAAAAGGTTGAAACCCCCTGCTTTAAACCGATAGAGACTTATAGAGCTCTTTTTTTAATTCACAATTACACCATCACCTAAACTGGACGATCGGGGTACTTTGGTTGGACGGTTGACCACAAACCGGTTGCTTCACTTGCGCGAGCACATCAAACCTCGAACACAACATACACTATATAAGGGACAGGGCAGCCGGCACGTTGTTGTTCCAACTTGTCGGCTGTTGCAACCTATCACCGTTATACAACGGTAATAGGTTAGGTAAACCTTTCATAACTTGGCCGGGTCTGTGAACCCTGACCTCATACTCCTTGTCTTAGACCAGACGCCAGTCACGCCACAACTCTACTGAGATGGATTCTATATAGCACTTTATACAACAGTATATACACTGTATACACAGACCAGCTCAGTGGCCTTGTGGTTAGAGTGTCCGCCCTGAGACTGGGAGGTCGGGGTTCAATTCCCGGCCGGGTCATACCAAAGACTCTAAAAATGGGACCCAATGCCTCCCTGCTTGGCACTCAGCATCAAGGGATGGATTGGGGGTAAGTCCCTGCGATATACTAGCGTCATGTCCAGGGGGTGTACTTGTACATCAAGCTGCCTCACGCTACAGAAACAGGAGATAGGCTCCTGACCTATATGGGCCTCAATGGCTCAGCTGGGCCTCCTGACATCATGGCCTGGCAAGGCTACTTACTTACTTACTATATACACTGTTGGAGTGCTATCTCTGACATCAAGTGCTAATAAAGTTGCATAACGATTGAATCTCATGAAGTGCAAATAAGGGGAAATATAATACAAACCCATATTACACATAATACTCAGTTTAAGGTGCATTTACTTTACTTGAGAATTTACACTTTACAGTTCTTAATAGATCATTATAGCCTACAAAACCCATGTGCTCTGCAAGGCAAATTCTATTTATCTAAAACAGGGGTTTTCAACCTTTTTGATGCCAGGACCCACCATTTATTCCGAATTTGAGCCACGGACCACCACTTGAGGACATATTAGCCCCACAGACCCCAAAACTAAGATTTCTTTTGCTTTTGTCCATCTTCTAGTTGTGTAGACTTGGGCTAATTCAGATGATGAATATTTTAACTCTTGAGAGTGTAAAAATGAAACCAAATGGACCCGCAAGGGTCCATTTGGTTTCATTTTTACGCTCTCAAGAGTTACATCTTAGCTGGGGACCACCTGGAATCCTCTCAGGGACCACTGGTGGTCCCCGGGCCACCTGTTGAAAACCCCTGATCATCAGAGTACTTCATGGTAAATTCCACCACTGGTGAAAATCCCCCGACTTGCACTAATTATGCTAAAACGCTTTTTTTGTTTGTTTGTTTGTTTGTTTTTACCGTAAAATATGATGCCAGTATCAAGACTACAGTATAATTTCTGAATCATCACAGAAATGAAACTATAGCATCTGCTCAATGGAGAGTGAAACAGTTCTAAATTAAATGTTAGCTGTGCTGGGGGGAATCACACTGGGATTTGCATCTTCAAGGTTCACCAGTTTTTTTTTTTTTTTTTTTCCTGCATAAAGTGACCAGAATAGGTCCACACACTGAAGCTAGCGTGTCAGAACACTGGTTGTGAATGAATTACATTACATCCACAGGAATGAACGCTAGAATCTCTGTTCTCACCCTAATTCAGAAAAAACGTTGGAACATTTTCATTACTACTACTCTGCTGCTATTTTGCTAAAGTAGTAGGAGTAAATTGTGGAAAAATTGGAATAAAACAAATCGACGAGGAGACCACAAAAAGGAGGTAAACATAAATTCTTATCGACAGATAAGAATTTATGTTCATCATTCACTCCTGCTGTTTTGCTACATGATTTTAATACATAGCATTCCCGCCTAATCAAGTATTCAATCGATCAATAAAGGACAGTCTGAGTCCACCTGTAAAAAGCAGATCTATAAGCTCAAAACATGTCACACTGTGGCACGTTTTGAACTAGAAGATCATCTATTTTTTGCTATTATTTTAAATTGGAATCCTGAAAAGTTAACATTTTCATATGTTGGTTACGTTAACTAAAATGAACTAAATCCAAATACATTGGACAATAGACCTTAGCTTGTAAGTAGACTAAATTCAGGCGATTTATGTTTGAATGAACCCGCGCCTCATGTGGCCCCCATGGCTGCCAGTGGGCCATGTGTGGCCCAGAGGTATCGCATGATATGAAAGTGTTGAACTGAACTGCATTTGCCTTCAGTCTTTGATTTGCATAGTCATGGTACAGTGCTCTGTGCTGCTGACTAGAACGGAGCATCGCGGCTACCAGGTGTTCCGCTGTTTCCTCAGAGACACCGAGAGTCGTTTCGAGTCGTGACAGTCGTCCTTACTTGAACTTTAGTGTTTATGCAGGCTAGTGAAGTCAGCCTTGTTCAGATCCCGTCACGTTTCTATACTCGTGATCTTCTTGTCTCGTCACGTATCCAACACTTAGCTGCACAGCAGGGGTTTTCAACCCTTTTCATACCAGGGACCACCATTTATTCAGCATTTGAGCCACGGACCACCATTTGAGGACATTTTAGCCGCACAGACCCCAAAACTAAAGATTTATTTTGCTTCTGTCCATGACTGTTAATCTTATAGTTGTGTAGACTTGGGCTAATTCACATGATGAATATTTTAACTCTTGAGAGTGTAGAAATGAAACCAAATGGACCCGCCAGGGTCCATTTGGTTTCATTTTTACATTCTCAAGAGTTACTTCCGGTTAAACAACTTAGCTGGGGACCACCTGGAACCCTCCCAAGGACCACTGGTGGTCCCCGGACCACCTGTTGAAAACCCCTGCTGTCCAGTATGTCTGTGTGTGACAGACTTTGTGAACCTGTAGCTTCATACCGTCTCTATGTCGCGCTTTGCTCACCGGCTTTCCTAAGGAATAATACTTGGACTGTATTGTCACACACCAGACCAGCCTGTTATAGCCAGACTGAGGGTCTTCTGCATTTACCACTCCAAGCACTCACTCAGGGAATCAAGGAGTTTTAATCATTCACAAAACGATTCATTTTCTGATCCGTCTGTGTGTATTTTATTAACCAGCGTTTACTGACAGATAAAGGAAAATGTAATAATCGAGGTGTGTTTTATATTGAATGCTTTGACTTGTTGTCCACACGCAATCTATGCTATTCCACACAATATGTTCATTTAGCAATAAGATTAGGCTACTGCTTTGTCAGTCCCAGCAGATAAAAGAAGAATATACTTTATTTGATGTGTGACCCGATACTGTTTGAGGTGAACTATGTGTATCTGAACAACTCAAACAACTAATGCACACATTTCCAACATAAACCATGCCATGATTTAATCACAGAGATCTTCTGACTCTACCAACTGTGAGTACATGATTATTATTATTTTTTTTTTCATTATTGTTCTCTCTGCCTCTCTCCGCATCCCACAGTGTTACAGTAACAATGAATGACAAAATGTTTGCTGTAATATTGTAATTTTTATTTGCTTTTTTTCATGAAGGCCATTCTTTTTCATAAGCATCGAGCCAAGGCAATATTGTCAAAGTGTCTCACCGCCGCCCACAGTTTACGTAAAGTTACATTCATTATAATCAAAATTAAACCATTATATTGATGTTGTTGTTGTTGTTGTTTTAATCTTGTGTTCCATTGATTTCTGAACAATGCACTGTCATTGAAAACCTTCATAAAAAATTTGAGTTGTATAAGCGTGCACACAAACATAGAAACAGTCAGTGAGATTTAGAAGCATTGTAAGACAAGTAGTTCTCCATCTCTGGCATCTGACAAAACTTTACTCAACATCTTTGCCTCTTCTTTCCTATGAAGCCACACTTTATCCACAAGCTAGCTCTCTCCATCGGCACGTCTCTCTACTTCCCACACTGTGTCCTGGTGATCTCAGTGGACTGTGTGTCTCCCTCGTGGGTCACCTTGCAGCTGAACACCTCTCTCTGCTGCCACAGCGCCTTGCTCATGGTCAGGGTGCTGCTGCGGCCGTAGCGTCCGTCCTTCTCCACCTCCTCTGAGGTCAGGACTCCGACCGTCTCCCGCTGTCCGTCCACCTCCCAGCTCACCTGCAGGCAACACAGTTTATACTTTACAGTTTAGGTATTTGGCAGAGTCACGCTTAATCTAGAGAGATTTTACAGTAAGAAAGAATTAAAACGTCAAAGCGGTCATCATGAATCATACGTAACCTAACAGTGAATATCTCCATATTGAAACTGTGCATACATTCAGTATACTATAGAGCGCTGTATCTACATAAAATGCCTAAACTTAACTAAACTAAAAAAGTTTCATAAGTTTAACTAAACTAAAAAAGTTTCATAAGTTTATCCGTTGCATATGCCTGCAAGTCGCTGGGAACACGGGGGACAGAACACTCTGAAGAGTTCTTGATAGGTGCTGTTTTACTGGCCTGTGTTACTTGACCATACTAGCAGCAGCCTTTTGATCTTGTAGATCTGCTACATCTGACAGTACATAACAATACGTTATGTATTCACACTACGTGTAATCCTGCTGTGTTTTCATGTTATTCATGAAAATATACTTTCTAGCAAATCTATTCCAGAAATTCTAGAAATCTTCGCCAAAAATAGCATTTATCCTATGAGGCTGACAATATTTGTATCTGCACTCTGTAATCTACAATATGTGGCCTACATACATATATTGCTAACTTTCCAGCTTGTTGAAGGAAAACATGCAGTAGCTTATTGTTGAGTTGTTGTTAATACACTAAATAATGAATTATAACTTTTCATGATGTACGCATTGTTAGAATATTACCCACCACTACTATTCATTTGTAAATGTTAAGTAACCATGGTGGTTACCGTTCTAGTAATGGGACATTCACCTGTGCCCCTGGAGGGTTGTATCCAGTGATCAGGCAGGTCAGGGTGGATGAGTCCCCAGCAGAGAGCTGCTCAGAGGAGGGAGGAAGCAGAGAGACAGAGGGTCTGACTGGTGCAGCAGCTGGAGAATAGAGAGAGATGCATGAGAAACAGCAAGTGTTACGGCATGAAATGTTTCAGTATTGTGTAGTAGGAAACAGCAAGAATCCCCTTTTCTGTGCTTTTGAGTACAAAGCAAAGCCAATAACAAACAATTGTGGGAGTAGCTTTGTGACTAAAGCTGACCATTTGAACTTATGACAAAAATTAACTCAATACATGAGGGATGTCGTGTGGACCGTGTATAGGGATGTACCGTATTTTTTTAAAGGAAAGGTTTTGATTTAAAATTATATTAATAATAACACTCTCTGTTATATATGCGTTGTACATTCATGACCACTTTCTTTCAGAATTAAATAAGGAGCAATTGAGTAAAGATTGAGCTGTAAAATATTCTAACCATTAGAAAATACATTTTAAAAAGTATATATTTCATAAATGTTTCACAGAATTCATCAAGTTTCAGTCTGTCAATTTGGTCATCTATGAAATGGAACTATATAAAAACACAACTTACTTTTGACAATGAGTTTGGTTCCTCCACCGAACGTGTACCACAGTGATCTGTACTGGTGAAACCATCGTACAAAAACCTCCTTTACACTTCAATGACTGCACTCACTCACATACACTGTAATGACCCTGCAGCTAATGCATTAGGAATAACTGACTAATACTTTAGTATAATTATATATTACGATATATATACGATCTAGTATTTTTTAAATATTTAATATGGCAATGTGAAAGTGTATTTTTTTGTGTATTGGTATTGCATTATTTGTAAATGTAAAAATATAATGTTTGAACTATTAACTAAGTTTACAAAATTATTCTGTAAATGTCAATTCAAATAGAAAATTGAATTATATACAGAACTCCACAACATATTCAGTAAATAGGATATGAGTCTTACCACAGACAGGAGACATATTTTCTTTTCTTTTTCAGTCACTACCCACACGCAGTGAAGGAGGTTTTTGTACGACTCGGTATCACTGTGTGAACGGAGTTGCATAATGCTGCTGACAGTAGTAAACTCCTGCATCCTCAGTCTGGATGTTACTGATGGTTAGACTGAATTCAGTACCACTGCCACTGCCTTGGTAACGACCTAATGTGGAAGTTGTATAAAAATTTATGATTAATTTAGGAGCTTGTCCAGGTTTCTGGTGGTACCAGGCTAACTCTGTACCAATAGCACTACTAGCTGTACATCTGATGACAGCAGACTCTCCTGGCTGTACGGTCACAGATGGAGACTGGCTCAACACAATGTCTCCTGAACATCCTGAAACACACAGCATAGAAACATTTAATCACATTGTTTATGTGGCTTATACATCTATGCCAAAACTGTAAGCCGAATAAATAGATCTATACCAAGACTTGTTAGCTCTGGTTCAACCCCGAAATAGGCACTAGGGTTTAGGTAAGAAGCTTATGTCTGAACTCTGAACAGTTTGAGTCTACATATGTCAAATCTTCTGTGTAACCATATTCAAATACACCACACACATAATATGTGTGTTGTAAGGTGTAGCATGAATGAATGTTACCATATTATGGTACCATTAATGATGTTACACTATACTACCTCTCCTGACAGCTTTGATGCATCAAGTAAAGCAGCTCAAAGTTTTAATCATAAAGTAGTGTTGTGTTTCATGAGTTAAAGTTCACTCACCTTGGATGTAAAGGGTGATTAAGATGTACATGCAGATGGCAGACATGTTGCTTTGACAGTATGATCTGTAGCACTGAGGAAAAACAGTCACACTGACACATATAAAGCACTCTGTCCTCTCTATGCAAATCAACTGTGGTGGAGGAAAGTACCCAGATGTTTAAAGTATAAATACAACAATGTAGACCTTATACAGGTACGTACACCAATAATACAAATATATATAAGTAGGACAAGAGAAGTAGCCAGTGTGCAGAATGGCAATCTTCACTTTTCAAAAAAGTTTTCAAAATGTGTTAAAATATTAAAAAATAAACACAGACGCACACGCGCACACACACACGCGTGCGCGCGCACACACACACACACACACACACACACACACACACACACACACACACACACACACACACACACACACACACACACACACACACACACACACACACACACACACACACACACACACACACACACACACACACACACACACACACACACACACACACACACACACGAATGCACACACACTTTTTTAGAAACAAATTATTTAATAACTAATCCTTTCTGAAAGCCACATGTTATAATACAGCTGTGTTATAATTACATTGCAATATATTATGCAAATGGAATCACGTTGTAAGTACATTACACAAATGGCAAATTGAATGAAAATTAGTTGGTCATTCATTAATGTCAGGGTTACCTTGGAAATACAAGATTGTTTCTAATAGAACTTTTGTTTGCATAACTTTTACACAAACAATGAAGTCAGTATCCATAGACTGAGCCTCTACTGTCGTCCAAACCATTACAAATAAAAACATTTCAGTCAGTATGGAGTCTCCACACAACAAGTAAAAGCAGTCGGTCCACAGTTGATTTGCATAGAGAGGACAGAGTGCTTTATATGTGTCAGTGTGACTGTTTTTCCTCAGTGCTACAGATCATACTGTCAAAGCAACATGTCTGCCATCTGCATGTACATCTTAATCACCCTTTACATCCAAGGTGAGTGATCTTTAACTCATGAAACACAACACTACTTTATGATTAAAACTATAGCATGTCAGAGTTAGCATAACATAATTGTTTTTTTTTTTGTTTTTTTTTGTGGTGTTTGTAACGTGTAACATGAATAGTGTTGCAGAGAATATTTGGCAGATATACTGAAAAGCACTCTCAACAAATTAACAATAAGCACATTTAGTGAAAATGAATCAGATCTAGAAGCTCATGATGCTATGTAAGCTATATTTTTGGCTGAACGTTTTGGTATATAGAATCCTGCAAGGCAAACTCCTGTCCATATAGAGTTTAAATGATTAAGTACATATTATACTGTGCTATGAACACATTCTGATAACAATATGCTGTGTGTTTCAGGATGTTCAGGAGACATTGTGTTGAACCAGACTCCAGAATCTGTGACAGTACAGCCAGGAGAGTCTGCTGTCATCAGCTGTACAGCTAGTAGTGCCATTGATGATGACTTAGCCTGGTACCACCAGAAACCTGGACAAGAGCCGAAATTCATCATCAATTTTGCTTCAGGATTTACATCAGGTCGCTACCAAGGCAGTGGATATGACTTTAAACTCAGTCTAACCATCAGTAACATCCAGACTGAAGATGCAGGAGTTTACTACTGTCAGCAGCATGAAGCCCGGCCGTTCACACAGTGATACACAGTCGTACAAAAACCTCCTGCAGTCAAAGACCAAGTGACAACAGAAGTGACTGAAAGGCAAGACTTAATGTACTTACTGAAAACAACCCGTTTTAACACAATTATATTTCTATATAAATGTAAATACACAGTATAGTCATTTGCAGTTACAATTGATGCAATAATGACCTTTTACACACTGAATAATTTCACAATGATCTATAGTGGTGAAACTACCGCACAAAAACCTCCTTTACGCATCAATGACTTCACACTGTACTGTCACTACAGCTAATGCATTATGAATAACTGACTAATACTTTAATATCTTATTCATTTATTACCATGATCTAGTACTTTCAACACCCTCGGTAAAATTATCCAATGTGTAGTGTAAAAGTGTCTTTTTTTCCCAACATTTCTATCTTTACACCAATGCATCAATTGTAATTGTGAAAATGTCTTATTAACTAAGCAGGCTAATACCCAATGGTGGTTTTCTTTGACAAAAAAAGCGGAAATCAAGCAAATTCATAATTTTTATTGTGGACATTAAAATGGGAAAATATTTCTCATTTGTTCATTTTTTGAGGGGGTCAAAAAAAATCACAAAAAATGATTTTGTTAAATCATTTTATATTTAAAATAAAATATAAAAACAAATTATTCTAAAAATCCCCAGACCATTTTCATTAAGTAGGAAATTAATCTTACCATAGAAAGAAGGAATACGTTTTATTTTTCAGTCACTTCCCACTTTCAGTGAAGGAGGTTTTTGTACGACTCCGTGTCACTGTGTGAATGGAAGGTAGCCCTGCTGGCAGTAGTAAACTCCTGCGTCTTCAGACTGGATGTTAGTGATGGTTAGACTGTATTCACTACCACTGCCACTATGGAATGATTATAATGCCGATAATAATTCGTGTCTGTAATTGTGCTCTGTGTCTCTGCAAAATAAATCCAGTATTAATCAGTATCTGTAATTGTTTTCTGTATATCTGCAAAATAATCCGTGTCAAATTTTGCATGTGTAGAAAACAGTTTTGCAGGTATAGAAAACAATCTTGTAGTGGTGAGGTTTGTATTTGCTGCTTTGTATCACTGCAAAGTTTCACAGGTGTAGAAAACAATTTTGCAGTGTTGAAATTTGTATTTGCAGCTTTGAATCACTGCAAAATCGTTTTGCACCTCTGCAAAATAAATCTGCAACTCTGCAAAACAATCCTTGTAAGTTTTCGGTCTGCGCAACAACGACTGCGGCGACATCTGCTGTTCAAGTACAACACCACACATCTACAGTTTGAAAAAACACAATTCAAAATTGTACAGGTTTTTGGCAGTGTCTTCACTTCACCGCGGAGAGCCAATCAGCAGTTGGCTTACTCAGCAGTGCACCATTTTGATTGGTTGGCCAAAGGAAGCAGTCTTGCCAATCCCAGTCATTCATAATACATGAATATGAGATCCCATTGTTGGGAAGTACAGAGGTCTAATGGCGGCTGTTCTATAGCCCAGCACAGCTTTAGTGATCTTAAATCCCTTTATTTTAGATCGTTTTGTGTAATAGTAATGCATAAAGATTGCAGAGACTTTAGACGTTTCTGTACAATGGTTTAAAACTGCACAAGGGTATGCTTAAAGTATCTTATTTAAACAGGGACAAACTCCGACTGCAGTTTCTGCCCCTCAATGTCGCCCCTCCACCCTCTGACAGCTGTGTGATTGCTGTGCTAGCACAGCATTAGCATAACTATCAGCAGTTCTGACAACAAAAGAAGAACATTTGGGGAAAACTCCGCTATTTATATACTATCGTTTTGACAGATACCATTAGTCTGTTGGCTTGTGTATAATCTAAATATCAGATAAACGTGCATTAGTGACAATATATTTATAACCAGTGTTATTTTAGCAATTCTATTAAAGCTAACAAATATAAGACTTCCGGTGCTGATCACTTCAAAATAAGATTACCCTTTATAGTATTGAAAAGCGATCCATTTGCACACTTAAACGAACATTCAGCATTCATTAGCCTTTATTATCAAATGGGTCAAAACCTGTTTTGGTCCTGTAGATTGGAGGTGTCAAGGGTGGTCCCCAAAACAACAGAAAGTGCTAATGAAATGGCCCATCACTATTTCCACTAAAACCCGTTTTACTTGCCTGGAGAGGCTGGAGGATAAAAGGTTGCTCCAAAACAACAGAACTCACTTTATAGTAATTCTATATCATTTGTCATTTATTCACGTTTTATTCACATTTCTCTTAATTGTACTACTAATTATTATTTAGATTACATTGCCTCTTATCCTTACTGTAACTCAGAGTTACACTTACACATCCATATCGGGTCCATTTGGAGGGGGGTCCCTGGCCCCCCTCCAAATGGACATAAGAAATAAGAGTAGCCTTCATAGTATTGAAAGAAGATCCATTTGCATTACAGCGTTTAAATACACCTATTATATTTCAGAGTAAAATACTTAGATAAAAACGTTATCAAGAACATAAAATGATCTAAATTGATGAATAATAGACTACTATTCAGTAGGCTTGTTGAGCTTTTTAGCCCCATTGTAAATCAGAGCTACACATCCATGAGGGCCCATTTGGCTCCCAACTATTCATTTAGAAATGATCGCTTTTCAATACTATAAAGGGTAGTCTTATTTTGAAGTGATCAGCACCGGAAGTCTTATATTTGTTAGCTTTAATAGAATTGCTAAAATAACACTGGTTATAAATATATTGTCACTAATGCACGTTTATCTGATATTTAGATTATACACAAGCCAACAGACTAATGGTATCTGTCATAACAATAGTATATAAATAGCGGAGTTTCCCCAAATGTTCTTCTTTTGTTGTCAGAACTGCTGATAGTTATGCTAATGCTGTGCTAGCACAGCAATCACACAGCTGTCAGAGGGTGGAGGGGCGACATTGAGGGGCAGAAACTGCAGTCGGAGTTTGTCCCTGTTTAAATAAGATACTTTAAGCATACCCTTGTGCAGTTTTAAACCATTGTAGAGAAACGTCTAAAGTCTCTGCAATGTTTATGCATTACTATTACACAAAACGATCTAAAATAAAGGGATTTAAGATCACTAAAGCTGTGCTGGGCTATAGAACAGCCGCCATTAGACCTCTGTACTTCCCAACAATGGGATCTCATATTCATGTATTATGAATGACTGGGATTGGCAAGACTGCTTCCTTTGGCCAACCAATCAAAATGGTGCACTGCTGAGTAAGCCAACTGCTGATTGGCTCTCCGCGGTGAAGTGAAGACACTGCCAAAAACCTGTACAATTTTGAATTGTGTTTTTTTCAAACTGTAGATGTGTGGTGTTGTACTTGAACAGCAGATGTCGCCGCAGTCGTTGTTGCGCAGACCGAAAACTTACAAGGATTGTTTTGCAGAGTTGCAGATTTATTTTGCAGAGGTGCAAAACGATTTTGCAGTGATTCAAAGCTGCAAATACAAATTTCAACACTGCAAAATTGTTTTCTACACCTGTGAAACTTTGCAGTGATACAAAGCAGCAAATACAAACCTCACCACTACAAGATTGTTTTCTATACCTGCAAAACTGTTTTCTACACATGCAAAATTTGACACGGATTATTTTGCAGATATACAGAAAACAATTACAGATACTGATTAATACTGGATTTATTTTGCAGAGACACAGAGCACAATTACAGACACGAATTATTATCGGCATTATAATCACTACCACTGCCACTGCCTTCGTAACGACCGGCTGTGTAACTTGCAGAATAATCCAGGATTAACTTCGGGGCTTGTCCTGTTTTCTGGTGGTACCAGTAACAATAACTTTTGATGCCACTACTGGCTGTACAGCTGATTCTGACATGGACAGCAGACTCTCCTGGCAGTACTGTGACATATTCTGGAGTCTGGCTCAACACAATGTCTCCTGTACACCCTGAAACACAGCATGCAGTAGGAGTATTTAACTTGCATTGTTATAATTAATTAATCCGGTTCTTGTATATCTATGCCAAAACTATTAACCAAATAAATTGAGCTAATGTATAGTATACCATGTTCTTTTTTACATACAATTCTGGTTCAGCTCTGAATATACACACTATAAGGTCCATGTGTTTAATTATTAATGGAATTTGAATATTTACTGAGCCTACTGTACGTCTGCCAAATCTTCCTTGTAACGATGCTCATGTTACACCTTACAACACACACACACACACACATGGAAAAATGAATGATGTTACACTATACTACCTCTCCTGACAGCTTTGATGCATCAAGTAAAGCAGCTCAAAGTTTTAATCATAAAGTAGTGTTGTGTTTCATGAGTTAAAGATCACTCACCTTGGATGTAAAGGGTGATTAAGATGTACATGCAGATGGCAGACATGTTGCTTTGACAGTATGATCTGTAGCACTGAGGAAAAACAGTCACACTGACACATATAAAGCACTCTGTCCTCTCTATGCAAATCAACTGTGGACTGAATCCTTCTACTTGTTGTGTGGAGAGACTCCATATACTGACTGACGGGTTTTCATTTGTAATGGTTTGGAGGACCGGAAAGGCTCATTCTACTGACCAGATGCCCCCCTTTGTGTGAGACAGTCCCTCATTTCACAAGACCTTTCAGGTGCCCCACAAATGGAGACCCTGTCCCACAAAATTGTAACTGACAGGCAAGAGTGCTCAAATGCTTAAACATCTCCTTACAGTTGTTTCTGTTGTAAAGCTGACTCAATTATCTTTTGCTCATGTTTAAAAATGTTTGGACCATGGAATAGTAGCCACAAATGGTAAATGGTGCATTTATATAGTGAGAAAACAAGCAGAGCTGCCGAAGCAGACAACCCGCAACACTCCATGTTAAAAAATATTCTTCCAGGTGCAAGGCTCAGAGATATACGTAGAAAACAGAGAAAATGCCAGCACTCATTAAATGTCCTTTCTAATGTTCTTTATTTACCTCGCATAGTGTACAGCAACGAACGCGTTTCGACCTGTGTGGTCTTCCTCAGCGTTGTAGTGGACAACAGGTAGTGAGGTGAATATATACAAACTAATGCCATCATGTGGTCACAGGGTAATTAGTCAGCTGACAGCTGTCCACTAATCACATGACATCAGTGTCAGACATAATAATTGATGCAAGAAATATATACAACAGTAAATATGGAACAAAAAAGTTATAAAAGATCATACCCATCTAGAATCTATACTATATTTGGGCCGGCCCCTAAACTAAGTCCTTTGTGAGGCTGTTGAACCAAACAGGAAAATATTAAGACCTTTGAGTCTTGTCAAAGTGAGACTCATGTTATAGAAATAGATAATTTAGAAAATACAACAACAACATGTCCCAAAAAGCCCCTTTTTTTTCATGGAGTCTAGTCAAAGTGAGACTCAAATATTAGTAAAGAATATAGACAATATAGAAAAGAGTAATATAAAAGAGTCATGCAAAAGCCGGAAGCTCCTGGAGTGTACCCAGACTGGAACTAAATTTATTAGAGAAGAGTTAATAAGTAGGATTGAAGAATTTAGTAGTGTCCAATAATGAATCGTTAATTTACAAAAAGCATGCATGCATTTATAAATGCATTTATATAGTGCCTTCATCCAAGGTGCTTTACATAGCTTGTGCATCACATTCACCCATCCACACACACATTCATACACTGGTGGTAGTGGAAACCATACAACCATGCATTTAGGGGTTCAGTGGCAACGTTGTGGTTACCATCCGCCTCCCTACTACCCATGACCAAGATATGAGATGTCAGACGGCTTTATTAATAAAAATCACTCTGAAATATTAGGCCTACGGGCAAATCAAGGCATTTAATAGCAACTTAAGTAATAAGTAACTTCACATGTCCCACTTGTCACACACGAGTCATGATTATGTCCCTCAAATGAACAGTTTGGATCTGGTCACCCTAACTGACTTAACTGTTTGTGTAATCTATTTTGGGTTTACTGCAGTCATAACCACGACATTAATGAATGTTAAATGCCTTATGCATGTACTAGCAATTTTGACTACACTTGTAATGTTATTATAACACAGCTGTATTATGAAATTCAAATGCTCCCAGAAAGCATTCGTTATTCAATCTGGGTACTTTCCTCCACCACAGTTGATTTGCATATAGAGGACAGAGTCCTTTATATGTGTCAGTGTGACTGTTTTTCCTCAGTGCTACAGATCATACTGTCACAGCAACATGTCTGCCATCTGCATGTACATCTTAATCACCCTTTACATCCAAGGTGAGTGATCTTTAACTCATGAAACACAACACTACTTTATGCTTAAAAACTTTGTGCTCCTTATTTCATTTTAATGGAGCTGTCAGCCTGTCAGAGGTACAGCGTACCATGCAGTAATTAACAATCCCATATTGTTTTGCAATGTTTGTGAGTTGTAAAATGAACACTGTTATAGGGAATGCTTGGCACATACACACAGTAACTGCAGATAGCATTAACAAACACAGGAACTGTATGGTGAACACATTCAGTGAAATTTACAGTTCTCCAAGCTTACCATGCTAGATCAGCTATATTTACGGCTGAAAGTTTTGGTAAGAAAAAAAAAAGTCTGTAGGGTTTAAATGGTTAAGTAGGTAATATACTGTGCTATGAACGCATTCTGAGAACAATATGTTGTGTGTTTCAGGATGTTCAGGAGACATTGTGATGAACCAGACTCCAGAATCTGTGACCGTACAGCCAGGAGAGTCTGCTGTCATCAGCTGTACAGCTAGCATTGGCATTTCTCGTTACTTAGCCTGGTACCACCAGAAACCTGGACAAGAGCCGAAATTCATCATCGATTTTGATTCAGGAATGACATCAGGTCGCTACCAAGGCAGTGGCAGTAACAGTGGTACTGAATTCAGTCTAACCATCAGTAACATCCAGACTGAAGATGCAGGAGTTTACTACTGTCAGCAGCATTATGACTTTCCATTCACACAGTGATACAGAGTCGTACAAAAACCTCCTGCAGTCAAAGATAGTGCAACTAAGAAGAACATGCCTGTGGTAAGTCTCATATCTTATTTACTGAATACGGTTTGGGAACCTCAGTATAATTTGATTTTCAATTTGAATTGATATGTACTGTGATTTGTCACAGAACAAAAACATCATGATAATAGTACTACTATACTACTATACTATACTACTACTACTACTACTACTACTACTACTACTACTACTACTACTACTACTACTACTATACTACTACTACTACTACTACTACTACTACTACTACTACTACTACTAAATAATAATGAAGTAAATAATGAAGTAAAATATGTCCACAATTACAATTGATGCAAAGATACAAATACAAAGCATTTGCAATTTTACCCCACACATAGAATAATTTCACTGTGTGTGTGAACAGTTGTGTATTTTAAAAGTACTGATCATTGTACAATGTAATATACAGTATAAACAACATATTAAAGTATTTGTCAGTTATTGATAATGCATTAGCTGCAGTGTATGTGAGTGAGTGCAGTCATTGAAGTGTAAAGGAGGTTTTTGTACGATGGTTTCACCACTATAGATCACTGTGGCTCACGTTCGGTGGAGGAACCAAACTCATTGTCAAAAGTAAGTAGTTATTGTAAACGTATCATTCTTTATTTGTCTTCATAGATGAATGACCTGTGTTTGGATTTAGTACAACAAAAATGTAAAAAAAAGAAAAAAAGAAAAAAAAATGTTAATATTGTATTCTATTAAATTTATTACAAGAAAAATGGCATGAAAATCTATTTTTAACACGCAGAATATCTGCAATAATGTACTGTTTGGATTATTGACAAAATAATGATCTGTAATGCATTAATTAAACCTATACATTTTCATAAATAACTGAATATTTCCCATTCAATGGCATTACAATTGTAGTAGGCCATGAAACATGGATTAACCAGAGATGGTTTCATGTTTACGCTCTCAAAGAGTTACACCTGGTTAATCAACTTTCCATCATTTAGCCTGGGGACCACCTGGAATCCTCTCAGGGACCACTGGTGGTCCCTGGACTGATATAGACTGATGAGTCTACATGCTAGTTTTCGGCACAATTGATTCACTTTCTTCTCTCTGTTCTCCAGCTGGAGTACCAGTCAGACCCTCTGTCTCTCTGCTTCCTCCCTCCTCTGAGCAGCTCTCTGCTGGGGACTCATCCACCCTGACCTGCCTGATCACTGGATACAACCCTCCAGGAGCACAGGTGAATTACTATATAACGATAACCCTCATAGTTATACCGAACATTTCACGATTCCCACATGGTTTTAATTATATTCAAACAAAGCAGAATCGTGAAATGTTATAATTTGTTATTCAGGGTGCAACTCAACTCTCATCGTGCCACGATTCGAGCCATCAACCTCTCGTGTAACGTGTGCTAGTATGAGCAAGTAGGGAGTAAATTCATGAAAAACAACAGCTTACTTATCACTTACTTATAGTGAGACACATCGTAACACAAGTAGGCCTACTGTGCATGTGTGGAATCCATTGTAAATAAATGGCGAGACGATGATCCTCTGTCACCATTGCTGTTTTAACTTTAGCATACCTACATGTTGGGGTAGTTTTATTTGAGTAGTGCACAAAGAACTCTTATCCTCAGCTACCTTGCAGGCATCTGCAAAAGCTACATCTGCGTAACTTGGATGGCATTTTATGTAAATATAGCATTCATTAGTGCAGTACCTGTCGTTTTCAATCGGATTTAGCTTCTTGGATTAGATTTAGCCACTCAGACCTTGAACTGTGATCATTTCGCTGGCAAACAAACAGAATAAACCAGTATTCTGTCTGTGTTGACTTCTTGGAAATGTGAGTAAGGCAGATATTTAATGATAATGTACTGTAGCTGTTAAGTGTTTTATTGTAAACCAAATGGACCCATTGTGTTAGTTATATCATTTTGTTTGGGAACTTATTTTGGTGTTTTAAGTTTTATTGGAAAATAGCAGGTGTAGCCTACACACCTCATAGCGTGCTATGAGGTGTGTACATCTGCTATTTTTGGGCGTGAAATCATGAAAACGCAGGGCTCATTTGGTTACCAACTCTACATCATTGACTGTAAAGTATAAACTGTGTTGCCTGCAGGTGAGCTGGGAGGTGGACGGACAGCGGGAGACGGTCGGAGTCCTGACCTCAGAGGAGGTGGAGAAGGACGGACGCTACGGCCGCAGCAGCACCCTGACCATGAGCAAGGCACTGTGGCAGCAGAGAGAGGTGTTCAGCTGCAAGGTGACCCACGAGGGAGACACACAGTCCACTGAGATCACCAGGACACAGTGTGGGAAGTAGAGAGACGTGCCGATGGAGAGAGCTAGAGCTTGTTATGAATGATGTCGCAGCATTAGCATATACCGGTAAATGGCTTTATAGTCATTAGGCAATGTCATATTTGTCATGAATACCGTTGTGATCATGTGTTGGGACTCAGGCAAGCTGTAAACCCTGAGGAATTATTCCTGTTTGTTTTTAAATTGACATCAACATGTTTACAGTGACAAGAGGCAGAGAGCTGCGTCTCTGCATTTTGGCAAAAAATCAGTGATATGTCGATAAGATGACTCTTGATGACACTTAAAATGGCTAGGAATTAACAAATGCTGTTGTTATGGACACTTCGTTTCTAATGACAGTCAATAGATTTTGTGTCTGTTGATCAGAAATCAATTAACAACCACTAAATGTAGTCTGTATGTAGCATGATGCTCTGACTATACTGGCTTGGCTCAATGCTTATGAAAACGAATGGCCTTCATGAAAGCAAATAAAAATAAATGTGTGATGAAGAACATGTTGTCATTTACTATATAACACATCATATCTGTCGCTGGTGAATGCATCGCATCATGGGGAAATATTGTAGTAGTCATTCCTAGTTTCAATCTGCTGGGATTAACAAAGTAGACTCCATCATTGTTGGGAATGCTATGGTGTGTAGACCACAAAGTGTGGTCTCAATGTACTGGTTTAATCTCAGCGACACTCTATTAGCACATGGTGTGAATCATTTTATGTCAATGCACATTTTAACCCTGGTAATAAAGACATAGATGTACAGTATGTACCAGAACATTTAGTGTTCAACGAAGCATTAAAAACCTTCAGGGTCTGGGGTGTACAAGTGCGTCTTTGTAAAAGCACTGAAACAGCGCATTTTCTATGAGGGCACTGTCTAATAAATTATTGCACACTTGCATCATCTATAGTACATGATGCAACAACATGTGTGCAAGCAAGCAGCTTGGTAAAACTAGAACTGAATTCCCCTGCGAGGGATGAAATAGGTGTAATTATTATTAATAAGTATGAGCTCTCGGATCTGCTTTTTTAAGCTTGAAAAGGTGTGCAAATCCTTGAATATTCTTCTTTCACAGTATTAACTCAACTCTTTGCTTCTGGGGGGTGTCCACATACAACATAGAGACATTTTGAGATGGGGGGGGGGGGGTCTCGCCCTAATGCATATCATTCTGGGGGTCTTTGATATGAAACAGTTTGCGGAGCAGAAAAGAGGATTTAGAAGACATTTGGGTCTCATGTCTCAAGTGGTGTAACTGAAGTCACTCTCTAGGGACTGGATGACTGTAAAATCCTGCTCTATACATAGCAGCATAAACCACTGAACCATGACCATGCAAATCTATATCTGAATACAGTTGGTGGACATTTCTACTAAGTAGACTACATTTACTCGATATGTACTTAATTAAGTACAACTTTGTGGTACTTTTACTTGTGCTGAAATAGCGATATTGGGATATACTGTATATTGTATACTTCCTACCCCAATATCGGCTACTTCCTCCCACAATATATATGTCTTGTACTTCCTTAATCGATATGCTGTCGGCAAATATCGATAAAAATCCTTGAGGAAAAACATCCACAACAGGGATAATTCCGTTGCACAACTAAAGTGTTGAATGACTTCTATAGCATTTACCCCCCCCCCCCCCCAAAAAAAAAAAAAAAAAAATGTTTCTTTTTCAGCTGCAGCTATTTTTTCAGCTGCAGCTATAGTAGCATGATACAGTATATATGAACTTCATGCAATATATTGGTATATCGCAAATATTGCAATATATGAAATATCCTGATATATTCATTATAGAAGGCCTATAAGTACTATCTATAAAAAGCACTAAGTTTAAAAAGTAACTTAACAGGTTATAAACTAAATGGTGAAACTTGTTTTCCTGGTTGGTCATTTGAAGGCATTTATACTGATTATTGGCCTGCATGTATTTTAGCCTACAGGTATTTTTACAGTACATTTATATGAACATTGAATTGAAAACCACTTGTTATAATACGGTACTGTGCGTGCAAGCGTTACTTTGGAAACTACAGTATGAACAATAGCAGTGTAATGGTATTCCTGTTCATCACAATCATGTAGTGCCTTGTGCTCAGAAGAATACAGTCTAGAACAGAGGTGTCCACACCTTTTGGACTTGAGAGCTATACTTTCAAAATGAGCGGCTCAACAAGATCTACACATCCAAAATTGTGATTGTTCCATGACTGAAAGTCCATTTCAAGGCCTTTAGAAAGTTTGAGCTTACTGTTATAGTGTTTAAGAATAATGCACTTATAATGAAAAATAGAGGGGGGGAAGGTTTTCCTGTGTACGCTATTACGGATGATTGAAAACAGTATAAGGTTTGAGTTGACAGTGTGTGACGTTGAGTTTAGTGTCTTGCACCGAAAACTAAGAACTTTCAGGTTTTTGTCCACAATTGGGAAAGAGAACTGGCAAAATGGTGGTCAAAATAACAATTATTCTCCATTTTCTAATTGTGTGGACCCTTGGAAAACCCTTAAATATAATTTATCTCTTGACTCTTGAGAGCAGTAAAATGAAACCAAATGGACCCGTAAGGGTCCATTTGGTTTCATTTTAACGCTCTCAAGAGTTACAGATCTATACATTTTAGGGGACTGTCATGTGATCTACCTGCATGGTCTGTGTGATCTACTGGTAGATCACCATTTTGGCCACCTTTTTGGGCAGCCCTGCCCTGGTCTAGAATATCATGAAGTGTCTTCAGTGTGTTTAGAAACCATGCAGTGAACCTTGAAGATGTAAATCTCTTTGAGTCATCCTGGGACAGCCGACATGCATAGCTAACAGTTAGCAGTTTCACTTTCCACTGAGCAGATGTGAAGAGTTTCCCTATGTGGAACTAATAATAGGCGAAACTGCTTTTGGCTGCGAGTTAACTTGTGCAGTGACCTGTCACATAACTTGTGTTCATATGTAAGCGTTCTAATTCATTATACTATTTAAAGTCTCATAATTGATATGCAAGCACTCATACATCCTCACACATCCAGTTCAGATCTTGCCTTGGAGGATAAATCACTAACCCTGTCTGCCACTGTTGCGCATAGGCGGATTTAATGGGGGAGCCATAGGGGGGAGTGGTGGCCAGGGGTGAAATTGTTTTTTTTTTATGTGGGATTTTCTTTTTTTTTTGTAATGAAATAAAACTAATTGTGTGAAATAAATCTGAATTGTATTGTTTTACAATATAATAATTTTAGAGTAGGGTAGTAATGTCACATGATTGTATTTTTTGGTACTGACCCCTACTTCGAGTGCGACGGAAGTGAATGAGTTGGTCACAGGTCACAGCAGAGCCTTAGAAATAGACAGAGTTGCGACATTGAGGGGACAGAAAATAGTCTGGTCACGTGGTTCTAGTACTCGCGCGAGCCCATAGGCTCCGATGCATTCGGTAACTTCCGGCTGTCACTATTCGTTGTCACTATCCCATAGAAGTCTATGTAGAGGAGCCGCCATTGGACTGGCCCTATGAAGTGAACGGATTTGGCGAACTCTATATTTCCAAGGCTCTGGGTCACAGGACACAAACGCGCGCCACGCAGCCTGACGCAGGCCACACCATACCAACCCACCGGGCTACCTGACTAGTGTCAACTGAAAAATAAATATGGATATCCGCACATTTCTTAAACCTCCACCGTCTACACCAACACTGCAGCAACTACAGCGGCCTCCAGACAAGAGCCACGACCCCAACAAGTACGTATGTCTTTTATTGATGAAAGGTAGCTACACGATGGATTAGGCTAGCTCTGGTCCAGAGCTCCACTGCTTCTGAGTCTGACTTGCATTGGAGCTCTGTTGGTCTCCGTGCATTCGGCCATTACTGCACCCGACCAGCCTCTCTTCTCTAGTGGATATATAAAGAACGTTTTACCTACTCACCAAAACAAACACGTCTTGTGTCATTAGAAAGCCTACTTACCTTAGTGGTCGCACTCTTAGCCCCCCACCACACGGATAAAATGAACTTTACCTTAGTGGAAACACTCTGAGCCACACGGATAAATTGGACTTTTTGGCCAGAACGCGATCGTTTTTCACTGAAGGAAAAATATTTCCTATGGAACTTTTCTATTGGCAATATCGGTAGAGGGCGCAAATCCTGGTTGTTTTTCCGCTGAAAAACGATCGCGTTCTGGCCAAAAAGTCCATTTTATCCGTGTGGTGGGGGGCTAAGAGTGCGACCACCAAGGTAAGTAGGCTTTCTAATGACACAAGACGTGTTTATTTTGGTGAGTAGTTAAAACGTTCTTTATATATCCACTAGAGAAGAGAGGCTGGTCGGGTGGAGTAATGGCCGAATGCACGGAGACCAACAGAGCTCCAATGCAAGTCAGACCCAGAAGCAGTGGAGCTCTGGACCAGAGCTACACGATGGATTAGGCTACTATCGTAAACAAGTGTAATCTATCTGACGTGACTGTGTCCATTCAAATTAAGTTATCAGCACTTTTGTAGCTGTAGTTGAAATGTACTCATGTCATTTAAACGGCATAATAAAACATTCAATTCATTCATTCAGCGACGACCAGCAGCAGCGGCCGTCCGTGAGCAGCGCCGTTGGCACCGCGCGTCGCGCCCGCCACTGGCACCACAAAAGAGCCACCGACGCCGGGGCTTCCAACCAGTGTTGGTCTATATTACTTAGGAAAGTAACTTCTTTACTTTACTCGTTACCCCTTAGACAAAGTAATATCATTACTTTACTTATTACTGGATTTGAAGAGTAATATATTACATATTACGTTATTACTTTCCCAAGTTCTCAACACCGCTTTTGAAAAATTAGAGAAGTACAACATAATCCGTTTATTACAAAATAAAGCAGCAATGCGATTTGTAGTGTACATAACTGCGCAGGATGCAGTGTGTGGACTGGATCTACAATCTACTGCACATCTCTGTTGTTACAGTACCTGTCAATAGCTTGTACATCTGTTCTATTTTTGCATGCAACAAGCTCATTTAAAAAAAAAGTAACTTGGCGTTACTTGCAAAGTAATGCGTTACTTATTACCCATTTTTGCAGAGTAATCTCGTTACTTTACTTTTTGGAGCAAAAGTAATAATATTACAGTAATATGTAGGCCTAATCTAAAATTAGTTACTGCCCAACACTGCTTCCAACAGAGCAGCTACCGCTCCCGCAGCCGAGCAGCCACAGCGACCGACAGCGCCAGGAGAGCCACCGTGTCCGGGCCCAACAAATCCACCCTGCCCTGGCCTGGCCCATCAACAGCATCATCATCATCTCCAGTGGATATTATGGATCATCGTAATCTTGGCGAAAAAAACATAGAAAGACCGTTGTTTCACTTGATCATCTTAAAAAGGAGAACTATCCAAATATATCCAAAGTTGCTACAGCTGTCACTCACACTGCCCATTTGGGTCTGCTGCTACGACAGAGAGAAGTTTCTCTGCCATGAGAAAAATCCGAAGTTGGCTGCGTTCAACAATGGCAGATGCAAGGTTTTCTACTCTGTCCATTCTTAAAACATTGAGTCTGATTTAACAGCAAAGCTGTCACCGGAGATGATCGTGGACATTTATGATGGACGCAAAAAAGGCGCCTGCACTAGGTGAGACATGATCTTTTTTTTCTTTCACCATGCTGCTGTATTGATTAATATATGTGCGCGGCCGTGCGCTCTGTGACTGTGCAATTGTTCCCTGGCTATATGTGCTTGTTGTGTTATGTTTGTGTTGTTACCCTGATCGGTTCGAGTCGCTGGCCTGAATTCTTACTGTTTTACACAGTGGAGTGCAAGTGTGCAAGTGCACATTGTTTTGTATTTGGTGAGGATTCAAGTGGTCTAATGCAGGGGTTTTCAACCTTTTTGATGCCAGGGCCCACCGTTTATTCAGCACTTGAGCCACGGACCACCATTTGATTACATTTTCACCCCAAAGACCTAAAACTAAAGAATTCTTTTGGTTTTGTCCACAATTCCAGGCTGGATCTTGCAAACAAAACAGTGTAGACTTCTTAATTAAAGTGGTGCTAATTCAGATGATGAATATTTTAACTCTTGAGAGTGTAAAAATGAAACCAAATGGACCCGCAAGGGTCCATTTGGTTTCATTTTTACATTCTCAAGAGTTACATCTGGTTAACCAACTTTCCATCATTTAGCCTGGGGACCACCTGGAACTCTCTCAGGGACCACTGGTGGTCCCCGGACCACCTGTTGAAAACCCCTGGTCTAATGGAACAGCAGTAGGCTACTTGTTATGTGGTCTTTAGTATTCCCTCCTTTATCTGTCACTTTGCCAATGCATAATACGCACAGGCAGCGCAGCAGTGGTTGGACTGACTGAGTGTTGATGTTGGTTACAAAAACATGAACGTAGTGCTAGACGTTGTATGGAGGTGGCTTGTGTGCGTGTGCGCGCGCACTACGCGCCGCGTGCGCATGCAGTACGTGCGCGCGCGCAGTGCGCGTCGCACTCGCAGTCTCGCACCCCATGCGTCCGAAGTCAAACTACGCGTATGCTAACATCAAAAAAGTGTTTTTTTGATTGTGTTTTTGACCTATATTTAACAAAAAACAAAAACAAAACAATGGTCTCAACTCAGTTTCCTGAAGGCTAATTGATTGAGATTGGCTAATCTGGACCAATCAAGGAAAAGTCCTCCTATTTAATAATAATAATAATAATAATAATAATAATAAAATAAATAGCTGTGTCCACTGGCAGTCAGGGATGGTGGTCAATGCCCCCCTAAATGCCCTGACTGCCCCACCAAATACCCAATATATTTCAAATTAAAGTGCTTATATTTAAAATGATTTGAAACTCTACTACTGCTACTAACTAACTACAGCTGTGTCACCACTAAACCAACAGCATTTCATCGTTGAAAACAGAAAACTCTCTGAGTCAGACCTTTAGCTTTATGCATGCTGCGTGTCTGTTGCAACTTCAACAACTGATGTTATTATCAATGAAGTCCTGGAACTGAAAATGGTATGGGTGCGGCTTCATGATTTTTTTCCTGGCCCCCCCAATTGGGAAATGTTATCCGCCCCTGCTGGACTTTGGCTTCTCTTCCAGGTTGTTAGACATTTGATGCGAGAAGGTAGTGGCAAAAACATAATTTTCACTATCATTCAATTCCAGGCGCCAGATTTGACACACCTTAAAGGGAGTGCAAATACACCCGGAAGTTTGATGGAATGCATTGGAGTCGATGAGAACTCAATGACCAGCACCTGAACAAATAAGGTTTCTGGATAAGTGAGAGCTTTTGTAATTGTAATTTGTTAGATTAGATATTTTGGGGATTTCTGAGTTTATTGTGAATGAATTCACACATGTCACCATGGATTCTAATTGTGTCGCGCTACCACCTTGTAGATCTGTTGTTTTGAGGGGTGGCATTGTGTCTCTGCACTATGCGCCTGTTCACCACAGAAAGCTCTTGGTTGTCATTTCATTATCTGTTTTCAGAACGTCCTATAGCTGTTTGTGACTGTAACCTGGTTATCATTACTACTATGCGACCATTAGTATGAGATCTCTGTTTCTAAAGGAGTGATAACTGTTTTCAGGAGACAAGTAGCCTAGGTCAGTAGTTAGATCAGGTGTTCTCGATGTTTCATCCAGAATAATTCCACTTTCGTGTGTTGGTGTTGCTGGAGGCGGTCCCCTGTATTGAACGGCGTGTTCAGAAATGTGCTTTCAACCCACTGGTGTGATCTGTGGTCATTCGTTTACATATACCTGGTGCGTTGTTTGGTTTTAACTAGAGCTGTCCAATATTGACAAAATGGTTGAGGCCAATGGTTGACAAAAAAATAAATAAATAACGGGAGCATCCAGTGAGTTTTGTGATTTGGAAATCGCCCCAACACGTGCACCAAGGCCTGCCCCCACTCGATTATAATTGGAGGAAGGTCCCCCATATATTTTTCCCTGGTAGGCACATGTCTGGGAATGGTATTTTACTGATTTTAAAAAAAGAACAACAAAAATATTTTTCCTGATAAGACTTTATCAGCCGACTTTATCTGAATGGCCGATATGCAGTATCTCCCATCCCTAGTTTTAACTGCTCATTGGTAAATAGGCCTAAAGGCACACTGTTTGGTTTACAGATTGAACCCAAAAAAGTCAGTCCACCCAAAGAGGCTCATGTTTCGTTTTTTTGTTGTTTTTTTTCCAAACACGTTTATTTTGGCATAAAAAGTCAGTTAAGGCTGTCCGGTACACTGTTGTCATTCTTTATCCTTTTGGGCTTGGGGGGGTGGGGTGGGTAGAGGGAGGGAGAGAGGTGGAGGTGGGGGAGTGAGGGTTAGGGTTTCTGATTGAATTGAGGGGGTAGGAGGTTGGGGTTTTCTTTCTTTTCTAGAGAAATAAAAAGCGCCGGATGGGCGGTTGGTTGAGAGCAGTAGCAGTAGCAGTAGTAGTAGTCGCAGTAGTGAGAGGCATGGCTGCAACTACACCAGGCGTCCAGCAGGTGTCAGTGGTGGTTGCGCTGTTCACTTGCTGGCGGTGAGGTTGAAGCAGCCCCTCTGGTGGAACTGCATGTCCCTGACGCGACGCATGGACTGGATCTGAGGCTGGAAGGCGCAGAACTCGTTGTAGTGTCTGTAGTCGCCGCACTCGAACAGGTACTGGTAGCCTCTGTAGCCGGGGTACTGGTAACCCACCCAGCTGAGGAGCACAAAAGGAAAACGCCATTAGAACACACTCAAACAGAGTAGGCCTACTGGTATAGGTACAGGTATATGAGTCACCTAGTTCAGGGGGTTTCAGATGATGAATATTTTAACTCTTGAGAGTGTGAAAATGAAACCAAATGGACCCGCAAGGGTCCATTTGGTTTCATTTTTACATTCTCAAGAGTTACATCTGGTTAACCAACTTTACACCATTTAGCCTGGGGACCACCTGGAATCCTCTCAGGGACCACCAGTTGAAAACCCCTGACCTAGTTTTCAAACTCTGTCTGAACCCAAGCAGGCCCGATCCAGAAATTTAAAATATATGCTCAGTAAGGCCGGATCGGGCCTCGGGCTCTGTGGGAAAAAAATAATATATATTGAAGACAAATAATTCTGTTCTGTTCGGTCTCTCTGTGTTATGTTGCACGCTGGCATTTCACCTTTACTCTGTGCAGAGGTCTCAAATTCTGCCAAAACCCGACAGTTTATGGATGGGTCGGCGCTATGAAATCTATTCCGTTTAGTCGGGCCGGGCCTCGGACCGGATCAGTTAGGGCCCATTTAGACTTGTAGAACCACCCAAATATAGCTTGGGTATTGATAAATGTACTGTAATTCTCCAATCTGTTATTGAATCAAAATACATTTCTTTCTCTCCCTATTGATACTCCTCTAGCTTTTGAAGATTTTGGCTTAAAATGCCTGTGTAACATGTAGGCCTACATTTGGACTGTTTTGTATCGGCTGTTATGTTGTATATTATTTGTATGTTTTTTTTTTCTATGAAGCATGAGTTTGAATTAATGGCATTCACTCATATTTTGTAGATTAGTCCTTATAGGTCCATAACCCTTATATTTGGCCTGATATTAAGATAGCATGACATTGAAGAAATATCACTATGAGCATTGTGTATTCTGTATAATGGTCTATTTTTTGTCTCAAGGTTATGTTGACATTGTTTCTGAAAGTACGTAACTATTCTTTCTGTCAAGCATAAACGGGAGATGTGCCCGCCCAGTCGTGTGGTCTGTTTTAGAAGCTGCCTTCTCGCTTCTTATAGTTCCGAATTGTGTGTATAGTTCCGTATTCTGTGTGGTTGTGGCCTATAGTTCCAAATTTAGTGTGGTTGTGGATTACAGTTCCGAAGACTATGTATAGTTCCAAATTCTGTGTGGCTGTGGCTTATACTTCCAAAATCTGTATGTAGTTCTGAATTGCGTGTGGCTGCATGTGGCCTATAGTTCCGGATTCTGTGTGGCTGTGGTCGATGGTTCCGAATTTAGTGTGGCTTGCTTTGGCCTATTGTTCTAAATTCTATGTGTAGTTCTGAATTCTGTGTGGCTTTGGTTAATGATAATGACTTTGGTTGTGTGTGTATGGTGTGTGTACTCACGCTCCTCCGGGCACCCTCACGCTGCCCACTCTGTCACAGAAGCCATGCGCCCAGAGGGTGGGCACGTCATCCTCCTGGATCTCCATCTTGTTGCCCTTGAAGTCGGAGAGCTCAAATAGGCAGATCTTGTGCTCCATGCTGTCCTGTAGGCGGGTAGAGGAGTGGGAAGGTTTTGTTTGTTTGGTTAGTGCTGTTTTCTACATTCAAGATTTGTGCTGCGTTTTCACAATTTCCCTCTCCCCTTATTGAAAAATGTTCACGCCTCATAGCGCACCACAGAGTGGCGTGCTATGTGGCGTGTAGACCTGCTATTTTTCAATAAGTTCAAGGTCATAGTATGGCGTAGTTACGTGGCGGCCATCTTACGAGAGTATAGCATAACATTGTGTCTATGAGCATAAGCGATAACGCTTAACCGATTTTCAAACGGATTGGTTTTGTTGTAAATGATATGAAAATGGTTGAAAACCAGTGCTTTAGAAGACAATTTTTTTGTTGTCCCGGTTTTGTTTGACAATGCAGAGGAAATGTTCTAGATCCATTGTGCAGACCAAGGAGCCCATTCTTATATAGAGCGCAGTGCTGGATGACATGTATGCCGCTAGCAGTCCACAAACCGACAGCTAGTGTTGTACAGTAGCAACTAACGTCTCTGCAATGTGTTTGTATTGCTACAGAACAATCAAAAAATGGCTTTTTGGCCTCAAATTCTCAGGGATTAAAGTAAAAAAAATCTTGACTGAAAATGATCTTTTGCAAATAAGCACTGAGCTAATTAAATGACCCCTGTGAAATCCTCAGGACTGAAATCAGTACCCAGTACTGAGAACTTTAATCCCTGAATTCTCTAGGTCTTGGCCTCTTGACCCCTCTAGGTCTTGATCTTGTTCTCGACTCCTCTAGTTGCTAGTCTCGTCTTGTTGTTTGTTTGTGACTTTGGTCTTGTTGTGGTCTGAGTTATTACTCACCATGCGGATGGGCCGCATGGACATGAAGCAGTCACTGCGGTAGGAGTTGCTCCAGGTGTCCCAGCGAGGATACTCTCCCTTCTCCAGGATGAACATCTCCCCGCGGAAGTTATTTTGCTCAAAGCCGACCCAGCTGAAGAGGAGGGGCGCAGCCGCCGAGGGCAGGGAGAGCACAGGGGGGGAGAGAGGAGGGGAGAGGAGGATTATTGGAAAGACAGTGACCCCCGAAAGGAGAGGAGGTTGACGGGAAAGATAGAGACGCAAGTCGAGGAAAATGGTGACCCAAAAGGGGTGCCTCAATTGGGAGCAGTGTCTCCAGAGGGCATGGGTTCACAACGAAGAGTGAAATATTTACGGTACTTACAGTGCACATTTCTGTCTCTTGTTTATACTTCTCTATTTCAGATACTGATCTTAGTTCCACCACATCCATTAGCCACATTTTACTATGCTGATTCAGAAGATTCAGCCTACTGCTACAAGTGATGTACTGTATCGCAAAACCATGAAGTAATCCTGGGCTCTAGACTGCCTCCCCCTGGCCAGCCGTGGCGCCTGATGGATGGATCCATGTCAGGTGAAAAGAAGGCAGCTTGGAATCCTCATGCATTGAAGGAAGCATGAGGCCAAGCCGCTGCCTCCCCAGGCTGGTGGAGGGTGTGTAGAGCCCAGGATCACATTAGGAATTGGCACTGGGTGAAAAAATGGTTATAAAATTGTGGGATAAAATAATAATAATTATTATTATAATTATTAAAAAAATAAAAATGATAGATCGACAAATACATTGTGAGGTTAATCTACCCAAGCATCTCTATATAATGCAATTAAGCTGCTGCTCCTCCTACACTATCATCTGTAGTCGTAAAGTGATGAATGCGATAATCTCCATCCAATAACCGTATATATACTGTATCTGCAACAATAACATGAGGTACATGTGGTGTGTGTTACTTAATGAAATAGGAGCAAAGTGCCATGTGTACAGGCTACGTTTACTTAAAATGCATTTAGATGCATCTTAGAATGTCTTTGCCTCCCATTAGTGGGATAGATTGGGACTGTGTATGCGCATGCGTTTGTGTGCACATGCGTGCATGTGTGTGCGTGCATGTGTGTGTGTGTGTGTGTGTGTCCACTTACGGGCCGCACTCCACGATGATACTACGCACTCTATCCATGCCGCGGTCACACACGTTCATGCACTCGTTCTGGACCTCCATCATCCTGCCCTGGAAGTTCTCCTGGTCGAACAGCATGATCTGGAGAATGTGCAAAAAACAGAGAAAAAAAAATATATATTTTCCATGTTCTACACATAGAAAAAGGGTTGGTCAAATACTAAAGTACTGTGTGAAGGCTTCTATTAGGGAATAGGTCAAATACTAAGGTCAATAAGTGCTGTGTGTAGGCTTTTATTTGGGAATAGGTGAAATACTAAGGTCAATAAGTACTGTATGCAGGCGTCTGTTTATGAATAAGTAAAATAAAATATACTAAAGGTAAATAGCTACTGTTATGAATAGGTAAAACACTTAAGAGGCCAATAACTACTGTACACAGGCCTCTTATGAAGGTAGAATTCATAAGCAATGGCTATGCCGTAATCTGTGTACACAATGTGTCATCTACTTTCTCTGCCCCAAAAATTACATTTACTACACTTTCTGTGTTTGTTTGTTTTCGTAAAAATTGGCAAAATGACCCATCCTCGTAATGAAACGCCAACGCCCCAAAACTCGGGTTTCTTTAAAAGAGAACTATAGGCCTAACTAACAGAGATACAAAGGGCTTGGAACATGGAGGACTCACCCTGTAGTTGCCCATGCCAGGCTCTCCGGTCTTGGTAGCCTTGCTGCTGGCGGCGGGGGCGGGGGCACCCTTGTCCTTGGCATCGGGTGCCCTGGCTGGAGGCGGACTTGGCGGTCTGAGACATGGCTAGGAGAGTCTGGAGGAAGAAGATGACGGCAAGATGGTGAACACGAAGTGTCACGGAGTTGAGAGAAAGACACTGGCTGAATGGATGAGAACGGGAGGCACGCCCGATCCTGGTATGGGTGACACTGGCTGAAAGTACCGCCCTGCACTGTACTTTTGGTGTTTTAACTTTTATTGGAAAAGGTGTTCACGGCTCATAGCAGGTGTTCACAGGTCATAGCGCGCCACAGCCGCGCTATGATTATGTGAATGCAGCGCATATCTTTCAGTATGTTCTTTCTACAACCTACAATGTCAGGTCAAATTGCTTATGGTGATGGGTATAGGCCACGTATTAGCTTTTTGCGTATACTGGTATATATGTATACACTAGGTTCTATATCCACTTCAACAATCAATTATTGTCATAGCGATCATTGTATCAATTATTTTTCAATTCAGCGAATGACTGACAGATGTCTAATGTTATGTGTTTATTTTACATCAAGTCAATCAACGTGGAGGGAAAAAAAACACGCAACGCGTGTGTCTAATAGATTTGTTTCATGAAGTACTGTATTAATTTGTCAGTTTGTTAAGCAACAATTGCCGATAGGCTATGCAAACTCACTTGTGAGCGTGCGTAGATTTTAGATCGATCTTATTCCTGACATTTATTAATGTAGATTATTATTGTTATTATTATTGTTTATAATCAATGATATCTGTTAAGTTTGATTGGCTGTTGTACTGTACTGTTTGGGATTTGGTACTAAAAAGCAAGGACAGGAGCTCTGCTGTTTGCTGTGACACTGACACAGGCCTGCCATGGCCTGGAGTTTTTCAGTACAGGGACACTCTAGTGCACTGCTAGTGGTGTATTATTATGAGACTGACAGTAGACAGAAGGCCTAAACGGGTGTCTTTGCGCTCGCTGCATAGCGTGGTGTGATCCTATAGCCTGGCGCTGCTGCTGCTGGGTGGATGGATGGGTGTGCTGGCGTAGTAGTAGTGCTTACCTGTGTTAGTACGGCTTGCGGTGCCCGTGTGTGTGGGTGGCTGGCTCGTGCTGGTCCCCTCAGCACCGCATCAAGGCTTTTATACCCTGGCAAGGGGCCGCGCGCAGGGGCTCACCGCACAATGGAAAGCCCCCCGTCATCAACAGTCCGCGGCCCGCGCCAAAGCCAGCGGGTGTCATTGCATAGAACTAGAATCGCCATTCCCCCCCACCCCCCGCCCCCCCGGGCGTGCCGCGTGCCTGTTAAGCAGTTTGCTTGTTTCAAAGGAAAGCCCTGACAGCGCAACTTTTCCCTAGCTGTGCCTCTGTTTGAGAGAGAGTCGGTGGGACGCCCGTGTTAAGGGTGCAGAGAGCGTGAAGAGTTAAACTCCTTTACAAAATGTGTTACCCGCCACCACCCCGCCTATACACATAGGCTACACACCTGTACATACTCCACTGATTCTGTGGACTCGAACAGGGGTTTTCAACCTTTTTCATCCCAGGGACCACCATTTATTCAGGATTTGAACTACGGACCACCATTTGAGGATATTTTAGCCCCACAGACCCCTAATCTAAAGATTTATTTTGCTTTTGTCCACAATTACAGACTGGATTTGGGAAACAAAACAAGCAAAACATACATTCCAATTCAGATGATGAGTATTTTAACTCTTGAGAGTGTGAAAATGAAACCAAATGGACCCGCAAGGGTCCATTTGGTTTCATTTTTACGTTCTCAAGAGTTACATCTGGTTAACCAACTTAGCTGGGGACCACCTGGAACCCTCTCAAGGACCACTGGTGGTCCCTGGACCACCTGTTGAAAACCCCTGGACTAGAACAATGACCAAAAGGTGATGGTCGACTACTTTTTTTTTTTTTTACTGACGAAAACAAGATAAAAACTAAAGAGTAAGATATGCTGACAACGACTGACTAAATGTAGGATTATTTCAAAAAGTTAATTAGCGCGGGGAGTTGAGAGGAGATCTAATGGAACTCTGAGAAAAGTAGCCTCAACTAATATGCAGCTTTGCGGTTGCGTGTAGGACAGTAAGCCTACTGGTAGATCATATTTTTGGAATGTAACGTAATGTGTAAGCTGTCAAACTTTGTGTGAATGTAGTTGGCTATAAGGATTTGAGATGGTCTGGGGTAACGTTTGGGGTCTGGGTAATAGGTTCAGGGGTAACTTGTGTGGTCGGGAGTAACTTTTGGGGTCTGGGTTAACTTGTGGGTCCACAAAACCTGTGGGGTCCGCCGTAACTTGTAGATTCTATAAACCTGTGGGTCTCTGGGGTAACTTTTGTGATCAGAGGTAACTTGTGGGGTCTGGGGTAACTTTGTGGTGGGGAGTAGCTTTTGGGGTCTGAGGTAACTTGTGGGGTCTACAAAACCTGTGGGTCTGGTGTAACTTGTGGATTCTATAAAACTTGTGGGGTCTGGGGTAATTTGTGGAGTCTGCGGTAACTTGTGGGGTCTGGGGTAACTTGTGGATTCTACAAAAATTGTAGGCTGTGGGGTAACTTGTGTGCATGGTCTACAAAAATTGTGGGGTCTGGGATAACTTGTGGATTCTACAAAACTTGTGGGCTCTGGGGTAACTTGTTTGTCTACAAAACTTGTGGAGTCTCGTGTAACATGAGGGGCCTTGTTGGTGTGGAAAAGGCCCCTCATGTTACACACACACACACACATGGAGTTGAACCACTTACTTTATACTGCATAATTTGTGCACACTAATGCACATGATAAAATACCACTATTTTTTTTTCTACTCAGTCTGTGTCTCACAGAAGGGCAGTGGACAGTTCAGAAACCTGTCCTCTAATGACATCATCAATGGGGAATCCAAGCTAAACTGCAGGCTTTCTATTCCTGAAAGGTTGCAATGCAAAAATGGCCGCCAATATTCCCCTAATAATAAAAATCTAAATCTATGTTTTTTGTTTTTTTTTTCCCCGAAAATATATTGTTAAAAAAATCTGCATAATTATGTCATTGGAGGACAGGTTTCTGAACTGCCCACAGCCCTCCTGTGAGACACAGACAGAGTAGAAAAAATAGTTGTATTTTATCATGTACATTAGTGAGGATCTGATATAGAGCTGCGCAGTCCCGCCCCTTTCATGATGTCGCCTCGGATCCAGAAGTGGATTCCTCATTCATTTTCCTCATAGACTTTTCGAAAATGGTTCATAAAAACACGATTGCGCCGCGGACAAAGCCAACTCGGGTCGTGACAAATCATGACGACAAACACAATATTATCATGCAATATCTAATTAGCAAGAAGTACAAAAACGGCAGGAGCATAGCTCTGGTCCGTAGCTCTAATGCAATAGATTAGATCTCTGTCACAATTTTACCACATTCAATTTAGTGACCCCAAATTAGATACCAAAGCTCCGTGTCACATGTTGTGATATTGTATACCCATATGTGATCTTTTTTGTTTTCCCCCACGAAATTAGCTGCAAAGCATCAAACTCCATTCAACCACCAACTCCTGGAGTAACTTTCCTGGGATTTGTTGGTCAACAATATCTTCTCCCTTTTGAGTACAATTGTGCCCTGTGGCAAAAAGAATAGCTGTTCCATAAGCACGCAATGTGTCGCAAATTCACAATGTGATGTATTGTGAGCTTGTGTGGATGGGCTATTTTCAGCAAGTGATGCTGGCGAGCCACAGAGTACGACTTAGGGATTATATGATCATATTCATATGATCATATGAATATGATCATTCATATAGAGTTGGATATGAACTACATATGCAGTCATGATTCATATAGCTGGATATGAACTACATATGCAGTCATGATTCATATAGAGCTTAATGTGAACTACATGCAGTCATGATTCATATACAGTAGTTGGATATGAACTAAATGCAGTCATGATTCATATAGAGCTTATTATGATCTACATGTGGTCATGATTCATATAGTTGGATATGAACTACATGCATGTTGGATATGAACTATGTTGTACATGCAGTCATGATTCATATAGGGTTCACCGCATTTATACACATACAGATTAGCATCAAGCGGATTATGATTGGATTACATCACTTAGATGGTGATTAATTCCAGCGGAGGGATCAGGGTTAATCTGATCCATCTAAATCTCTCACATCACAATCATCGCTCAGCGCACATGTACTGTATTTCAGCTCGTAAACACTGCTACACAAAGGTCACCAGTATGTCCGTGCACGGACAAACGTGTCCCTAGTGAAGAATTTTTTGTGTCAAATTTATTATTTCTGTTTTACACACCAGTACAATGAGATTGTGTGTCCGTCCCTGGGTTCCTGGTATGGCGTGTCTGTCTGAGCACGGAACTTGTGGGGTCTGGGGTAACTTGTGAGGTCCACAAAACTTGTGGGCTCTGGGGTAACTAGTGAGGTTCATGAAACTTATAGGGTCTGGGGTAACTTTTGGGGTTCATAAAACGTGTGGGGTCTGGGGTAACTATTGGGGTCTGGGGTAACTTGTGGGGTCTGGGGTAACTTGTGGGGTCTGGGGTAACGTTTGGGGTCAGGGGTAACTTGTGTGGTCGGGAGTAACTTTTGGGGTCTGGGTTAACTTGTGGGGTCCACAAAACCTGTGGGTCCGGCGTAACTTGTGGATTCTATAAACCTGTGGGGTCTGGGGTAATTTGTGGAGTCTGGGGTAACTTTTGGGGTCAGAGGTAACTTGTGGGGTCTGGGGTAACTTTGTGGTGGGGAGTAGCTTTTGGGGTCTGGGGTAACTTGTGGAGTCTACAAAACCTGTGGGTTCTGGCGTAACTTGTGGATTCTATAAAACTTGTGGGATCTGGGGTAATTTGTGGAGTCTGGGGTAACTTGTGGGGTTTGGGGTAACTTGTGTGCATGGTCTACACAAATTGTGACTCCTATTGTGAATCTACACATCAAAAATGTGAATTGTTCCATTACTGAAAATCCATTTCAAGGCCCCCTGAAAGTTTGAGCGTTGAAATAGTGGTGATGGTGTTACTTATTGTTATAGTGTCTAAGAATAATGCACTTATAATGAAAAATATTGGAAGGTTTTCCTGACGTTTGAAAACAGTATTTGTGGGTTTGAGTTGACAGTTTGTGATGTTGAGTTTAGTTTCTTGCACCCAAAACTAAGAAACTTTCACGTTTTTGTCCACAATTGGGAAAGAGAACTGGCAAAACTTTGGTCAAAAATTATTCTCCATTTTATAATTGTGTGGACCCTTGAAAATTACATAATTCAGCTGTTAATATATAATATAATTTAACTCTTGAGAGTAGAAACCAAATGGACCCATAAGGGTCCATTTGGTTTCATTTTAATGCTCTCAAGAGTTACAGATCTATAAGGGTCCAAGTGCTGGGGGGACTGTCATGTGATCTACCTGCACGTGTGTGATCTACTGGTAGATCATGATCTATCTTTTGGGCAGCCCTGTCGTGGTGTCTTTGAGTAGGTTCCAAATGTCTCGTCTCTCACTCGTCTCTCTAACAAATGGAACCAAATGGTTCCATTTGTTCCCTTATGGGTCCAAATGGAACCCTTTGGTTCCATTTGGCTCTTAGAGTTACCTGCAGTCCTTGAAATCAAAACGTTGGAGAACCACTGCACACTAAATGCAACAGAGCCTTAAATAGTATCAAAACTACTGTAAAAAAGTAAATGATTTAGTTAGTCCACGGTCAGATTCAGTAGTACAAACACACTGATGGCTGTGTGGGGTGAGTTTAGTGAATGTCAAGGGGACATCAATGCATGGCAACTGTGTTGCTACTCAGCTGCCTTTGCCAGCTATGTACTGTAACCCCTAAGTTATGGAATGTTATGGATTGTAGTGATGAGTTGTATTTTTAATATATCCATGAATCCACATCTTTGTCATTTTAGCATTACACAATGCTTCACCTATGCATTTACATGCCGTAAATATAGATCATCAATCGTTTTATAATCCATCAATTATTTAATTGATATATTACACCAGTCAAGTGTCTCTCGAAAAATGGATGCAGGGGCCCTAGCAAGTCCCTTTATTTCCTTGATATAATATACTTGATATAATATATGTACATACACCAGTATATATTTTACTGGGTTTTAGAACTGCATTACCACCAGTGCCTGTCTGTCTGTCTGTCTGTCTGTCTGTCTGTCTGTCTGTCTGCCTGCCTGCCTGCCTGCCTGCCTGTCTGTCTGTCTGTCTGTCTGTCTGTCTGTCTGTCTGTCTGCCTGCCTGCCTGCCTGCCTGCCTGCCTGCCTGCCTGCCTGCCTGCCTGCCTGCCTGCCTGCCTGCCTGCCTGCCTGCCTGTCTGCCTGCCTGCCTGCAAGTCTGCCTGTCTGTAAGTCTGGCTATTATGAGAGTCATGTAACAACAACTAACAAATAAAAAATAAATCATATTTGCGAGTATCTTGGAACAACACGTCATTGAGCATGGTCGTTCGTGACTGTTGATAATTGGTAATTGCTGAAATAACAATTTGGTGAGATGAAAAGCAAATGCTAGCGGGGCCTACGGCTGAAAGAGTGTCAGTGTCTGGGCTTGTGCTTCCCGACGCAGCGATGCCACAGTCATATGACAGTAATTGCAGCTCCATTAGGCATGGTGGCAGGGGCGGATCTAGGCATGGGGGCAATGCCCCCCTAAATGCCCTGACTGCCCCAAAAGTGATGGCATGGATGGCTCCACTCCTGGTACTGCTACTAACTTGTCGTGGCACCACTAACTTGTGGCACCGGTAAACCAACAGCATTTCATCATTGAAAACAGAAAACTCTCTGAGTCAGACCTTTAGCTTTATGCATGCTGCGTGTCTGATGCAACTTCAACAACAACTGATGTTTTTATTGATGCTTTACTTGACTAATAAAAGTCCTGTAACCGAAAATGGTATGGATGCGGCTTCGCCTGTGGTGCGAAGTGCCATGGGCAATGGACCTTTAGGTAAGCCCCGCCCTCTTGTCCACCCTAGGACACTTTCCAGCCAGACTCATTCATTCCAATGTAAATATCATGGACTTTACATAGTAAATACTGGTTCATTTTTGGAACCAGACCTTCAAAATCTCTTCCAAATCCATCAACAAGGCATGCCCTATGCAGTGGAAAAATGTGTGTGTGGCATTTATTTTTTAAAACAATGTTTTATCATACAGGAAAGCTATTTGTGGAGAGGTTTGTCTATCACATGTTATGCTTAGCTGTGATTGGACCATAGTAGTTTGGAAAGGGGGTTATCTAAAGTTGTATTGGACAATAGCAGTTTTGGGAGGGGCTTAGCTAAAGGTCCATTGAGTCGCCCCCATACCATTTTCTCCTGCCCCGCCAATTGGGAAAAGTTGCATACACCCCTCTTATTGTGCTTATTGTTTGCCAGTGTTGGTCAATATTACTTAGGAAAGTAACTTCTTTACTTTACTCGTTACCCCTTAGACAAAGTAATATCATTACTTTACGTATTACTGGAATTGAAGAGTAATACATTACGTTATTAGGCCCAAGTTCTCATCTCCCACCTTTGAAAAAATAGAGATGTACTGTACAACATAATCTGTTTAGCGAGCTCTTTTTTAGAACTGAATCCAATTCATTGGAATAATAATAGTCTCCAATCCCACAAACTGCACCTGAAAAAAAAAGCCAACAAAATCCGACATTGTAAATGTCTTTCTTAGATAAAAATAAAAAATAAATAAAAAATAAATAAATAAATAAATAAATAAACTTGGCGTTACTTGCAAAGTAATGCATTACTTATTAGCCATTTTTGCAGAGTAATCTCGTTACTTTACGTTTTGGAGCAAAAGTAATAATATTACAGTAATATGTAAACTAAAATTTGTTACTGTCCAACACTGTTGTTCACATTAGAGGTCTTCACGGTTCTCAAAAATGCCATCCGAAATCCGAAATAAATCCGTGCAATATCACCGATTCCGAACTGTTCCTAAAATATTTTCAAATAAATAAATTGGATCCGAGTCGATCCGTGGCATGGTTTTCCGGTTCCGAACTGTTCTGAGATTTTCCCCAAATTGCTTCGCCGAGCCCGACCGAAGTCGGATTATTTTTGACCGTCCGACAGACCCGCCTTGACCAAATCCCTCCCCCGCCTTGCCTACGTTTGATGAACCTGTAGATCAGTTATATTTCGCATGCGACGCTGCCTCGGCTCGCTAACACTGTTCCGTGCTGCCAGTATACTCTACACTCTACAGGTACGTGCACACACACACAGATTAAAAAGGGGCCTGCAGCCCCAGCTCTTTCGCATGTCTAAAACACAGAAGTGCCCTCATACGGGAGGTTGCCCCTGCCCCCTTATGTAACACGCTGTCTACACGGACACCACAGACTGTCGCCCCTATCATACATGTCAGTGCATGTCCAGAAGCGCACTCGCAGAGTGACAAAGATACAATCATACACACACTTGGTTGATAGAATATTTTATTATCATTAAAAAGGCAAAAAAAAAAACGTAGAGAAAGAATACGTCTCACTGTAGTCTCGGGTATTGCACATAATGATTGACAGGTCCGACTTCCGACGGGGATACGTCCGATTCCGACCTGTCCGAGTGACTGTGATAAAACACACCGCCGGAACCGTCGGGTCTCGGACGGACTCGGATTTTTTCGGGTTCGGACCCCCCGTGAAGACCTCTAGTTCACATACTGGAAGCAGGAATGTGGACTTTAGTGACAGAAGCATAGTGTCTGTGTGTTCTGTTCACTACTGTAGTATGGTGGTGAACACATGGACAATCCTTTGGCTGTCTGTCAGGGCCGGATTTAGCCAGCCCTACTAGGGTGGGCTGGAAGAATGGCAGGGTGGGCAACTCCAAAGTTGTGGTTTTTAACCTTTTTGACAGGGCCCACTATTTATTCGCCATTTGAGCCACGGAGGACCACCATTTGAGGACATTTTAGCCCCACAGACCCAAAACTAAAGATTTATTTTGCTTTTGTCCACAATACCAGGCTGGATTTGGGAAACAAAGCAGTCAAACATACAGATCAAAATGACCATTAATCTTCTACATTCTCTAGTTGTGTAGATTTGGGCTAATTCAGTTGATGAATAGTTTAACTCTTGAGAGCGTAAAAATGAAACCAAATGGACCCGCAAGGGTCCATTTGGTTTCATTTTTACGCTCTCAAAGAGTTACATCTGGTTAACCAACTTTCCATCATTTAGCCTCTCAGAACTCTCTCGAGGACCACTAGTGGTCTCCAGACCACTGGTTGAAAACCACTGATATTACCTTTCATTGGATGGGGCAGGATACACGTTTGTGTGGGCTCTGCCCACCCCTGCCCCCCTCTAGATCGGGCCCTGTTGTGTGTTAGAAACCAGCGTGACACGCACACGGCACGCGCGCTCATACACACATTGTGCAGACGTTGTTGATGTGCCAGGGTTACTACTATAGACATGTCATCTTTTTATTGGATATGATATGATTGATTGATTGACTTGTTGATCACAACAATTTAGCCTTTTATTTAGATTATAGCTAGGGATGTCCCGATATTGTATCAGTATCTGGAAAAGTATCGGATCAGCATCCGATCAGTATCGGCAATACTGTATCAGAAAAGTATCAGTATCAGTATTGGCCCTCATTTGTCATCATCAGACCATTCGATATTGGTAAACAGTGTTGGGCAGTAACTAATTTTAGATTACATATTACTGTAATATTATTACTTTTGCTCCAAAAAGTAAAGTAACGAGATTACTCTGCAAAAATGGGTAATAAGTAACGCATTACTTTGCAAGTAACGCTAAGTTACTTGTTTAAAATGAGCTTGTTGTTGTATGCAAAAATAGAACAGATTTACAAACTATCGACAGGTACTGTAACAACAGAGATGTGCACTAGATTGTAGATCCAGTCCACACGCAGCATCCTGTGCAGTTATGTACACTACAAATCGCTTGCTGCTATATTTTGTATTTATGTTTAAATACAAGACCTCAACTGTCTTTGAAAACAATTGTGAAAAAGTTTAAAAAGTCAAAGATATTATTCCAATAAATTGGATTCAGTTCTAAAAAGAGCTCGCTAAACAGATTAGGTAGGTTGTACATCTCTATTTTTTGAAATGTAGGAGTTGAGAACTTGGGAAAGTAATGTAATATGTAATATATTACTCTTCGATTCCAGTAATAAGTAAAGTAATGATATTACTTTGTCTAAGGGGTAACGAGTAAAGTAAAGAAGTTACTTTCCTAAGTAATATTGGCCAAGACTGTTGGTAAATATACCAGTCTAACCAGTGATCAGACACAGGGGTAAGGGGTTGACACTATGGTGAATATACCAGTCTAACCAGTGATCAGACACAGGGGTAAGGGGTTGACACTATGGTGAATATACCAGTCTGACCAGTGATCAGACACAGGGGTAAGGGGTTGACACTATGGTGAATATACCAGTCTAACCAGTGATCAGACACAGGGGTAAGGGGTTGACACTATGGTGAATATACCAGTCTAACCAGAGATCAGACACAGGGGTAAGGGGTTGACACTATGGCAGCTAAATAAATGTTGTGGAATTTGCTTTGGAGTTGCCAAAGTGCACAGAGTGCTATTCTAGTCTGCTATATTATTCTGCTATTTGGTGGACTTCATATAAGATCTTTTTCTTGGGACAATTTAATTGAGTTTTAGTCCCTTTTTTTAAATGCATTTGCAAAATGTATCAGATCGGGAAAAAGTGTTGGGATTGTATTGCAAGCAAAAAAAAAGTGATTGGATCGGAAAATATCGGGAACGGCAGATACTCAAACTTAAATGATCGGGATCGGATCGGGAGCAAAACAACTTGATCGGGACAACCTTAATTATAGCATGTTGTTAAGAGAGCACCAAACAGATATCATTGATCATCCAGTGCAGGGGTCGGCAACCTTGAATGTCCAAAGAGCCAATTTGGACCAAAAACATTAAAGGAGAATTTCACACCAAAAGTTTTTTTTTAATCTTTATTTGCAGTTTTTTTTTTTTTTTTTTAAGTCGCCCAGGTCTTATTTTGTGAAAATGCTCCTTAATGGCAGTTTCCCCTCTCCCAAAATAAGCTTATAATGGGGCTAAGGGGTCTAATGCAAGTTCACCTATATACATCGCTCCAAAATGCAATTTTCTGCTATATATTGTCTCCCCACCATGTCAGTAGTGAGTTAACACTCACACTTTCACTTTCAATTTTGGTACAGCAGTGATTCAGCTGTCTCAAAGGGTGGGGGCGTGGCACATGGTTTATGGCTGAACCACTGCTGAAACGAAAGTGAAAGTGAGTGTCAACACTCTACTGACATGGTGGAGAGACCATATATAGCAAAAACTTGCATTTTGGAGCGATGTATGTAGATGAACTTGCACAAGACCCCTTAGCCCGTTATAAGCCTATTTTGGGATAGGGAAAACAGCCATTAAGGCCATTTTCACAAAATAACACAAGGACCACTTTTTTCTGTCAAATTAGGTGCAAATAAAGATAAAAAAATGGTGTGCAAACTTTAACAACCAAGGTTCATGTTTTAGGTCATATTATTAGACAAAATAAAAGTTGGGGGTTAATTGATTTACATTTGCTGCTTTCTTTCTTTAGCTGTAGCGAGTAAAGGCAGACCTAATAGACCACAAGAAATTATATCTGTCCACAAAAGAGCAGAAGATCCGGTACCTCTATACCAGGGCTGCCCAAAAGGTAGATGATGATCTACCAGTAGATCACACAGGCTGTGTAGGTAGATCACATGACAGTCCCCTAAAATACAGAACATACCGGTAGGTGATTTTAGCTCTCAGCAGGAGTGTTGGGCAGTAACTAATTTTAGATTACATATTACTGTAATATTATTACTTTTGCTCCAAAAAGTAAAGTAATGAGATTACTCTGCAAAAATGGGTAATAAGTAACGCATTACTTTGCAAGTAACGCCAAGTTACTTTTTTAAAATGAGCTTGTTGTTGCATGCAAAAATAGAACAGATTTACAAGCTATCGACAGGTACTGTAACAACAGAGATGTGCACTAGATTCTAGATCCAGTCCACACGCTGCATCCTGCGCACAGTTATGTACACTACAAATCGCTTGCTGCTTTATTTCGTATTTTATTTTTAAATACAAGACCTCAACTGTCTTTGAAAACAATTGTGAAAAGGTTTAAAAAGTCAAAGAGACAGATTTTGTTGGCTTTGTTATTATTCCAATGAATTGGATTCAGTTCTAAAAAGAGCTCGCTAAACAGATGTTGTACATCTCTATTTTTTCGGTGTTGAGAACTTGGGAAAGTAATAACGTAATATGTAATATATTACTCTTCGATTCCAGTAATAAGTAAAGTAATGATATTACTTTGTCTAAGGGGTAACGAGTAAAGTAAAGAAGTTACTTTCCTAAGTAATATTGACCAACACTGCTCAGCAGGGTATAAGGGTACTATAGTTGGGCCCTTATAGATCTCTAACTCTTGAGAGCGGTAAAATGAAACCAAATGGACCCGTAAGGGTCCATTTGGTTTCATTTTACCGCTCTCAAGAGTTAAATTATATTCAAATTTAAACATCTGAATTACGTAATTTTCAAGAATCCACACAATTAGAAAATGTAGAATGATTGTTATTTTGACCAACATTTTGCCAGTGTTCTTTCCCAATTGTGGACAAAAACGTGAAAGTTCTTAGTTTTGGGTGCAAGACACTAAACCCAACATCACAAACTGTCAACTCAAACCTCAAATACTGTTTTCAAACGTCAGTAATAGCATATACAGCAAAACCTTCCAATTCTCCCCCTCTATTTTTCATTATAAGTGCATTATTCTTAAGCACTATAACAGTAAGTAACACCATCACCACTATTTCAAAGCTCAAACTTTCTAGGGGGCCTTGAAATGGATTTTCAGTAACAGAATAATCACATTTTCGATGTGTAGATCTTGTTGAGCTGGTCATTTCGAAAGTAGCTCTCAAGTCAAAAAAGGGTGGGCACCTCTGCTCTATACCTTCACATTCAGTAGAACCTTTGTAGACAGGTGTAATTTCCGGGGGTTTATTAGGACTATAGCAAATACAATCGAAAAATCGAAATTGCTACACACACACACACACACACACACACACACGCACACACGCACACACGCACACACGCACACACACACACACACACACACACACACACACACACACACACACACACACACACACACACCGTTTTAGATAAATGGGGGTGTGGAGGCAGGGCAGGGGGCTGATAGTGTGATGCCACTATATTATAGTTTTGTTCATTGGAAGGTTCATTTGTTCACTGGAAAGGTTTCAGCCCTCAGGAAACCCTAAATACAAAGGGAAGACGTGATTGCACGTAATATAAACACACACACACACACACACACACACACACACACACACACACACACACACACACACACACACACACACACACACACACACACACACACACACACACACCAAGGGGTCTAATGTTCACCTCTTAAACATGTACAAAATTGAAAGAAAAAGAAAACAGCAAAATCACACCACTAAACAGTTTTTGACTATTTATTGACAAGAGAGTCCCACTAAACACAAAGACATGCAAAAAAAGACAAATTTCAAAGATATTGCAAATTAAAATGTGGAAAATGATTTGAAACACTATGCTACTAACTACAACCTGAACCTCTGCTCCAGCTTAGTGCTGTGGCGAGTGACTGTCCAGCCAATAACCACTCAGAGTGGGTTTTTTTAATGCCGTTCAGACGAATAGCAAATAAGTCACGCATTTATCACGTCGTACAGCTGGTATTCCTGATGTAACCAGCAGTAAATTAGGCCTAAAGATAATAGAGACAACTTTAGTCTGTACAACCTTGTTTTGATTGGCTAAAACGCTGCCTCAACCCCCCCCCCCCCCCCCCCCCCCCCCTCACAAACTAGCGCCGTCCTTTCTTGAGTCGGACAAATGTTTTGTTTTCATGATTTCTGAAGTTCTGGACCGTCTGCAGGACAAAGCAAGTGCCTATCTGCAGGGAAACAGCTGCAGCATCAAAGTTGAAGCAACGTACAAGGGAAAAGGACAAAAAATATATAGCTACCGGTAAATATCTATTTTGATTTTTGGATAAAAAGTTGCCTCTATTCGCTTTAAAACCGTTAAATCAATCCTAACTCTATTCCTAAAGGGATATTCCACTTAAAAAAAATAAAATAAAAATAAATAAATTGGTCATTTTATGGTCTACTCAGTCTCATGTAAACACACCAGACAGTTTATAAGTTACTCCTTTCAGTATTTAGATATTTGACGTTCATTAATCTGCCGGAACTTCCTATACAAACCCACTGAAAACAAGATGTAAAGTGTCTATGGGACAAGCACACAGAATCCCGAGTAATATTGTTTTTAACCAAATTCTAACTAGTTTAAGAAGAGCACGTACTTTAGATAGAAACAGACGAGCAGATACACCTTGGCATGTTCTGAATTTCTGAGGGATCGATTCACTCAAGGGACATGGGCCCAACTCCCTTATTGGAGCTATTGGAGCTATGTCCTTTTAGAGTTTTTGTATGTTGTGATGCAAAATAATAAATAAGGCTGGTGGTGATAATAATAGTGATAAGGACAATGATGGTAAAGATGCTTTGTTGTAGGTGTTGTTGATGTTTTGCAGATTATCATTCTTGTTTTCTCTCTATATTTATTCAATATTGATGCTATGTCTAAGGTTTTGTCTCTCATAATGTACTGTATCTGTATTTATTTATCTATTTATTAATAAAATGTAAAAAAAAAAAAAAAAATACAAACCCATTATAACTTAAAACTCCATTTTAACCATGATAGATGATACCTAAACAACACATCTTTTTTCTGGTGACTGATATTGTCCTCCTAATACATGAGAGGGCTGTGGAATTTCATTTACAGTTTTCATTCATAATCGTTTTGGTGAGCATACCCACGAAAACGATTATGAATGAAAACTGAAATGAAATGAAATGAAATTCCACTGGTGGTCCCCGGACTGGTGGTCCGGGGACCACCAGTGGTCCCTGAGAGGGTTCCAGGTGGTCCCCAGCTAAGTTTTTTCACCAGATGTAACTCTTGAGAACGTAAGAATGGACCAAATGGACCCTGGCGGGTCCATTTGGTTTCATTTTTACTCCCTCATGTGAATCAGTCCAAGTCTACTCAACTAGAAGATTAATGGTCATGGACAGAAGCAAAATAAATCTTTAGTTTGGGGTCTGTGTGGGGCTAAAATGTCATCAAATGGTGGTCTGTGGATCAAATACTGAATAAATGGTGGGCCCTGGGATCAAAAAGGTTGAAAACCACTGCCATATAAGAACCACCATATAAACGGGGGAGAGAAGTATTATGGGCGACCGCACCTGATACCATTCAGACTATGGGCTTTATGAATAAGTCTGCCTTGGCCTTAGAGGCAGGCAATCGTGACAAAGTGGACACTCACTACACTGCTAAATGCGTAAATTGTAATTGACGCCTTTGCTAACAATATCCTGGTTTCCTGATAGGCTATATACATTTTTCTTCAAAACAATATCAGAGGAGAATTCCACCACATAAAGCTTTTATTACATTTATTTGCAGTTTATTTCCCAAAAAGTGGTCCAGTAGTTATTATGTGGAGGAAAAGAAAAAAAAAAAAACTCCTTTTTGGCTGTTTCCGCCTAACCCACGTAAGCTTGTGTAACGCCGGGATTCGAACCCGGTCTCCCGCGTGAAAGTCCAACATCTTAACCACTAGACCAAGAGGACATCGCCTTGGTCCGGGGGCAGATATTGGTTTTTCCAGGCCATCACGGCAGAGGCTGTAGCCACCTGCTACACTCACCTCCCTTTTGACCTGCTTCCACGGGGAAACCCGATCCGGGTCACGGCACCAATGTAACGCCCGGGATTCGAACCCAGGTCTCCCGCGTGAAAGTCCAACATCTTAACCACTAGACCAGGAGGACATCCCCTTGGTCCGGGGGCAGATATTGGTTTTTCCAGGCCATCACGGCAGAGGCTGTAGCCACCTGCTACACTTAGAATGGGGCTATGGGATGTTGTTCGAATTCACCTATTTATATTGATTCAAAATGCAAAGTTTTGCTATATATTCTCTCTCCACCATGTCAGTACTGTTTTGACACTCTTGGGGTCACTTTTGGTACAGCAGTGGTTCAGCCGGCAAACGGTTCATGGCTGAACCACTGCTGAACCAAAAGTGAAGGTGAATGTGTGAGTGTCAACACATTACTGGCATATTGGAGAGACAGTATACTGTATATCCAAACATTGCATTTTGGAGCGATGGAAATAGGTGGATTTAAACATCATATAGCCTTTATCTATAGCCTCTGTAATGGAATTCTCCTTTTAAGGGGAACTCCACCCATTTTCAATATTTTACTATGTCACTGACGTACCTTCGAGGTGTTGGGTAAACATGATAAAAAAGTTCCCCCCATTCTGTGTTCCCAAGAAATGGAGGTCTGAAGAAAAGCACTAACATGGTGAAACATCTTGATGACATCATCAAGATGTATTTTCACCATGTTAATGGATTTCTTTAGACACTTCTTTTTTTCTGAGAGCGTATAAATGGAACCAAATGAACCCGTTAGGGTTCATCTGGTTGCATTTGTACGCTCTCAGAAAAAATGTTGAAAATGGGTGGAATTCCCCTTTAATGTACGATATAGTTAATGTAGTTCTAAAATGAGAAAATATCAAAATACCGATAATTTAGCCACAGCGCAACTTTGGCCATATACTGATTACATGGATGCCCCACCAAACATGATGGCATGCAAAACAACCTAAGATATTCAAATTAAAGTGCTTATATTTAAAATGATGTGAAACACTACTACTGCTACTAACTAACTACAGCTGTGTCACCACTAAACCAACAGCATTTCATCATTGAAAACAGAAAACTCTCTGAGTCAGACCTTTAGCTTTATGCATGCTGCGTGTCTGTTGCAACTTCAACAACAACTGATGTTATTATGGATGCTTAATTGCGTAATGGAAGGCCTCTACCCAAAAACGGTATGGGGGAGACATCATCTGTGAAGCCGCCCCATACCATTTTCTCCTGCCCCCCCAAATGGAAAATGTTACATCCGCCCCTGCTGAGGAGGCGTGAATAAATCCATTATGAATGAATCCATTATGTGTCTCGCAAAGCCACCCAGGGATGTGCACTTGTAGGTTGTGTAACTACTAGAGCTGTCAATCGATTAAAATATTTAATCGCGATTAATCGCATGATTGCCCATAGTTAATCTTTGATTAATCGCAATTTAATCGCATATTTTCATGAGTTCTAAATATACCTTAAATGAGTGTTTTTCAAGAATATTCATATCAAGGTCAATTATTTATTCTGCATTTGAGCCACAGACCACCATTTGATGACATTTATTTAGACTTCCAGACCTAAATTAAAGAATTTGTCAATGATATCATTCGGAACGAACATGCACATTTTGTAGAAAGTTCTCTACATTCTCTAATTGTGTAGACTTATTTTAAAATAACTTAACTGATGCAGATATTTAAAAATTATTCACCTGCATTTGGCGAAATTGAACCAAATGGACCCACTCGGCCTTTGGTTTTACTGTGAGTTAATCTCGCACTAAAAAAATTAATCGAGTTAACTCATGGCTGAGTTAACTCGCGATTAACTAGTTAACTCGGACAGCCTTAGTAACTACGTCAAGGTGCTACATAAATGCACCATTTCATTTGCACGAGAACGCATAGGGGTTAGTGATGCGCGGGCCGTTTTAATCAACGGCCCGCAAAAGCAAAAAGTAGCCTATAACGACATGCAAGAATAACTCAGTCTAAACACAAGGAAATCCCTACTCTACAAGCTCACAATGCGACACAATGCACTATGAGGTGGTGCATCTGCAATAATTCTGTCTGTATGATTCACAGCTGTGCACACCATTCAATTTAATCCCACCGGTTACAATAGTGACCAGAATAATTTTCATCATTTATGAGACTATAAAATGTTACCAGGTGATTCATTCATGCATTTCAAGCATATATTGCAATGGTTAAAGGGTCCCAATAATATATGTGCAGTGTCACATGTTCACCTAAAATTGTCACATGACCAGAGCTGTTTACTTCCTGTCTGCACCCAAGGAAGTTCTTATTGAGAAGGAAGGGAAGCCAAGTCTGCCGCGGCTGCGCCATGACACCTCGGGTGGCAAAACGCTAGGACAAATACATGGCAGTGGATGGCAGCATGGCGGATTTCTTGCAAACAAACATGATTTATGAACGACTGCGACCAATGTCATATAATCGGTTCAGGAATATAAAAGAAAACAGGTCACAGATTGTTGTCTGAGTGGGTGTTTTTCAAATTGCAAACTATTTCATTTTATTAAGCTATCTAAAGAACACAAAATGAGTCTGCCTCTCATCGAGAGAACTGCCCCTCTTTGCAATAGCACCCAGCTGCAGTCTCGCAGACAGCGACGTCACACAGTGTACACATCGAAAAGCAACACAGCAGACCACAATCTCTTATGTGTATTCTGTTATTTTCCAGAAGTGCTTAACTTACAATGGTATCAGTCGTTCAGAAATATTTTTTGTTTGTCCCTGTCCACTCCACCGCTCTCATTGACTTCAATGTATTCCCCGCGGTTTCAAGCTGCAGCTTGCCACCCAGCGTGACGAATCTGCCGATTCCATTGGCCAGGTAGAGAAAATGACGTTGGTTACTCTTCCTCCTATTTTCCTTGTCTGCACCAAGAGGAGAGGATGGCAGCACCAAATCTCCCAAAGAAAGGCTTAGTAAAACATCTTAACTTAAAGATAAGCCAATGTTTTTTGGTACATATGTTGTTTAAGGTGTCTAGTATCAGTAATGCCATTGAAATCATTCAAATTTGTTCAATGTGATCATAAAACTAACGCAAATGTCATCGGCAGCAATAGTGACCGGTGGGATAAACCATTGCTTTTAGTTATGCATAATGGAAATGTATCAGAATCAATTCATACACAGCACTGGCTGATTAGTAATCAGATAATTAATGACTCAAGCGTCTCTATAGCCACCAGAGAGGGCAGCAGAAGAGTCAAGAGCAAGTCCTCTGACTGGCCCCTCTGACTAGCCCAGGGGTCGGCAAAGATGTTGAAAGAGCCATTTTCGACCCAAAATTAAATTCAAAATCTGTCTGGAGCCGCATTTAATTATTATTTTTTTCCTGAGAGTGTGCAAATGTGAACCAAATGGACCCTGGCGGGTCCATTTGGTTCCATTTGCACACTCTCAGAAAAAAAGGTTGTCAAAGAAAAATCATTAACATGGTGAAACACAACCTTTCTTCAGAAATGGAGTTTCTAAAAAAAATAAAGGAGTTTTACAGAACTCCATTTCTAGTCCACACAACATCTCTAAGGTACATTAATGACATAGTAAACTGAGTAAACCTTTGAAAATGGGTGGTTCAGATTGAAAGCTCCACCTCTGATAACTGCTGGGCTTTTTTTTTTTTTTTTTTTTACATGGCCAAGTGCCACTTTAACTGGCAACTGTCAGACAGCGCATCGCGTTTTGGGTGACTGAAATGTTTATATTATTTTGGTGTGGATCACCCCAGTGTGTATATGTAATCATGCTACAGCCATTGAGCCACTAGGGCTGTGTTCTGGAGCCGCATGCGGCTCCTGAGCCGCAGGTTGCTGACCCCTGGACTAGCCCCTCTGGTGGCTTGTGGCTGCTGAGTCTACTGACTGGCGCCTTTGGCGGCTATAGTGGCTGCGGAGTCCTAGTGGCTTCATCGCACCACAGGTTGGTGGACGGTGTGTAGAGCCCAGGATCACATTATGCGTGTGTGCAATACACGCATAACCTAAAAACAACTGCTCCCTTTAGGGGAACCTTTTCCAGCATTCATGCCTTTGTCTCAGATCGGTTGTCAGTTTGCCCCTGGTGTCCAGGTTGTTCCACGGTGGGGCTCCTATGGAAGTACATGAGCCTTTGCCCACTTTTACTATAAAACGGAGAAAGGCGTTACCCAAGAGAAATATGTCTTTTAAGCATATTATAAAACCACGATGACTCTATACCAGGGGTGGGCAATTATTTTTTCCAAGGGGCCAAATGAGATACATAAAATGTTGTGGAGGGACATGACTAAAGGCTGAACTAAAGTCTGCGTAATTTAATTTCAAGATAAAAGTAAGAGTAAGACCAACCATTTTGACACCAGGGCCCACTATTTATTCAGTATTTGAGCCACGGCCCACCATTTGATGACATTTTAGCCCCACAGATCCCAAAAAATTCTTCAAGATTTCTTTTGTTTTTGTCCACAATTCCAGGCTGGATTTGGGAAACAAAACAGATAACAAAAATGACCATTCTCTGATTGAATGTGTAGACTTTGGGCTAATTCAGATGATGAATATTTTAACTCTTGAGAGCGTAAAAATGAAACCAAATGGACCCGCAAGGGTCCATTTGGTTTAATTTATACACTCTCAAAGAGTTACATCTGGTTAACCGACTATCCATATTTACCTTGGAACTCTCTCAAGGACCACTGGTGGTCCCCGGGCAGGTCAGAGTGAGCCAAAGGGCCGCATTTGGCCCCCCGGCCGCATAATGCCCAGGTATGGTCTATACTGTCTATACTGGTTTATACTGGTTTTGAGGGATTTTAAACCTATAAGTCTGCCCTTTTCGCTATTGCTATGAACTCTGTCTCTGTCTGTTGTAGGCTATCGCTAAATATGTTTTTAGCCATCTTAAAAGGCAAAACATGTGTATAAACAAAAATACCTAAAGTCACTCATGTTGCTTGGGAGAGGGAAATCCGTCTGGAACTCTCTGGGGGAGCTGTTGACCCCGCGACCCGACTACGAATAAGCGGGTGAAGAGGGATGGAGGGGTGGATGAGCTTGTAAATGGTGTACTACAAATTATCTGCATGTTATTTTGAATGGAGAGCACTTTGGCTCATGTTGTGTTGTGTTTTTCTTAGACGCGCTCTATCACAAATCAACGTGACTTTTGTCTTTGCTATTTTTAGACCGGCCGGTCATCGCTCGTCTCCGGCCCTCCGTATGCCACAGTGGCGTTCAACAGGTGGTCCTGGGACCACCAGTGGTCCCTGAGAGGTTTCCAGGTGGTTCTCAGGCTAAAAGATGGAAAGTTGGTTAGCCAGATGTTAACTCTTTGAGAGCATTTGGTTTCATATTTACACTCAAGAGTTAAAATATTCATCATGTGAATTAGCCCCAAGTCTACACAACTAGAGAATGTAGAAGATGAATTAGTCATTTTGTATGTTTTGCCTGTTTTGTTTTCCGCAATCCAGCCTGGAATTGTGGACAAAAGCAAAAGAAATCTTTAGTTTTGTGGGGGTCTGTGGGGCTAAAATGTCATCAAATGGTGCTCCTCCGTGGCTCAAATTCTGAATTAGTGGGCCCTGGTATGAAAAAGGTTGAAAACCAGTGGTCTACCACCATCTCCTCAGGCCCCCATGTCTCTACACACTGTCCCCTGTCGTACCGAGCCATGCTGTGCCGAGCCGTGCCGAGCCGAGCCGAGCCGAACCGGGCCGTTCCTGCAGCTATAGCCGCGTGCCTCTCTCTTGTGTGTGTGTGTCCCCGTGAGGGGTGTGATACTGTGGGCGTCTGCACTTCTTTGCTCCCCCACCTCTATAGATTAAAACCTGCCTTTGTGGCGGCGGACAATGCGAAGCCCCTCCCTCGCTGCTGAGCCGGGGCTTTCGGCATGGCCCCTTGCCAGGGGAGGCTTTAAAAGGGTGGGGGCGCGGGCCTGGCCCTCATTCTCACGCCAGGACATCCCACCCAAGGGCATCAAAGCAAGGTGAGTTCCTGTCCCCGATCTCCCTCCATTAGCCCATACAGCCGGCCGGGACAGCCAGCCGCCAGCCGGCCCAGGGCCCTACTCACACAGGCCCCACACTCACACATTCTCTCTCTCTCTCTCTCTCTCTCTCAGACCACCCGCTTCTCTACCGTTATCAAGCGATAATTCCCAGCAGGCTGCTTATCAGCACCATTTTATCGATGACAGCATGTTGTCTGGGAGCCTACTCACTGATAAGATGACAACTGCGATACCTTATCCACTGATAACAGTCAAATCTGCTTGCGGTTAGGTTTAGGGGTAGGTTTAGAGAGGGGTGTAGCAATGTTTGTAGCAAAAATCCGCTGCTCAAACCCCCTAGCCTAGCCTCACTAGGCCAGTGGTTTTCAACCTTTTTTTTTTTTTATCCCAGGGCCCACCAAATTTATTCAGCACTTGAGCCACGGAGGACCACCATTTGACGCTACACACAGGCCCCCAAAAACTAAAGATTTATTTTTGCTTCTGTCCACGACCATTAACCTTCTAGTTGTGTAGACTAGTTGGGGCTAATTCACATGATGAATATTTTAACTCTTGAGAGTGTAAAAATGAAACCAAATGGACCCGCAAGGATCCATTTGGCTTCGTTTTTACGTTCTCGAGAGTTACATCGGGTTAAACAACTTAGCTGGGGACCACCTGGAATCCTCTCCCGGACCACTGGTTGAAAACCATAGGCCAACAACACAGATTTTCAAGCCATTGTCCATATAACTTATATTATATATTATTTACATTTTTATATATACTATTATATTTAAAAAAAAAATAATAATAATAATTTTAATAACATTGATTTAATGTTAAATTGTTGATATGTTGTTATATGGTGCTAATATTTAAAAAAAACAAAATCATTATTATATTTATTCATTTATTCATGAATTATTCATACTGGTATAACCAGTTTTTTTTTTAATAATTATTGAATGTATTATATTTTATTTATGGTTATAGTGTGCTATACTACTATTCGTATTCATTCATGTATAACAGTGGTTTTCAACCATGTCGATGCCATTTTCTAATTGCGTAGATGGTTGGGATTTAGTCGGATGTTTAAATATAATTGAACTCTTGAGAGAGTCAAACAAAACCAAATCGACACATTATACACATGTCAAATGACACACACGGCTTGTGGATCCGCTAATTCTCACATGCTATGCTCACACGCGCATGCACACAATCAGGCAGCGATCCGTGCGTGCTGCAAGGGGTAAGAACGAACGCGCGAAAAGGTATAGAAGACCATAGAAAGAGAGGAGGCTATTCTTGGATGAGGCATCCGCCCTCTGGCTGTCTTTTTAATTCCCCTCCCTTGTTCCTCGTGCACTGTAGTGTCTTTGACTAGTAACTGTAAATAGACGCCGCTGATGATGCTTTACAGTTGCTGGAAATGATCACGTATAGCACCCACGGGCCATGCCGGGCCAGGCTAGGCTAGGCCAGGCTGACCCTCCTCCTCCTGCTATTCAGGCCATTCTACTGTACTGTGGCACATGGGGCGGATATAACATTTCCCAATTGGAGGGGGGACAGGAGAAAATGTTATGGGTTACCCTTACCGTTTTTGGTTACGACTTTATTAGCAAAGCATCAACAGTTGTTGTTGAAGTTGCAACAGGCATAAAGCTAAAGGTCTGACTCAGAGAGTTTTCTGTTTTCACTGATGAAATGCTGTTGGTTTAGTGGTGACACAACTGTAGTTAGTTAATAGCAGCGGTAGTGTTTCAAATCGTTTTAAATATGAGCCGTTGAATTTGAAATATCTTTGGTTGTTTTGCAAGCTATCGTGTTTGGTGGGGCGGACTGGGCATTTAGGGGGGCATCCCCCCCCATTGCCCATGCCTAGATCCGCCCCTGCTGTGGCACAGTACTGTGGGGAAACTCTCTTTGATAGAATGTGAGCTGCATTGTGATGCCTCTCTCTCTCTGTGCAACATGGTGGCATTGTAGCACTTCATGGAGCCTTTTCATTACTGGGGACAAAAGGGGACTATGCAGTGTAAATGGAGTTGCGATGAATACTTTATCATGCTGACAGTATCCCGGGGTGCTGACCTGCTCATTGGAGCGAATGTACTTTTCAAATTATTACTTTTTTTCCCCATTCATCACCATTCAGCAGCTGTCTAATGTGTTTACTTTACTAGGCCAACGGGGTCAACGGATTTCGATAGTCAGCAGCGTTTGGCGAACTTTTGAGGGTTAACTTTGAGAGTCGAGCCCTGGGGAATGGAAAAGTGCATGTGTGTGTGTGTGTGTGTGTGTGTGTGTGTGTGTGTGTGTGTGTGTGTGTGTGGTGTGTGTGTGTGTGTGTGTGTGTGTGTGTGTGTGTGTCCGAGAGAGAGAGAGAGAGAGAGAGAGAGAGATAGAGAGGGAGAGTTATGTATTTTTTTCTCGGTAATGTTACAGCATTTGCCTCCCAAAAGCCCCTTAAATAAAACTAAATAAAATAAAAAATTCCGGTTTCTTTCTCTCTCCAGACAAGATGACTCACCATTGCACCAAGTTCTCCGGCCACTGGAAGGTGAGAGTATTTGTCGAAATGCAGAATTACCGACCATCACACGATCTTCACATCAAACTTGCATCATAGTCTAATAGGGCTCCATTTTCGTTACCATCTAAATCCCTTATCCTAAACCCCTTATCATTTTTTTTTACTATTTTGAAAAACTTTTTGGAATAGTTCAACATGCCAATCTATTGACACATTGTGAGCTTGTAGACTGGCCATTCAAACTATTGACAAATGTTTTCTTTTAATAGTTTAAAAAGGCAAAGAAGTTAAGGGATAAGGGGGTTTAGTGGTAACGAAAATTGAGCCCTTAGTATAAGTCAGGATATAATGAATAATTCTCTTGTAAGTTGACTTGATATGAATTACGAAAGTCACGCGATGTATCCTCCACGCAACAAGTTGTCTAGTCTTTGTGTTCAAGCTACCAGGATTATTCTATTATTCTTATTCTTCTGCTAGGCCCTAACTGTAACAGTCTGTATACAAGCATGGCTTCTAACCCAAGGCATGTGTACACTATCAGCACTGTAAATATAATCACCTATTGACAACTCTTATTAATGTAACACAACATGGGTGGGACGGTGGGTGCGTCACTTAATGTGGTCCCCTGTAACTGGACACTAAGGTTCCTGTGTGCATATTCCCACACTAACAGAGTAAACAGCGAACATATCCGTTCAAGTGCATACTGTAGCATCACTTAACCTTCTGAGATGCTGCTGTACAAAGATAATGAGCACACATCCTGAACAGAACATGGCTAGGAACAAAACAATCTAGGAAAGGAATTAGCTTGCCTGCCAAATACATATTCATTTCGCATGGGAACATCCAGGTTCGAGGTCGGGGAGGCTTGCAAATGGACACTTTACGTACTGGTCTGTAACTCTGAGAGTTATTAAAGCATATGCTTAACATCAGGGGTTGCTCACACTTTTTGACTTGAGAGCTACTTTCAAAATGAGCGGCTCAACAAGATCTACACATCAAGAAATGTGATTATCCCATTGTTGAAAATCCATTTCAAGGCCCCCTAGAAGAGCTTTGAAATAGTGGTGATGGTGTTACTTACTGTTATAGTGCTTAAGAATAATGTGCTTAAAATGAAAAATAGAGAATTGGAAGGGTTGTCTTGTATATGCTACTACTGTTTGAAAACAGTATTTGGGATTTGAGTTGACAGTTCGTGGTGTTGAGTTTAGTCTCTTGCACCCCAAACTAACTAACTTTCACACTTTTGTCCACAATTGGGAGAGAGAAGTGGCACAACATTGGTCCATTTGGTTTCATTTTAACGCTCTCAAGAGTTACAGATCTATGAGGACTGTCATGTGATCTACCGGCACGGTCTGTGGGATCTACTGGTAGATTGCGATCTACCTTTTGGGCACCCCTGCTCTACATGAATAACGTCTACTCGTCTCTCTGCTCGTGTACTTCTGGTTCCTGCTTGAGATCCTAGTCTTTACTTCCTGCCTCTCCGCGTCCCATTTTCTCACTGCTTGTCTCAACAGACCATGTCCCTAACTTATTGTCCCGTGTCCCTGCTCGTATCTCAGATCATAACAAAACAAAACAAAAAAGGGTATCCAAGAAACTATCCCATGTCTCCCTATTTTTTTCCTCACCGTTTACCCTACCCAACATATGTTCATATGATGTGATTTCGATCATTTCTCGCTTACCATTATCAAATAATAGTTACGACCGGGGCTGTTGAAGTTGATCTACGACGCTCTACGTCACTCTACGTCGCTGGTTTGATACGATCCCAATGCTAGCGGCAGCGAGCAGCGATCGCCTACTGCTAGCTGAGGGACCCAAATAAGAGACGGACCAACCGGAACCGGAAGTGTGTGCGCCAACTAACTTGACGGCAAACATGTACCGAAATATGAAATATGACATATGACTTTTAGATGAAAATCGCTGGCACTAGCTACCGAAAAAAAATAGAAAAAAGTTCTGGCAAAGAGTGTTTTTAACTTACTGTGCTCCGTGTCCCCAACAGATCATTGTCTTCGACGAGGAGTGCTTCCAGGGCCGTCGCCATGAGTTTACCTCCGAGTGCTGCAACGTGATGGAGTTCGGCTTCGAGACCGTGCGCTCCCTGAGGGTGGAGAGCGGAGCGTGAGTCACACACACACACACACATACACGCACACACACACACACACACACACACACACACACACACACACACACACACACACACACACACACACACACACGCACACACACACACACACACACACACACACACACACACACACGCCCACACGCACGCAATCACTGGGTGACGAATGTTTCAATTCACGACTTAAAGGGGAATTCCACCCATTTTCAAAATTTTCCTGAGAGGTTACAAATGCGAACCAAATGGACCCTAGCGGTCCATTTGGTTCGCATTTGTACCCTCTCAGGAAAAAAGGTCCTAAAAGAAAAAAATCATTACCATGGTGAAACACAGCTTGGTGATGTCATCAAGATGTTTCACCATGTTAATGATTGTTTTTTTTTTTCAGACCTCCATTTCCAGGAAACACAGAATGTGTGGAACTTTTTGGAACTTTTTATCATGTCCACATACATAACATCTCTAAGGTAGATTAATGACATCGTAAAATGTTGAAAATGGGTGTGGAGTTCCCCTTCAAATGAGGCTAGAAGCGGCTAGTGTATGTGGAATTGTGGATGGTGGTCATCAAACCCCTGTACCTTCTCTCTCTGTCTCTGTCTCCGTGCGGCGTATAGCTGGGTGGGCTACGAGCACGCCTCCTACCAGGGCCAGCAGTTTGTGCTGGAGAGGGGAGAGTACCCCCAGTGCGATGCCTTCGGCGGCAGCAACGCCTACCACATCGAGAGGATGACCTCCTTCAGGCCCATCGCCTGTGCCGTAAGTCAGAAAAAAAAAAACGAACCGGCGGGGCCCCTCGCAGTGTTGCCAACTGCCAAAATCCAAAATGCACTAGTGACACTTCCAAAATGCACTAGAATGCGCTAGATGCTCGCCTGGAAGGTGGTCATTAAATGACCATTAATCTTCTACATTCTCTAGTTGTGTAGACTTGGGCTAATTCACATGATGAATATTTTAACTCTTGAGAGTGTAAAAATGAAACCAAATGGACCCGCAAGGGTCCATTTGGTTTCATTTTTACACTCTCAAAGAGTTACATCTGGTTAACCAACTGTCCATCATTTAGCCTGGGGACCACTGGTTGAAAACCGCTGTCATAGGAGGAAAAATGGTGAAAAATGAGGGTTTTATCTCTGGCGCCTGTCAATCAATTTCGCCCCAACTCACCAGTAAAAAAGCACTAGATTTTCCGCCAGGAGTTTTTCACTAATTTTGGCGCTAGGGGGGTCTGAAAAAGCGCTAAATATAACGACAAATGCGCCAAGTTGGCAACACTGGCCCCTCGCATGTACGGCTGTATGTGGTCCGCTGGTGATATCTCTTTTTAAATACCCGAACCCTGTTGGCTCATAAGAGCCCCAGAGTTCCAAATGTAGAGGGGTATGCGCTTGTATAAGGTGAATGAGAGAATCAAGAGGCTTGGCATAGTGAGTTGTTAATGTCATTGATCTTTGTTTAATGCAAGCAGTTGAGTTAGTCTTAGTCTTTTGAATAACACACATTCCGTCTTTCGGTCCCGTTTAGTCTTCTGAAATTCATTTTTTTTGCTAAGTCTAGTCTTAGAGAAACACATTGAAGGTTTGAACATACAATACAGACATAGATTTGTGCTTTTAATATGAAACATGTCTCCTTTTATTTTTTAGTCTGAAATGACTGAAATAGTACTGTAAATAACTACATGGCGATCTATGAAATCTACAGTGTCATGCGGAAATGACATTCTTTCAAAGCAAGCTGATCCGCAATAGATCCACTATTTACATTACTCTTGAGTCTGAACAAGTGAACGGGTTATTGTCTTTTGAAAACACATTTAGTCTTTTAGTCCCATTTAGTCTTCTGAAATTACTTTCTTAGTCGACTAAATATCAAACACCTTTGTCAACTTGGTCTTTAGTCTTAGTCGGCAAAAACAACACTGTCTATGGGGCTATCCAGGCCAGAAAAGTAGCTGTTTTTTTTTTTTGTTTTTTTATTGCATGCGTTTGACTGCATAACTTCCGGGTATAATGATGATGATGATGATGATGAATATGTGGATGTCACGCAGCTCCCGCTCATACCCTCTCTCTCTCTCTCTCTCTATAAATCAGGCTTTATTGGCTGCAGCGGAATGAGTGATGTGTTTGTGTTGTGTTGCAGAACCACAGGGAGTGCCGCATGACCATCTACGAGCGTGAGAACTTCATGGGCCGCAAGGGCGAGCTGAGCGACGACTACCCTTCCCTGCAGGCCATGGGCTGGTGCAACAACGAAGTCGGCTCTCTGAGGGTGCAGGCCGGATCGTAAGTCCTTTAGAACCAGGGCTTTTCAACCTTTTTGACACCAGGGCCCACCATTTATTCAGCATTTGAGCCACGGACCACCATTTGAGGACATTCTAGACCCACAAAACCCCAAACTAAAGATTTATTTTGTTTTTGTCCACAATTCCAGGCTGGATTTGGGGAAACACACCTGACAAACATAGAGATCAAAATGACCATTAATCTTCTACATTCTCTAGTTGTGTAGACTTGAGGCTAATTCACCTGATGAATATTTTAACTCTTGAGAGTGTGAAAATGAAACCAAATGGACCCGCAAGGGTCCATTTGGTTTCATTTTTACATTCTCAAGAGTTACATCTGGTTAACCAACTTTCCATCATTTAGCCTGGGGACCACCTGGAACCCTCTCAAGGACCACTGGTGGTACCCGGACCACCTGTTGAAAACCCCTGCTTTAGACCAGTGCTTTTCAACCTTTCATACCAGGGCCCACTATTTATTCAGAATTTGAGCCACGGAGGATCAGCATTTGAGGACATTTTAGCCCCACAGACCCCAAAACCCAAAGATTTCTTCTTTTTTTTTATCTACGATTCCGGGCTGGATTTGGTGAAACATAACAGGCAAACCTACTGTAGATCTCTAGTTGTGTAGACTTGGCTTGACTAATTCAGGTGGCTGAATATTTTAATGGACCCTTGCAGGTCCATTTGGTTTCATTTTTTACTCTCTCGAGAGTTACATCTGGTTAACCAACTTAGCTGGGGACCACCTGGAACCTCTCAAGGACCACTGGTAGTCCCCGGACCACCTGTTGAAAACCCCTGCTGTAGGCTATATACTCTTGTAGCTTCACTACAAGCTATCCCCAGAAAAATTGTAGCAAGCTACACTACAAGCTACACGACAAAAGTAGCTTGCTACATCAACACTACATATACATATACATCTCAAATGAATGTACAACTTTCTAAATAATAATCATAATAATGCAATAAAATAAATACAAATCATAATAATAACATTCAGGTTGATCACTTGTGCAGTAAACTAGCACAAAGACTCCACTTTCTCCGTAGATTAAGATTGTTCGGAGTGAGTGCAAACATTATGCTGACTTTTATAACGCTGTACTAGGCAGCCTAATCAGGTACAGCATGGCGGCTTGGTATGGCTCACTATCTGTTCAGCTTAAAAATAAAGTAAACAACATAGTTAAGGTGGCCATGAAGGTCATAGGGCAGAAAACATACCCTCCTCTGCAGTCCATTTACGAGGACAGGGTTATTGCCCTGGCTAGGAGTATCCTCCAGGACCCCTCGCATATCCTTTATGCTGAATATGAGCTGCTTCCCTCTAGGAAACGCTTTAGATCAATAAAGTGTAAAAGTAACCGTTATAAGCTGTCTTTCATCCCCACATCTGTAACTCAGCTCAACAAACATCCTCCCCCCCTAGAGGGCCAGGTTCCCCTTGGGTCCTAGATCTGACAATGAAATACCCGTATGCCGAAGGACTGTGCAATCTTGTTTTTTTTTTTTTTTTTTTTTTTTTTTGCTTTTTGTTGTTTTTTTCTATGAACTGGTGTTCTTATGCTGTCTGTTGATTGTAGTGTTGTTTGTAAATGGTGTATTGTATGTGTGTTTGTTCTTTACGCAGCTGCACTTGTATGCCCAAGACAAATTTCCTTCGGGACAATAAAGTTAAACCAAACCAAACCAAATAATGCCCTAGGAGTGGGTTTGAAACTAGGATATCATGGCATTAATAATTGAGATATATTGGCATATCTACCGGTACTGTACTGTAAACAAATACCAAATATCGTCAAATACTGACATTATATGAGACTTTTAATTGTAACTATACAAACAATTTTCATGTTACACACATGCCTAAAATAGCCCTTATTTGGGCTAGGCTTTTTGGAAACAATGTATTTCCAACTCCAGTTTGTCCCTATTTAGGCTGCTTGAACAGCAGAGCGCTCAGTTTCTGACCCCTCAATGTCGCAATTCTGAGAACTAGGTGATCGGTGGAACGTGTCCGACTCTGATTGCACGCCATTGCCAACTAGTGTTCAATACCTGTAATATCGAGCTAATTAACACCAATACCGATATTTAAAAAAATCAATACCGCCCAAGACTACTGCTGCCCATCACTGACTGTATATCTCTGTCCTCCCCAACAGCTTCGTGTGCTACCAGTACCCCGGTTACCGTGGCTACCAGTACATCATGGAGTGCGACCGCCACTGCGGCGAGTACAAACACTTTAGGGAGTTCGGATCCCACTCCCAGACCCCTCAGATCCAGTCCATCCGCCGCATTCAGCAGTAACACCGACGCAACGTTGACTCCACACGCCACCCACCGCACTCTCCCCACGTGATGCCTCCCCCTTTGACCCCTCCAACTGCTCTTCCCAACTGCTGAATAAACTGTCTTTCTTAAACCCGACTGACCTCTGACCCAAATGTATGCGTCTGAATCTGCACTGTGTGTGTGTGTGTGTGTGTGTGTGTGTGTGTGTGTGTGTGTGTGTGTGTGTGTGTGTGTGTGTGTGTGTGTGCAGGGGCGTTTTTGGCATTAGGCAGACTAGGCAGTTACCTGGGATGCCGTGAGGGGAGGGGGGGGGAGACCGAAGCGACCACCAGACATGCTTTAAAAGGATCCCCAGGCTAATAAGCCTCATATGGATAAATACATTATACTTGTCCTCTATAACTAGAATTGAACATTTAGAACACATATAAAATGTACTTTAGTTTAAAAAAATAGTTAATAGTTTTATCGATTGGTGTGTGTGTGTGGAGGGGGGGGGGGGGGGGGGGGGGGGGGGCATTTTACTTGCCTAGGGCTCCAAATTGCTCAGAAACGCCACTGTGTGTGTGCGTGTGTGTGTGTGTGTGTGTGTGCGCGTGTGTGTGTGTGTGTGTGTGTGTGTGTGTGTGTGTGTGTGTGTGTGTGTTATCCATTGTTTATACAGAATACCGTACATAGTATCTGATAGTTCAATACGACTAGGCTGTGTGTGTATAGGGCAGTTGTTTTCAACCTTTTTCATACCCAGGGCCCACTATTTTTATTCTGCATTTTCACCACCACCATTTAGTCTCTTGGACCCAAAAGTAAGGATTTTCAAGTTTTGGTCCACAATTTAGGAGAGATAACTGGCAAAATGTTGGTCAAAATAACAATTCTTCTACATTCTCGAAAATTAATTAATTCTAAATATCGTAAAATGTTGCGCTCTCAAGAGTTACAGATCTATAAGGGTCCATTCGGTTACCAACTGTCCATCATTTAGCTGGGGACCACCTGGAATCCTCTCAGGGACCACTGGTCGTCCCCGGACCACTGGTTGAAAACCTCTGGTATAGGATGACCAGATTGTAACTGCTCATTTGAGGAACAAGATGTGCACATGCACACACTCTACAGTGAGAGGAAGTGCAACAAGCCAACAGCACACACTGTATACACCAAGGCCCGCCCCCACTCGATCCTGATTGGAGGAAGGCCTCCTCTCATCCTGAATGGACGAAAGGCTTTTCTCCCAAAAGCCTCAAACTGAAACTAGGCTTTTATGACCCCATGAGGGGCTCACTGGGGACAGACAGGAACTCCTTATATGGTCACCACACTCTATTATCCAAAAAAAGAAGAAATAAATAACAACATTTGGATTAAGTGAAATCACTTCCTATACCTCTAAAAAAATTATTAACATCTTAATGTCAATATTCCAAAAATGATTCAGTATTTCAATTCAAATATACACAAGAAATAGCTGATCTACAATCTTAATTGCAGATCAGCTATTTTTGTTTCGACAGTATGCAGTGTGGCAAAATAACTAAAACACAGCCATTAATGTCTAAACTGCAGGCAACAAAAGTCAGTACACCCCTAACTGAAAATGTCCAAATTGGTCCCAAGTGGACATTTTCCATCCCCAGTTTCATATGACATGTTCGTGTTAAAGGTCTCATGAACATGGCACCTCATGCATGGCAAAGAGCTCTCTGATGATCTGAAAAAGGATTGTTGCTCCACACAACGATGGCCTAGGGCCCTAGGCTGTAAGAAGATTGCCACCGTCCTGAAATGAAGCTGCAACATGGTGGCAGAAGGCAGGTTCCACTAAGAACAGGCCTTGTCATGGACGACCAAAGAAGTTTGCACATGCCCAGCAGTGTGGACAGAACATACGTAGAAGTGCTTTCAGCATTTCTGCAGATCTTGGAGGGGTGGGGGGGTCACCCTGTCAGTGCTCAGACAATACGCCACACTCTGCATCAAATTGGCCTCTATACGGCTGTCATCCCAGAAGAAAGCCTCTTCTCATGATGATGCACAAGAAAGCACGCAAACGGTTTGCCGAAGACAAGCAGACTTAAGGACATTACTGGAACCATCTCTTGTGGTCTGATGAGAATAAGATACATTTATTTGGTTCAGGGGGTGTCAATTGTGTGCGGCAGCAACCAGGTGAGGAGTACAATGTGTCTTGCCTACAATCAAGCATGGTGGTGAGTGTCATGGTCTGGGGCTGTATGAGTGCTGCTAGCACTGAGAATCTACAGGTCATTGATGGGACCATGAATGCCAAAATGTACTGTGACATACTGAAGCAGAGCATGATTCCCTCCCTTTGGAAACTGGCCACAGGGCAAGTTTTCAGCCGATACATGGCCTAAATCATGTGTTTTGCCATGTCCAGTCTCCAGGTCATGTTATCGGCTGGTGTTAATCCACTGACAGTGAAAACTTAACAGTGGCTTCAACACAGCCCATCTTTTTAGAGTACCCGGTGCTTTAGTATGTTGGCAAACTTCATGGAGATGCATTTTTTTCCTTCCCAGCTCGATTCGGCACCTGCTCACAGGTTGCTCACCTCCATGCCACGACCAATTCATGAAATAATGTGTTCAAAAATAGCCCGGGCCCAAGTATTAACTGCATACATTAATATACTTTTTAAGATAGTTGACATTTCTGTTTTAAAACTTTTTGTTATAGTCTCATAAAATATTGTATTTGTTTAAGTCCTGATTTGGTGGGTTTTATGAGCTGGAAGCCAAGATTGTGTAAAAATAAACAAATAAATACTTGAAATAATGTACAATGTGTGCACTGAATCTATAATTGACGAAGGTTTTTGAATGGAATTGTGGAAATAAACCAACTTTTCCATGATATTCTATTTTTTTTTAATGGTGCTGTAGATAGCCTACTCTAGTACCTACACACATATATTAGCATTACCGTTATTGGCCACTACATGGCACTACATTTCCAGGTATGACATTAAACGGAGATCATAATTCATATGCGATGTTTTAGGCTAGAACAAACACACACACACACACACACACACACACACACACACACACACACACACCCACACACACACACACACACACACACACACACACACACACACACACACACACACACCACATTAACAGTTGGCAGGGGAGAGCACCGCGTCTGTTATGCTAAGGGGATTTCAATTAAAACCAATTCATCAATTCATCATATCAATGATTTCATTTGGCCAGTGATTGGCAAGTTACTGGGAAAATTTAGTATAGGCTACACTACTTGTTACACTCTAAACAATGTAGTAAGCTACACTACAAGCTACACGAAAAAGTAACTTGCTACATCAACACTACATAAAAATATACTTTATAACTCACTTAATGTACAACTTTCTATAGGCTAATATTATGTTGTTTGTTTTGTCTTGCTTTTTCCCCTTCTTTTTATCTTCTCGTCTGTAAAGCACTTTGAGATGCATTTTGCCATGACAGGTGGTATACAAATAAATTCTACCCATTGAAAATAGGTGGAATTCACAGGCGCGTCACCGCGTCTGGAAAGATGCGGGTGCTGATTTCGGTTTGGGCTTTTTCCCCCCTCTAAAACACTTTTTACTAATATTTCACAATAAATGTAATGGTTACACACTTCAATGAAGCAGTGTTATAATACAGTACAAGACTGACTGTGACAGATAAAACGGCTATCTATAATGACTAGAATATGACGAGACGTTTGTGAGTTATGGTTGACCTGACGTGTCGAGACGAGAATGTAGTGGATTGACGAAAAAGTTTCAAAACCGCACCGTCGCCGACTGTGCAACTCATATCAATGCAAGCGGCCGGTCACCCCGTCCCCTCCTTCCCCAGATCAGTGCCTGCCATCTATTACAAGAGTTGCGACATTGATGGTCACAAACTGAAACGCTCGCGCTGCTGTTCATGCAGCCTGAATAGGGACAAACTGGATTGGAATGCATTGTTTTCGACGAGGGCGACAGCGCAAATAAGAGCTATTTTATGCATGCTTTCAAGGGGCTGTTGCAAGGCTGTTGCCACTTGCCGGAGGCCGTTGCATAAGCCTACTGCCTACTTCAGGTCCAGGACTTCCCTATTTGTTGTCCCCATTCCCGATTCGAGTCTCAGTAGAAAAGCCGCCATTGAACTTGCCTCTTCTTGGAGTGGACGGAGTTGTCGTAACTCTGTCTACACTATATGGTCATATGGCTCTGCCAGTCTGCCTCTCCCGCAGCATGGACAGTTGCGATTTGGCCAGCACCAGCACCCCCACTTTTTCATTTCTTCATCATTTTTTTTCCGACGTGAAAAGTTGCGGGTGCTGGAGGCACCCGCATAGTGAATGGCGGTGACGCCCATGGGAATTCAAAAATGTGGGTGAGGAAATGTAGTAAGCTACACTACTTACTCTTGAAAAAAATGCAGTAGGCCTAAGCTACACTACAAGTTATCCCCAGAAAATTGTAGTAAAGCTACTCTAAACCAAACCAAATGGACCCTTGCGGGTCCATTTGGTTTCATTTTTACACTCTCAAGAGTTAAAATATCCATCATCTGAATTAGCACCACCTAATCAAGAAGTTTACACTGTTTTGTTGGCAAAATCCAGCCTGGAATTGTGGACAAAACCAAAAGAATTCTTTAATTTTGGGTCTTTGGTGTGGAAAATGTGATCAAATGGTGGTCCGTGGCTCAAATGCTGAATAAATGGTGGTCCCTGGAGTCAAAAAAGGTTGAAAACCCCTGCTATAGTACACACATAGCAATTTGGGGCAGTCTTCCTTGGCTCGACTTGGAAAAAGACATTATTTTTGTGGCACTCCGTTCCAGATCCACTTCCCACCAGCACCACCATCACTCAGCTCCATGTTTTGCGGCTGACCTGGCGCCGCAGTGGGAGGAAGTTGGTAGTCAAAGAAAATGCAACACTGGCCAATGTTGCCATGTCGGCTTATTATAAGCTGCTTTTATTCTGCAATTGTTGCTTTTTGGGGGATGTGTACAGCAGTTAACTTTTTTGGCTCCTGTAAGGCATGTCATGTTAAGACTGAGTCCAGATTGAATCTATTTTCCAACGAAAGACCCTCATACAACTTACATCTAGAAATCTTCTGTGCAAGGAAGAATATGATTATTGTTGTTAAAATGATCCCTGGCTAAAAAAAACAAATAGCCTTTAAGACTATACTTGCCTTCTATAACTAAAACATGCAGATAAAAACACCTTCAATACTTCATTTCTTTCATAGAGAATCTTTCACTCAATAGGAGGTGCTCCGGTTGCAGGATGATGATGTCAAATGAGCATGTTCATCCATATATTCCATAGAGCTAGACCACACAGTGTATATAAATATATAATATATATATATATAATATATATAATATAATATATATATATATATATATATATATATATATATATATAATATTATATATATATATATATATATAAATATATATATATACAAATGTGAGGCTACAAATGTGAAACATTTGATTCCATTTGTACCCTCTCAGGAAAAAAAGGTCAAAAGGTCCTCAAAAAAAAAACATGAAGATGGGAAAGTTCAAGTTCAGGTTGGCGTTTCTCCATCTAATGATTTTAAAACACAGATGGGGGGGGGGACTTCATGTTCACACGACACCATCTAAGGTATATTAAAATTACATTGAAATATATCAAAATGGGCGGAATTTCTCCCTCTCTTTGGTGGAGCTGCCTCCCCAACCACGAAAACGACTACGGATAAGCGGCGGAAGATCGGAGCTGCTTGTTTCTCTCACACAATCTGGCAACGCTGCTAAAAAAGACTGAGGAAAAGAAGCTCTGTTTGGTACAGTAGTACGGAACAAGGACTAAAAACTTAAAAAACTCAAGCGAAGATCATCACAAACAGAGAATGTAATCCGTCCCGGCCGTCATGGACGACGTGTCACGTGCGCACTGGATCGATACGATCGATACTGGATCGATACGACTAGTATTATTCTAAGCTTCATCAAGTTCCCCTTCTTCTTCCTCGATCCTCTGGCTGTCGGACCTCCACCACCACCGAGCAGGGACCACCAGCAATCCACCAGAGGCAGGAACCCAAGCAGCACCAACAGACTTACTAGTAGTAAACAATCGCTGCTGCTAACGCCAGTGTAGTTCCCATGCAGCATTCCAGCTGCGATCCAATGTAAAAAAAAAAACTGCTGCCTGTAGGGATCATAGAAATACTCACCGGTATAGACTACTATGGACCAGCACGGATTACATAATATCAACACAATGCTGCATTAACAGCAGCAAACAGGCTGGGAAACTCATAGAGAACTCTATGGCTCGGTTTGGTGTCAGTATATGGACTGACTGACCCACTGCTGTGTTTACTGGCAGCACTATAGCGAAAAAAAGAATTGAAAATATTTATATATATATTTTTATGATCGACCTCTTCCCAGCCATCCATCCATCCATCCGAGATCGGACCGCCGCAAAAACCTCCTACTTGCCCGAGACCCGCGGCTCGGGTGGGTTCGCTGTTTGCCTGCCGGGGCTCGCTCTCACCCAGACACCGGTGGAGGAGGCGACCCTCCCGGGCAACAGACCTTGAGACCCTCCGATCACCATCTCCGATCACCCTACCATACCCAAGCAACAATGGGGTGTTGCTGTCAGTGCGATCGGCTTCTTTAAAACGCGTTTAATAGCAGTAGTTGGGGAATATATATTCGGTGCATGGACGGATCAACTTGTTTGCTGTTGGTGTGTGTGTGTGGTGTGTGTGTGTGTGTGACGCCGCGATCGTGCGTGAGTTCTCACGACGTATAGCCCCCCTCCTATGGTGTGTGTGTATGTGTATATGTGTGTGTCGTTAACGTTTTGAAGCTAGCTCCGCTCCAACCACCACCACAGTGTATGTGTGTGAACTGAAGGTATAGCAGATCGGTGTGCGTTTCTCTCTACCGCTGCTGCGACAGAAAAGGAACATTAGGGGGGACATTTTTTTCCGCTGGTTTTGGAGGATATTACCAACGATCGGCGATTTTTAGTATAAAATCGGAGATCATATGTAAAGAGATATTAGGGCGACCCAAAGCCCCTTGGCTAGCTAATTGAGGCTAGGTTCGTTTTTCCCCCTTCTGGACGGTTTTTCCTCTCCCCCCACCTCAATCACACACAACGCGTGGCTCGATGCGTGTGTGTGTGTCGGTGGCGGCGGCTGCTTCTTCTTCTATTTTTAATTTCCCTCAACAAAAACCTGATCGTTGGATTGGTGACTGACTTGACTGTGGATCGCACTGGAGGACGGCGGTGCTAATAATCAGATTATTAACAAAACACCACACCCCCCAAGCTTTGCTGCTCCATCCATCCATCCATCCAGTGGATCGTTCTTTTTCAATTCGGCGGTGCGGCGTGATCGATCGATCGATCGAAGCCGATCAGCAGCACCTCCAACCCGGGGCTTGGAAACAGGAAGCACCGCCTGCAGCAGCAGCAGCAGCAGAGAGAGGCAGAGCCGCTGTTGCAGTTTGCTGGAGGAGCTGGTTGCTGGAAGAGAGGAAGGAAGGAAGGAAGGAAAGGGGGACGACGACAACATTTTTCTAAACAATCCATCTGTTCCCTGCTGCTCCAGCACTGTCTGCGCGATTTCACGGAATGCAAATCATCATCACCATCATCCCCGTTGAATCTCGTCGTTTTTCTTTCCTCTTCTAACCCCCTTTCACCGTCTTCTCCTCACCCTCACCACCGCCACCCTTATTCTAATTGATGATCATCCTCACCACCTTGTTTTTAATCCGCTTTCTGCCGTGGATGCTGTAGGTGAAAACAACAATCGGATTATTTGTCGAAGGAGGGAGGGAGGGAGTGGGGGACGTTTTGACGACGTTTATTATCCACATCGGCTTTATTTCATCAAAGAAAAGACCCCAACATTTTTATTTTTATTTTGATCATGAGCTGGATGGGTTCTCCTCCAGCTCTCGGCGTTGTTATTGGAGGAGCGCAGAGGAATACGCATCAGAAGGAGCAGTGTGTGTGTGGACTGGATTCTTATAATCAAGGAAAATAAGAGCCCGTGGGATCACCAATATATCACCACCACCGTCATCATCTATCTATCTATCTGATACTGAACCGAAGGGGCTGCAGCGGCGATAACATTTGGTTCGTTTGTCTGCGTTGCAGCAGATCGCAGCACTAACCGATCAACCAGTGCAATATTTACACTTCTCGTGGGGGCCAGGGGATCGGGAAGGCTTCTTCTACAAGGACCACCACCCGTTTTGCTCTGAACGAACGGGATTGTATTGCTCGTGGATCGATCCATCGATCCATCCATCTATCTATCCATCCTGCTGCGTCCTTGCTTGCTGCCGGCGATTATTATCACCATCCTCCCGATCGATCTCTAATAATATTTCGCGGATTGACAAGTCAAAGAGAGATGCCCTCTCCTCCTCCTCCTCCTCCTCCGCTGTCACACTGATATATCAGCCCCCGGTCGATGGTCCCCAGCACCACCACCAGCAGCAGCATCACCAACAACATCCTGAGCCGCCATCAGATCGTTGTGGTCATTATGCGCGTCGGTGGAGGTGGCCCTTGATGCAGGGAGGAGGGAGGAGGCCACACTTCTTCTTCTTCTTTTAACCCCCCACCCCCTCCCCCACCCTTCAATCTACCCCTACCTACACACCTCCCCGTGAAAAAACAACCCCCTCCCCTACCCA